>BPLQ01012839.1:0-600000 GCA_021605075.1 Caerostris darwini
CGCCCCACATAAACTGTGAATTATTTAGGTGAGATCATGTTGAAACCGACAATGTTATTCCGGAAACATAATAAAAAATTGTAAAAAATAAAAATAAATAAATATTTAATTTAATAGATCATTTTTATAAATATCTTATCGCGTGTTTAGACATAAGACAAAGACAAAAAAAAATAATTTTATGATAATAATAGGACGTTTTTTTTCGGAAGACTGCTGATTGATCCAGATTTTTCAAACCAGCAATTAAGTTCCAACTCATATATTGCTGGAAGATATTCGGACATTAAAATAATGCCGATATTTTCTCAGTATTAATAATTGTTTTTAATTATTATGTCTGTTTGAAGGTTGATGGCATTCAAGTACTACTTATAGGTAACAGTTAAAGACAGAATAATAATTTTTAGGGGTAAAATTTAGCTCATTTGCGTGTCTTATGGGAGAAACCTCGGAAAAGTCTCACTATGCAGTATAACTATCGATGCTAGACGTTTTTACACATACTATCTCAATCACCATCAAATGTCTTAGTTTTTGAAGACAATGGCTAGCCCCCCCTCCCCCAGATTATTTTAAAAGTGCTTTAAAAAATCCACGAGTCAGGCATTGATTTTTAATTGGAATAGAAAATTTAATTCCTAAGGGATTTTAATCTCTAAAGAATGCATTTTAATTTCCAAGGGATGCTCCATTATCACCAAAAAGGAAATAAAAAATATTGAAAATGAACAAGTTATGACTTTTACAAACTCTCAGTTTTTCATTCTGTATATGGAATTCTTTACGACCATTAAATAAGGCCATATGGAATTCGGTATGACCATTCTGTATATGTAATTCTTTACGACCATTAAATAAGGCCATATGGAATTCAGTATGACCATTCTGTATATGTACCATCTGGCCATTCTATATATAATTTGATAATTTTATATGAAGAACGAGGAGTTTGATGCGCATATTCTTTTTACAGTGACAGCTATATCCCGATGCAGTTTTGACCAGTCTTACTGCAGCTGGGTTTCTGATAACACGACCGCAGCTGAATGGCAGCTGAGAGGAGCTTTCGCAACTTTAGATCAAGGACCGACAAGAGACCACACGACAGGATCCTCAAACGGTAGCAATTTTATTCGTATTCTATTTTTTGGAATATAATAATTAATTTGTTAAGTTAACCAAATAAATAACTTAATAAATAATTAAAAAATCTGTTATAAATTTTAAAATTTTGAAAAATATATAGTTTTTACCTTGAATTCAAGAATATAGTTTTTACCTTGCAGTTTTTTTTCCGAACTCATTTTTTGAGTAAATTTCTTAAATTTATTGTAAAAACTTTGAATAATTGAAATGATTGTTTAGTGAAATTCGTATTATAACTTGCTTTTCATTGAATTCTAGGACAATTTTTGTATTTGCCTGGCAGAATCAGACCAGTCCCAGCAAGAATAATTGGGCCTATGCTTCAACCAGCAGAAGGTTGCCAGGTAATATTTATATAATAAAAATATTACTTCTTGTTTACTAGTTATCAAGATGAAGGCAAAATGTTAGAATTCTGCATGGAATTTCAGCATATTTTAAAAACTTATGATTTTTATTTTAAATAGTTTAATAGTTAGTAATTTCATATATAAGTATACGTTTTAAAACTTAAATAATTAAAAAGTTTTTTTTTAAAGCACGTAGTAAATAAATATAATTAAACATAAACTTCAAAGTTTTATTAATTCTATTTGAAATGCTGCAAGTTAAATAAATTAAGATTTTAAAGCTGAAAAAAATGATTTTGACATAAAATATCTACACAATTGAAAATTCAATTAATCCAAATTATATATGAACAGTAGAAAAAAAAAATTTTAAATCTTAAAAGATGTAAAAATTAATGATAGCTTTTTTAAATTATACGTAAGGAAAACTATATCATTTTATTCAATTGAGTTTTTTTTAAAATAATTATTTGTTAATAATACCTTGAATATAATATAATTTTCTTAAGTATTCTAATATTAAAAAATCTTGTATTTTCATAATAGTCGAAGAATAATGTGGGCGATAAAAATGAAGTAGAGGTGAAAAAAAAAAAAGACGTATATTTTACAAATATGAATAAAGAATTCCTTTGTTTTTATTTTTTATCTAACAATGTCAATTGCTTAACTACTTAAATAATTACTATCATCTACTTAATGTTCCGTGATGTCTATTCGATGATGATTTTCGTCAAAAATGTAATGGCAATCGAGCTTCTTAAAGCCGCCAAAGGATTGAAGCCCCGCTTCAATGCTCACCAGTGGCGCGCGTTGCCACTGAGCCACACGAGACGGACTTGCAACACATAATTAATTGTAGGTACTGCTCTAAATGTCAAAATTCTTGGTAGTCGTCTTTGAATCATCATGAATAGTTTTTATGAATTTTCTTTTCCTTCCTTGTACGTTACGCTCCCCTCTCAAGGCTACTATTTATTCACCCAAGAATACTATCATACGTTCTCGTTAGATCACCGAAGTTAAGCATCATTGGGCGCGGTCAGTACTTGGGTGGGTGACCACCTGGGAACACTGCGTGCCGTTGGCAAAATTTGGGACCTGAATGGCCGAGTGTCTGGCGCTCTGGCGCTCGGTGCCACAGGTTTCGGGTTCGAATCCCGGCGGTGCCATGGATGTTTGTAGTGGTTCGGAATCCACTTTAAGCCGTAGGTCCCGGTCTTCTATGACTGTAAGAGCGTCACGGAGCAAAAGTCAGGCTTCTACCTACGGGTGCTCCATCACAACAGAAGCTGCTTCCTTCCCCTTCAATCATGAGTCCATATGGTCTTGTGGGCTTGGCCAGCCAAGTGGGATAAGAAACAACAACAAACAACATACTATCATTCTCTTGAGCATTCCACTGCTCCAGAGAGGGGGGTTGGATTGGAACGAACGGAATAGAACACAATGGGAACCAGTGTGTTGCACAGAATTTATTATCGTGATAAAATATTACAAGGGAAAAACTAGTATTCTCTATTTAGTAATCTGAAACTAAAAAACAGCTCTGATTTTAGAAATTACCTCCCACTCTTTCGATTTATTAATGAAATATTTCCATTCCTCTTCTGTCTTTAAATGTCACCGTTTGTACTTTTAGATTCGTTTGTATTATGACATCAGAGGACAAGGACCACTGTCCTTGCAAATCAAAGTTAGGACGGAATTAAATGGCGAGGAGAGAGCTGTCTGGACTAGAGAAGATCCAACCGAGGGATATTACTTATTCACCCAAGAATACTATCATTCTCTTGAGCATTCCACTGCTCCAGAGGGGGTTGGATTGGAACGAACGGAATAGAACACAATGGGAACCAGTGTGTTGCACAGAATTCATTATCGTGATAAAATATTACAAGGGAAAAACTAGTATTCTCGATTTAGTAATCTGAAACTAAAAAACAGCTCTGATTTTAGAAATTACCTCCCACTCTTTCGATTTATTAATGAAATATTTCCATTCCTCTTCTGTCTTTAAATGTCACCGTTTGTACTTTTAGATTCGTTTGTATTATGACATCAGAGGACAAGGACCACTGTCCTTGCAAATCAAAGTTAGGACGGAATTAAATGGCGAGGAGAGAGCTGTCTGGACTAGAGAAGATCCAACCGAGGGATATTACTTATTCACCCAAGAATACTATCATTCTCTTGAGCATTCCACTGCTCCAGAGGATGGGGTTGGATTGGAACGAACGGAATAGAACACAATGGGAACCAGTGTGTTGCACAGAATTCATTATCGTGATAAAATATTACAAGGGAAAAACTAGTATTCTCGATTTAGTAATCTGAAACTAAAAAACAGCTCTGATTTTAGAAATTATCTCCCACTCTTTCGATTTATTAATGAAATATTTCCATTCCTCTTCTATTCATCTGTCTTTAAACGTCACCGTTTATACTTTTAGATTCGTTTGTATTATGACATCAGAGGACAAGGACCACTGTCCTTGCAAATCAAAGTTAGGACGGAATTAAATGGCGAGGAGAGAGCTGTCTGGACTAGAGAAGATCCAACCGAGGGATATTACTTATTCACCCAAGAATACTATCATTCTCTTGAGCATTCCACTGCTCCAGAGGATGGGGTTGGATTGGAACGAACGGAATAGAACACAATGGGAACCAGTGTGTTGCACAGAATTCATTATCGTGATAAAATATTACAAGGGAAAAACTAGTATTCTCGATTTAGTAATCTGAAACTAAAAAACAGCTCTGATTTTAGAAATTATCTCCCACTCTTTCGATTTATTAATGAAATATTTCCATTCTCTTCTATTCATCTGTCTTTAAACGTCACCGTTTATACTTTTAGATTCGTTTGTATTATGACATCAGAGGACAAGGACCACTGTCCTTGCAAATCAAAGTTAGGACGGAATTAAATGGCGAGGAGAGAGCTGTCTGGACTAGAGAAGATCCAACCGAGGGATATTACTTCGCCGAAGATAGGTTTACCTTCAACGAAACACAGAGCTTCCAAGTAAGAGATGATTCCTAAAATTAGTGTTTAGGATTTCAATTTTAAAACCTGTATATATTATCCTGCTATTTTCTGCTGTTTTTTATGATTTTCTAAAAAATTAAAATATTTCTCATAAATTTATTTAATTGTGCAAATTAAAATTATTAATTTTTTTAATGATATTAAGAAGAATTTACAATTAGAACAGAATTAAGTTAACTGAAAAGAATTTACACAGTGTGAAAACAATATTTTCGATTTGATATAATCGATTATATCGATTATTGTTAATTGATTATATTAATTAAGATATAATCGATTTTTAACTGTAGAAAGTTGATTTGGATATTTTTTTTTTAAATTCAATAAATTTCATGAGTTTGTTTATTTTAAAAATTTAACCGATTTTAAAACTCAGCTGTTGCACATAATTATAATTACTAATCAAAACTCATAAATTTTGCATTAACTTCTGATATTCATGTAAGGTTTAATTTCTAATAAAAAAAATATATTTTACTTTTCTTAATAAAAAAATTGAAAGTATTTTCTTTCCTTTTTCTTTCCCCCCCGCCCCCCTTTTTTTTTATAACTTCGTACTGGTAAATACAGCTGCATGTTTTCTGGAGTTTTTTCGTATTTTGAGTCAATGAACGATGCTTCAGTTTTATAATTCTTTACAAAATATACTGCATATTTTATTCCTACTCATAATGATTTTTGAAAATTGATAAATTGTTAACATGTGACAAAATAGTTAATAACAATTGAAGGCTTTCATTTTTTCAAAAAATAAAATGAATTTTTTTAAAATCTTCTTTAGGTAATTGTAGAAGGATCCATCATCATTTCTAAAGGAAAAACAAACTATATAGCTCTGGATGATATTTCTTTCAACCATAAATGTGTTCCTCAAATAAGTAAGCGTTATTATATTTTCCCATCACAATTTTTTATTATTTCAGGATTGTAATGTTATTCATAACAATAAAATTTCACTTTTAGAAACTTATAAGTTATCATTATAACACGTAATCGATGTATTCCAGTGGTTCACACATAATGAGGTCTGACTCTCAAAAGCCACACGAACGCTTTGGAAGGGAATGCGAAATACAATAAATCATTGTCAAATAGTGTATTGCACATACAATTGTGGGTCTAATCGCCTGCCCACTCAGACATCTAATTGGCTGACAATCTGTGTCGTGCGATTTTAACGTCTGGTGGGAATAATCCTGATTTAATTTCTTATCCAATGCCAGAATTTCACACTTTATAAATAATCCAAATATTTTAATTATATTTCGAATTTCAACAATTTATTAACTTCATTCAAATTATTTCACTATCATTAGCTACTTTCGTTCTAGTAGTATTTGAGTTGTTTCTTACACCACTTGATAGACAGCAACATCTAGACGTCCAAGAACCAATGTGGTCTCATAGAAGGAGGGAAAGGGGGAGAGCAGCTTCTGTTGTGGAGCACCCGTAGGTAGAAGTCTGACTTGTCTCCATAACGCTGAAGAGAGAGGGCAGTGAATTTAAGGAGAACATTTTCGTATCGTATGGGGAAAAAACCCGGAAAACTACTACCAAGTAGCCCGACTCATGAGGCAAGAAGCTGAACATCCCAAACGCCATGGAGAATCCTCGTTTTTTGAAACAGTGTGTACAGCAAAGTCGCCATCGGGCTGAATCTCCGCTCTAATGCTCACTAAGTCACAAAAGCCACGAGCCGGGCAGTGGTATTTGTACATGGACATATACTTTTCCGTGTTTTGTTATATACTTTAGAGCAGTTTTTGATTTCACTTTCATTTAAAATTCTGAAAGATATTGTTAGTGTTATCATTTAAAACAGGATTATCGATGTTCATTCATTATAAATCTAAGTTAATTCTAACTACGCTAAACAGTAGTACATTTTTCGCATCAATTACTATAGAAGAGTTTTTATAAATGAATAATAAATTTTAAATAATAAAATTAATATAAGTAAATAATTGGTATAAGATTTAAATAAATAACTAGAAAATAAATCGAAAATGGCTCACAAAAATTTTCCATTGGCACTATTATGTTCCAAAAATTTATTTTTTTAAAAATTTGTCAAACAAAATTGTTTATTAGATGCTAATATTTTTCATAAAAAATATTCTTTTTTTCAGCACCTTTGCCAACCCTTCCACCAGAAGTCACAACTTTACCACCAACGAAAGTGTGCAAGTATGGTGAATTCAGCTGCACACATAAGCAACAGTGCATCCCGATGTCACAAAAATGTGATTTCAGAGAAGACTGTACAGATGGTTCAGATGAACATCATTGCGGTAATAACCAATTGCATGCATTATCGACTAAAATATTATTTTATAAGTAAATGAATAAATGAATCATGGATATTTATGCATTAACTTTCACCATCTTCTTCTGCATTGATAAATGCCAAAAATTGAAAACCGTTCCTTTGCTATGAATTCTGGATGACATAATTCCGCATTTTTGTTTAAAAATGCCTATGAAATTTTTTTTTGGAAAAAAAAATTTATTTATTATGTGACGATTTAAATTAAGAAAAAAATATTTTAAAATAAACAAAATTATTAGAATTATTATTGCCTCTAGAAAAAATGTTATTTGAACATAATACCCTGATTGATTTTTATAAGTAGGATTTAAATAAATGCGAATTTCTAGCAAATTTAATTCTTGAGTATGAAAATAAGGAAACAAAATAAATGAATTAAACCTCCCCCGCCCCCCTCAAAAAAAATTATATAATTTTTGTTTCAAAAATAAATATCATCGTACACATTAATTTATATAACACACATTTGAGAAAAATAATAAATAAACTTTTAAAACTATATTTTTTTCTGTTTTTTTTAGAAAATTTATACGATATACTATATAGTTTAAATTAGATAACATATAGCAAATAGTTTACATTTTAGCACTCTGTACTTTCACGGTAAATTAAAAATTAAAAGTATTTTAATATTTCCTTTAGATTTAATTACCTCTTGTTTTACATAAATAAATTTAAAATTTTATCTTTTTTAAAGTATTTTTTTCAAAAGTTTTCTTAAATTGCAATCATCAGTGCTCTTCTCTTAGAAAGTTTGGTTCGGTTTGTAGTTTTACTTTCATTTTTGTTGCATATTTTGATCTAATTAGATTGATACCTAAAGTTTAACATGAAGTCCGAACCACTCACAAATATCCATGCCACCGCCGCGATTCGAGCTTGAAGCCTGGCGTATCAAAGACCAGAGTACTAGCCAATTGGCCGCATAACGCTATTAGATATTTTATGTTATTTGTGAGGAATTTTAATGGAAGTTTTGGTTTGTCGCTCTACGATCATCTTGTGCACACGAAGGCTAAGCAGACTGGGATCTACAGTTTAAAGTGGATTCTGAACCACCCACAAACATCCCTTCCTCTACCAGGATTCGAACCTGGAGCCTGTGATACCAAAGAGCAGAGCTCTAACCACTCGGCCATCAGGCCACTGTTTTAATGGAAGACTCATATATAGTCTAATCTATTTTAGATGTCTTGACTTGTTAACCTAATGGTACATTCAATCCAATTACCTGTCGTTTAAACAGGCATCTTAACTGGGTTCTATGTATATATCCCATATATCTTTATATGATCCCTTAAATGTATAAAAAAGTTAACAAAAACACCGCAGCTTTTTATTCTTAGCTGATCAAATGCTTTACAAAATTCAGAATGAATTATTTTTGTTAAATCTTGCAGTGATGTTAAAATATTTACAAAAAGTATTTATTAAAGAGATTCTTACCTTCCTTATTTTTGTCAATTTTTTTTTAATATGTTTCCTTTTTTTTATCTAGGAAAATGCGATTTCCACGAAGACATGTGTGGTCTCATTAACTTAGCAGCGTGGAGCTCTTACAAATGGCAACGAATGCAAGCAGAGTCTTTCTCGCTTAAACAGGGCACTAGTCTACCAGACACAGACAGCCAGAAAAATAAACAAGGATACTTCGCAGTTCTCACCGGAAAAACTTACTGTAAGTCTAAACTTTAATTATTTTTTTCTTTCTAATGCAGCTGGCAAGTATTTAGACCGTGGTCTTTTATGTCACAAGGGCTGAACCGACATTACTCACTTAGCACTACCCAGGGGCGCGTGTAACTTGAAGTTAAACTACGGTCGGGGAGTAACAATG
Organism: Caerostris darwini; assembly: GCA_021605075.1. Taxonomy (NCBI): domain Eukaryota; kingdom Metazoa; phylum Arthropoda; class Arachnida; order Araneae; family Araneidae; genus Caerostris; species Caerostris darwini. The sequence goes on from BPLQ01012839.1 coordinate 8,721, forward strand.
CCCCTCAACGCTCTACGATTCTATTATAGCGGGACTCATGGTTTAAAGTGGATTCCGAACCACTACAAACATCCATACACCGCCGTGACTCCAACCCGAAACCTGTGGTACCGAGCGCCAGAGTCACTCGACCATCAAGCTCAGTCTAAACTTTATTTATTGATGTATTTAACATTGTTATTGTACTGAATATTGTATTTACAAAATAGCAGCTAATACAAATCCAGGCAGAGCATTATGGAAAATTAAAATAACTTTTTATTTGCATTTTTTTAATTTTAAAACCCAAAAATTAAAAATTATTTCCTGTTATTTGTGCCCCATAGTGGCCAAGGTCGTCTGCCAAATTTCGAGATAGGAGATGTTTTTTTATGGGGTAGGATTGTGAGCTCTATGCTCTACAGTCAAATGAGACTGGGACCTAAAGTAGATTCCGAACCACTAACAAACATCCATGGCTCCACCCGGGCTAGAACCTGAAACCTGTGTCACTGCGCTCCAGAGCGCTAGTCACTTGGCCATCAGGTCCTATCTCATATTTAAAAGTAGAATAAAATTAATATAGTACACTTATAACTGCGAGAATAAACCTCATTTACTTCTTTTTGCATTTTAATATTTTTCAGTGACATTATTCTAATATTTCAATATTTTAAAATTCCTTCTTCTATGAACCTGATTCCCATTTTAAGGGCTAAGAAACTTAATTTAAAAAAAAATATTATATTTCATCTATATATGTTTCTTTCTTTTTGTTGCAGATACTTATACCTCCAGAACAATTATGCGCACGCCAGTCCTAGGAGCCACTTCTCACGCTTGCAGGCTTGAATTCTATTACCATTTCAATGTGAAAGGAGGAGGTATGCTATGAGAAATAGGATTGAAGTCAAAATTTCTGAAATTTCTATAGAGATGTACTTATTTTTTTTTTTTTTCTATTCTGTAAATAGGTCTTTTAGAAATGTACGTAAGCCAAATTGGTTACGGAGCTAAAATCAGGAGATTCAGTCAAACAGCAAACACTGGAAAGGAATGGCAATTCGCATCTATCTCTATCGGTAATTACCCAGCAGGAAAAGTTGTAAGTATTAAATTTTTCATTGTCTATAAACTATCTCATATTATTATTCAGGATGATTCCCTGAGTTACAAATGTCAATAATTTAGTTTTAAAAATGACAGGAGAAAATTTTGAACACAATTTGGAAGGAAGATCAAAGTATTATTTATGTTCAATGTGACTCGAGTGATTACACGGCCAACATTCAAAACATAGTCCATTTTGTTCCAGATGTTCTAAAGTATGTTTGTAGTAACTAATGCCAGAGTAGTATCCATGCGCATTTTTCGTTTCTGTTCAATGATATAGGCAAAGGAAGCTTAAATAGATTCAATCACATTCGCTTTAAAGAAAGTCATAAATTTAGACAGAAGGCTGGCAGAAGGCCTGCTGCCACTCTGTACCTACATGATAAACTCTCTCACCGACACACATATATACACTGAAGTGACAAAAGTCATGGGATACCTCTTAATGTCGTGTCGGCACTCCTTTCGCCCGGCGAAGTGCAGCAACTCGACGTGGCATGGACTCAACAAGTCGTTGGAAGTCTTCTGCAGGAATATTGAGCCATGCTGTCTCGATAGACGTCCATAATTATGAAAGCGTTGATGGGGCAGGATTTTGGGCACGAACAGACCTCTCGATGATGTCCCATAAATGGTCGATGGGATTCATGTCTGGCAATCTAGGTGGCCAGATCATTCGTTGGAATTGTCCAGAATGTTCTTCAAACCAATCGCGAACAGTTGTGGCCCGGTGACAAGGCGCATTGTCATCCATAAAAATCCCTTCGTTGTTTGGGTACATGAAGTCCATGAATGGCTGCAAGTGATCTCCAAGTAGCTGAACATAAGTCAATGTTCGGTCCAGTCGCACCAGAGGACCAAGTCCATGCCATGAAAAACAGCCCACACCATTACGGAGCCACCACCAGCTTGAACAGTGCCTTGCTGACAGTTTGGGTCCATGGCTTCGTGGGGTCTGCGCCACACTCGAACCCTACCATCAGCTCTTACCAACTGAAATCGTGACTCATCGGACCAGGCCACGGTTTTCCATTCATCTAGGGACCAACCGATATGCTCACGTGCCCACGAGAGTCGCTGCAAGCGATGTCGTTCTGTCAGTAAAGGCACTCGAGTCGGTCTTCTGCTGGAATAGCCCAAGAAAGCCAAATTTCTCCGCATAGTTCTAACAGACAAGTCCCTTGTACCCTCCCACATTGATTTCTGCGGTTATTTGACGCAGTGTTGCTTGTGTGTTAGAATTTACTACTCTTTGCAGACGTCGCCGGACTCGGTCGTTAAGTGCAGGCGGTCGACCACTGCGCTGTCCATGGTGGGATGTTATGCCTGAAATTTCATACTCTCGGCACACTCTTGACACAGAGGATCTGGGAATGTTGAATTCCCTAACGATTTCCGAAATGGCATGACCCATGCGTCTAGCTCCAACTAACATTCCGCGCTCAAAGTCTGTTAATTCCCGTCGTGCGGTCATCATCACGTCAAAACCTCTTCACATGCATAACTTGAACAGAAATGAAAGCACTGCGCATTTATACCTGTTCTACGCGATGCTACTGCCATCTGAAAATTTGCATATTGCTATCCCATGACTTTTGTCACTTCAGTGTATATCCTGCAGTTTATAAATTGAATTATTATTAGTTTATAACTTTTGTAAATTCACTACAGTGTGGGAGTTTTTACTCTTTAAAAAATAGTAAACCACTTCATTAATATTTACAAGACTATTCCACTGTCCCACGCTGCTAATTAACGGAAATCCCACAGCCGACAATAAACTTCCCCAGTCAGATAAATCATTGATCATAGTCGGTCAACCAATCTCTCGCGTAATTTCCATAATATAACAAACAGTCATGAGGTTTGAGTTTTGCATTATAAAAAATTGCCAATTTGTTTTTCTTTCAATGCCTTGCTGGCTCTGAATGGAATGTTATTCTCTTCTCCATGTTATCTGAATATGTCACTAAATGTATCTTTGACATGGGACTAGTCATCTAGCAGGAAGATAGAACATTGTTTATAATATTCTGAGGATACGCATTCCTTGATGCGAATCTAAAAACTATTTCAAAACTTTTCTATCATTTTTATATTGCATAATGGATCATTAATTGTACTGGCATTTAATTTAGTTTTATCTTTTTGTATCTCTTAAAACTTTTGTGTATTTCATTTAGTCTTCTCAGGTAGCTTAAGGTAGCAGGAGTAGAACAGCTTCTCCATGGTTCTCCATGACCAATCATATTGGTTGGGTGTGCTTATTTGCTAATTTTAAGAACAATGGTCGCTTATTTTTTTTATCATCTCAAAATAATTGTTACTCCTCATTTAAGTAAATTTTTAACTTAATTTAAGCAACTAACAATAACTATAATACATCCATTAAGATGAACCATATTAACTATAACTTTAATACACTTTTATATGATATAATCATAGTATTAATGTGACAACTTTAACTATCATACTATCCTTTAAGACAAATATTTCGTAAAATAATTTAGATATATACTCCTTAACTGGCATGCATATTGCCACAAGTAATATCAAAGTGAAAGGACTGCCATTGGATGTTATTATTCAATGTGATTGCCTTTGGTCTGCGTGGCCAGAAGGAATCACATTCACCAATTGATTATAAAGTATGCAAATAAATGATCTTTCTTCTATATTGTGCTCAAATGTTTCTTAATATTTACTACTGTGTCCAAAAAGTAAGACCAGTTTTCAATTTAAATTTCCTGGGCATATGGTATTTCAATTTCATCTTCTTTTTTAGGTTGTTGGCAACTTTCCTTGATATCTGTGTGAAATTTGACGGCAAAATATTCATTAGTGCTTGAGTTATGCTTGGTTTTGTGAGATGCTAAAATTGATTCCGGCGATTTTTGAAATGTCTCTTCAATCGACTCAAAACTTTGTCCCCGGAGCAGTCTTTTGAGTTTAGGAAACAGCCAGACGTAGCGCAATGCTAAGTCAAGTGAATACGGTGATTGTGGAACGATATAGGTTTCAATTTTGCCGAAAAATCACGAAATCAATGCAGTGTGAGCTGGCCCATTCAGTCGAGATTTGACGCGCTTGAGGCCCAAATGGAAATCCATCAGCAAGGTCTCTAATTGTAAATCGACGGGTTTGCAAGCCCCAAATCTTTAATTTTTTGGACGTGAGCTTCGTTGAGTTAAGGTTGATGGTCGACCAGAGGGCTCTTCGTCTTCAACGCGTTCTCTGCCTTCTTTGAACTGTTTTTACCACTTCTAAACATTTCTTTCCTATATAGGAGTGCTCACCGAATGCCTTCTGCAACATTCTATACGTTTCCGCAAACAAAAGTGAATGCAAGTTCTTTGCTCAATTCATTCAGACATTTCATAAATCGCCGGAATCAGTTTCAGCGTCTCACAAAACCAAGCGTAACTCAAACACTAATGAATATTTTGACGATGTCAAGACTCTCAGATGTCAAAGACAGGTGCCACCAACCTAAGAAAGAAAAAAAATTTAAAGACCTTGTGCCCGCGAAATTTAATTTGAAAACTGGTCTTACTTTTTGAACACAGAAGTACAAAGAACATATCTTTATTTGAAATTTAAGGCAAATATTTTGAATTATCCGTTTCATTTTATATAACATATTTTGTACAACAAATTTTAAATATGTAAATATGCTGTTATATATCTTTCATGAAATATAAATTAAATTGATCTCAATCAATTTAATTTATATTTGATGAAATACATTTTGATTTTTTTTTCGTATCTGTCAAAATATCTGTTAAAATATGTCAAAATGTCCATCAAAATATCTGTTAAATAATGATTTGTTCAAAACATGAATAAACTACATATGTTTTAAACAAACATATCTTAGTAAATGATTTAAAATATATTTTAATTGTTTACCCAAGCAATACGGATTATTTTTATATTAAATAGTTTAAACTGAATTTATCTATAGTTGTTTTGCCGGATAATGTCTTAAGATGAATTATGTGGTAGAGATAAAATGCTTTATGAACAATAATTTTTTTTTCTTTCCACTGTAGTTATAATTTGTAATACTATTTTGTTTATATAGTTTGAATTCCATGGCAATGCTGATTATCAGAAAGTGGGAAGTGAAGTTCAAGACATAGCTATCGACAACATCAATTACGTAAACTGCGATCCAAATCTCATATACTCAGAATGTAAGTTGATACAAAGGCAATTAGTTGCTTAGGTATTCTTGATAAATATTAAAACGCATCTGGATTCAATACCTAGATATCTTCGTTTTAATTTTGATTAGTTTATGAGATAAAGTAACGAAATTGTGAAATAATACATTTTTAAATCAAAGATTATGAAAATCTAAGAAAATAATGTTTTAGAAAACCTGTTGCAATATTTTTGGGCATAAAGCGGTTTCATGGATTCCCAGATTTGAAATTCATCTAAGAATAACATACCGAGCAATTCCTTGCCCATGATGACTTCTTTGGCGGTATTCATTCCAAAATTCAGTTACATAATGTTACATTCATTAAATGCGATAGTCCACCATGATGAATCTTGGATGACATTAAATCTGTTATATATCTGCCCATCCAATTCTCGAAGGATCATTTTGAATTTAATTTTTATAAGGAATTTAATTTTTATTAAGGAATTTAATTGTAATAAGGCTTTTAATACATGAGATACTATGCAATTTTTTTTAATGTTTATGAAAAGCGGCAGTCTACAGTGATAAATTTTGAATGACATCAAATCTGCTATATATCTGCCCTTCCAATTGGTGAAGGATCGTTTGGAAATAGCATAAACCATTTGAAAACAATAACATCACATTCTACTTACAACACGAAACTTATTTTATTAGCTGTTCTGAACTCGATAATAAAAAATGCATATTTCTACAAATCTGTGAATTTTAAAATTGTATATAATTTAATTTTAATAATGTTTTCAATACGTGAGATAACATGCAATTTTTTTAACGTTTATGAAGTGCTGCAGTCCGCAGTGATGAATCTTGAATGACATTAAATCTTCTATATATCTGTCCTTAAAATTGGCAAAGGATCATTTGAAAACAACAATAACATCACATTCTACTTACAACACGAAACTTATGTTCTGAACTTGTTAATAAAAAATATATATTTCTTCAAATCTGGAATATTAAAATTGTATATAATGTAATTTTAATAATAGGATTTAATATTATTAAAATTACATTTTAGTAATTTTAATAATATTAAATCCTATTAAAAGTAATTAGAAATTACTCTAATAGAATTTAATATTATTAAAATTAATTAATTAGCAGATTAAGTACATGAGATACCATGCAATTTTTTAATGTTTATGAAATACGGCAATCCACAGTGATGAATCTCGAGTGAAATTAAATCTGCTATACATCTGTCTTTCCAATTGGCGAAGGATCATTTGGAAACAACATAAATCGTTTGAAAACAACAATAACATCACATTCTACTTACTATTTTATTAGCTGTTCTGCACTCGATAATAAAAATATATATTTCTTCAAATCTGTGAATTTTAAAATTGTATATAATTTTATTTTAATAATGCTTTCAGTAGATGAGACACCATGCAATTTTTTTTAATGTTTATGAAAAGCAGCAGTCCACAGTGATGAATCTTGAATGACATTAAATCTGCTATATATCTGCCCTTAAAATTGGTGAATGATTATTTGGAAACAACATTTTTTTCTAATGCAGCTGCCAAACACTTAGACAGCTTGGTCTTGGATGCCTTAAGGCAAGCGCTGCACAGACAATACTCACTTTGCATTACCCAGGGGGCGCGTGTAACTTGAAGATAAGCCACGGACGCGAAGTAACAATGCTCCCGCAACGAGAGCACTGTTCCGCACGGGACCTACGGTTTAAAGTGGATTCCGAACCACTACAAACATCCATGGCACCGCCGGGACTCGAACCCGAAACCTGTGGTACCGAGCGCTAGCCACTCTGCCATTCAGGCCCATTTGGAAACAACATAACTCATTTGAAAACAACAATAATATCACATTTTACAAGGCAAAAATCTCGTTAAAAATAAAGATTGTTTTTAATTTTAAAAGTTAATAATTCTACAAATTAATCCTATAATTTATCAAATAATCAAACATTAAGGTTTAAATGAATTAAAATCCTTCAATGTTTTTCATTTTACATACAATAATGTCCCAACTTACGCGAATTGGAAGTTATGAGGTTATCCCAATTCGTTAGCATTTATACTGTTTAATTTCAATTTTGCATCAACGTTATTTGTAGTCGTTTATGAAGTTCATATCATTATATATTTTTTTTACAATTTTCTATTGTTATTGTGGATTTACTAATAAAAATATTGTCACTATAGATGACACTTGTGACTAAATTTATTTATCCGTTATATGATTATCGAAACATTTAAAGAAACTTCTACGTACAACACAAAATTTATTTTATTAGCTGTTCTGAACTTGACAATAAGTTCAATAGAAATAATTCCGTTCCGCCCTCAGGCACTCGGATTCTTCAGACCGGCCGCGCGATAGCAACCTGATCTGATATTTAGGTACTTTAAGTTCCCAATTGCTCTGTACGGAGTTTTTTTTTTTTTTTTGACACTTGAGGTAAAACAATGTGCCCACTATTAAAATGCATCTGGATCCGCAGAATCAAAACTAAGGAACTGGATCGAGAGAATCGCAAGATAAGAGCTAAAAACAAACATAATAAGAATCGATCAAATCAACTGTATCCACTGAACCGGAGGAAGAGGGCGGCGCCAACTTTTTGTTTTTTTTTTTTTTTTTTTTTACAAAGTATCAATAGTTGTTTAACAAGAAACTTTCATTAGGGAATTTCTTCCCTTCACAATATTCAATCTTCCATTTGCCAGTCTTCCTTGAACTTGACAATAAAAAAAATATATATATATTTCTTCAAATCTGTGAATTTTAAAATTGTATATAATTTAATTTTAATAATTCTTTCAATACATGAGATGACAATACAATTTTTTAAATAAAATTTCAAAATTAAAAGCAAAATATATTGTGGCATAATTTTAACAAAGCATTTAATATTATATGTAATTTACAGCTTTGAACTGCACTTTCGATTATGACGACTGTGGCTGGCATCCCGACAACAACTTCACTGTGGCCACTTGGAGTCGAGCTAAATCATCTCCTCAGAATTATGGACCAAAATCAGATCATACAGGAAGAAAAGGTGAATAACACACACATATTTGAAGTCAGAATAAATCTTTGTAGGGAGATAACTATAGTGAAATTTTAGCTGTAACATTTACAACGAAAGTATTTTTTTTCTTTTTTTTTGAATTTTTTCATAATAATTTTCAAATTTGGTATTTTTATCTTAAACTTGACTGCAACTTATAATTCTGAAAATTATTTAAATTATTGTAATTAATCTATTTGCAAAGTAATATTTAAAAGTCTATATTTATTCAGAAAAAAATGATGCCTAGTTTATGTGTTACTAGATTTAAAAAAAAAATTAGGAACAAATTTAATTGAAAAATATTAATCATTACAAAAAGGATAAAGCAACCAACTAACTGCAAAACTAAATTATAGATCATAGTTAAAATTATCGTCTTCTTTATGTTTTAACTATGATCTGTAATTTAGATAATATTTAGATAATTATAATTAAAATTGAATATCGATAATTACGATAATTTTAATTGAATATTGATATTATTAATTATAATTAATATTATCTATAATATTTGACTTGCATCAATTACTTGATAATTAATATTAATGTAATCGATAATACTTGATAATTACAATTTAATAATAATTATAAGTTAGATAATTGTGATTTATATTTAAACTGTTATTTCATGCATTAGACAAATATGAGTTTAATCTCTTTTATTGTATTTGAAAAACTATCAATTGTATGGAACTCTAGATCAGAGGTCGCCATATATCTTTTATTATCGTCCCCTTCATAAGTTTTTTTGCTTTATCTACCCGTTCTGTTTTCTTATTGCTTTATTATCAGAGAAAAAGTAAGAGAGAGACTTAATGTCAGAATTTTAGATTATTTATTTATGAATATCTGTGGTATGTATAATATAGTTCAATATATAATACAATTACACTAGTTTAATATCAGAGATATCTTTTTTTATTTGATGTTCTTAACATAACTTATTTGGAAAGAGGAATGATTAGTGTTTAAAATATAGATAATTTGCAATAATAAAATATTGATTAATAAATGGTTTCGGTTTCCTTAAAAAACTTTATGAACTCCATTTTCTTGAGCTTTCCTGCAGGTTGATGGTATCTCAAAATAATTTTTAATTGACTCCTTATCCCAAATGGATCTGCAACTGTATAATATTAATTCTCTGTCGACGAAAATCGTTTTTTTATTTCCAATGGCAAGAGAAAATGAGAAACTCTTATGAGATCAAAACAATGTAAAACACACACAAGAAAAAAGAAAACGGCAAGAGAAAAAAGCCAATGTCTCATCAGCAAAGTTCTAGCTATCCAATATCTTTTCACCTTGGAGTCCCCATGCAAGACCAAGCGTCCTGCTATAAGGTGCCTGCCCATGATTTCGTCAGAGTTGGCAATTAGGGCTATTAAAAATGCCAATGCCAATGCAGATGGCTCGCCAAACAGTCATGGCCCATCGCAAGTCTAAATTCCGCGACAGCTTATTCCCGAGGTTTGTCCGAAATAACCAGTTCTGAAATGTGCCTCAAACTCCTCGAGGATATACAAGCAGTGAGTAATGCCTTCCATCTAAATCTCATTTGATTTTTGATATTAAGTGCAATGGAATGAAAGGAGTTTCAAGTATTTGTCTGTTGGACTATTCGTGTGCCTTTTTAGAAAAATCGATATAATACTGATCGTGTCCGCTTTTGCGATCATTGCCTTAGGTAATTGAACCCTGACTTGACATATTGTTACCATTATTTAAATAACTGCATCGACAGTTATTTTGGATGACTTATGTATTACATATATTTAATAATACCTTCATAATTATGGAAAACTCTTTGGGAGAGAAAAAGATTTGTTTCAAAAAGCGCAATTAAAATATTAAAGAAAATGTTATTCAAATCCGATTGTTTTTGAATGCAAAACTCCGTTAGTTGTATTTCATCCTATTGTTTTATTTGACTTGGAATGCTTTTACTTAAGGAATTTGCAATTCTCCATTCTTCATTCTTCTAAGCCCCCTTTTTTTCGATTGATTTAAACTTTCTGACATCTAACAGAATTTTTTAATTACTGAATAATGCAGTAGGGGCAGACTGTATATAGATTCTGCTATTGCTGTAATATTTGGTGTTATAAAGATACATATAGAGACCATACAGGTTTCATAAGTTGATAAATCTACATAGGTTTTATGAGTTCCTGTTATAAAGACCATAAAGGCTTCATGAGTTCAAAAATGTACAATAAATCAAAGAGAACTCACAAAAAAGGATCATCAAAATCCATTCTAGATCGAAAAAAAATCATTAAGAACACAATTTAAGGAAGGGCAAATAACAAAATAATTCTACATATGATTCACGTAATAAATACAAAAAGTTATTGAATATTGTTATTGATTTTTAGGTTACTTCATGTATGTAAGTGGAAATAATTACATGACAAAAGGGAATAAAGCCCACTTGGTAAGTCTGAAGCAAAACGCCACCGAAAAACGCTGCATGAACTTTTGGTACCACATGTATGGTGAAGACGTGGGCACTATGAATCTCATCATCCGAACAGACACCGATAACACCACTATCTGGACCAGGACCGGCTCTCAGGGTAATTCATGGAAACAGGGCATGAGGACCATTCGAAGCCAAGATCCATATGTGGTAAGAACCGTAATCGTAAATATTGCTGAGAAAAAGACAATCACAATTTGAACATTCTTTAAATACTAAGATTTTGATTAAATAGTAGTTTATTTTGTGTGAAAAAGCAAGAATAAGACAAAAGTGAATGGATTTTTTTAAAAAAGTAATAGACGACAGAACATTGCTTATTGTTGTCATAATTTTTTGTAGCTTAAAAAAGAGTTTAAAATTAGGCTAATAGATGGCGATGCATTGTAGTCATATTCTGGATAGCATTAAACATTGATAAAAATAAAAAAATGCTCTTCAAATTTTTAACGAATGAAAGCTGGTAAAAAAGGCATACAGATGCTAAATTACACGTTTTTCACACTATCAATTGTTTAATGTGCCCAATAGGAATCATATTCTGTAATTCTCACTTTTTCCCAGTTCTTCAATCTACGAAGAGACTCCTTAATTGATAGTTTTTTTAATGTTCAAGGGGGATGAGATACTGATGTACACCCGTGATTTCTAATAACCTAATAACTGAAAATCTACAATTTCCCGCCTGGCGATCGAGAAGGCCAAGCAGTAAAACATGAGCTACGAATCTGTCGCTCGTGTCAAAAGCAATTAAGAGGAAATTCTTCAGAAAAGTTGCAATATGAAAAGGTGTATCTTTGATATTTAATACAACCTCAAGGAGATTTCTTTCCCCAAACATTTTTTTTATTTCCAATGGCAAGTTTACAGGACAACAGATATCAGAAAAAAATAAATACAAAGAATAAGATAGAAACAAATGACATCAGTTAATCCGTCCACTTAAGTCTGGCAAGCCAAATAACGCATCTATAAAGAAACAGGAGACAGTGCAGAACAGGAAGCAAGGTGAGACATGTCCGTTTCTTCCTGGTTATCACACAGGAGACAGAGAGGAGGTGTCACAGGAGTCAGGAGTCAATCTAATTCTGTGAAGGTGCTTGATGATACAATCGTGACCACAGAAAAGCCGTAGCAATTCCACCGATGATAATGGGATAAAGTTGGAGGACATAGATAGAGTTCTGCGTTCCACTGCAGAAATTTAAGAAATTCACACTGAGAGCCAGACTGAAGGCAGTGTTTGCAGATCATTTTGCCATATCATCACGAGGAGGTAGATCTACGTAACACTCCAAAATGTACACCCTCCCCAAACATAGCATTATATCTTCACATATCATTTTGAGAAAAGCGCAGTCCTTTTAGGAATGCGTTTTCTACACGTCTTAACGTAAAATTTTGTGATATCTTTAGCATTCTTTAAATTTATTGCAGATTGTCATTGAAGCTATAATAGGAAGTTTTGTAAGACCAGTAATTGCACTGGATGACATTGAAATCTATGAAGATGAGTGTCCACATCCAGGCAAGTATTCTTTTTATAAAATAATGAGTTCAACATCAATATAAAATTTACAGCAATGAATTATTATTTATAAAACCAACATTATGAAATTTAATCTGTCGTCCATTACAGTTGCATGCAATTTTGAAGCCGATTTCTGTGAATGGACTAGTACCGGATGGATTCTTCAGCTTGGTAAAGGCAGTATACCGTCAAAAGATCATACGACAGATACAGAAACAGGTATATGATTGTAATTATTTTTAAAAAAAATCATTCGCTGTACTAATATAAAAATATAAAAAATATGCTTCAATATAAATGATATTTTTATTATGTTTAGGTATATTCTCAATGATAGTTAGCTTTTTAGCTTTTTACGATTTATCAAAATAATTTTTAAAGGCAAATCTCATTCAAATAAAATATAAAAAAACTATTCTAAATGGCTCATAATATATATATGACATCAATTATATCTGGCTTTATTAGTATAAATTGTATATGGTATTATTTAGCTTCTACACTAAATTTATGTTAAATTATTATTATTTAATGAAATTTTTAATCTTACTTATACAATATTAGCTCAAAATTGTGTTTTTCTATAATTTATACCTACTGAATGCATAGATTAATAAAGATGTATATTTTTTACTTTAAAATTATTGTTTAAAAATACATATATTGCTTAAATATATTAAAATATATTTTAATATATTATTTCAAAATATATTATTTATTTTTTAGATATTATTTTTTACAGTAAACTTTTCGTATTTGAACTGAAAAAATGAAAACGAGATGCCATGCAATTTTAACCTTATAATTAAACATCAAATTAGAAAATATCATTAATATCATTTTTAATACACAGTTTGAAAAATAGGGCATTGAACATTTTATTTGGAAAAAAAAATTATAACATTATAGGAAATTAAATATTTCGCATTTTAAAGTGATCATTGAAAAAAATTCTTTCTTAAAATTTACAAGAATATCAGAATATTTTGTATCCTTCCATTAACTTTTGTTTATCATTTTTCCTTAATTGGTTCAATTACCTCTACACAAATTTTAGACAAGCTAACTTCAATTTAACTAGATCGAAAATTTTAAATTAAACAATGAAAAATTTCGATGTTAAAGTTTCAAAAATGTCCCAAATATCTTCAATAATCATCTGAAACACTTTATAATTTATTTCGGATTGTTGAAAGGAAAGAAATTCTGGAAATAAACATTTATTTGCTATTACAGGTCGCTACGCTGCTTTAAATGAAGAGACCGGCACACTAACCAGTCCTGACTACAACTACACCAAAAACGAATACTGTCTTAATTTCTGGTACTTCTTAGAAGGAGATCGAAATACAGGCCTTAAGGTACAAAGAGTAGAACAAACAGCTCCGGATATGGCGACAGTTGTGTGGGCAGATGTCGCAGAACCAAACCACAGAGGGCAATGGATGCATTCACGTGCTAGTATTGAGAATCTCCTTTCTGGAGACTACAATGTAAGTAATTAGGAAAGCATTTCAAGAAATATCCATAAGATAATATACTGTTGATTTTATAGCCAACAAAAAAAGTTGGTTTGGTTTGTCGCTGCACGGTCAGTTTTGTGCACATCTTAGGCTAATTAGACCGGAACCTATAGTTTAACATGGATTACGAACTACCAACAAACATCAGCAGAAAGGGTCGAGCCGTCTTGTAGGTTGCGCATTGGTTTGAATGGGTTTGGTTTGGTTTGCCGCTTTACGGTCGTCTTGCACACACTTTAGGCTAAACAGACCGGGACCTACAGTTTAATGTGGTTTCCAAACTACTAACAAACATCCATGCCACAACCAGGATACGAACCTGGAGCCTTCGGTAGCAATGGCCAAAGCGCTAGCCAGTTGGCCATCAGGCCGCTAGATTCGACAATGATAGACATCCGACAATGATACTAAACCTAAACTTTCCGGATGAATATAATAAATATAGCTGAATATTTGTCTATAGATCTCAAAGAGTTATTGAGGAAGATGCGAACCTCTTAGATGTTATAAATTGCTGTGGCGAAATATGTATGCATTGAACAAAACCTTCTGCTGTGCATCTGAGTAGAGTTAATATCTTTGTAGTAGTAAACTACCACACGTCAAAATGCCCAGCATTTTAAAACAACATATGATAACAAATAAGTAATATTATTTATAATGTATTCGAAGTATTCAAGTATTATTTTTGTTTTCAAATTAATTTAATTTTACTATTTGGCAAAATAACTTGACTATCTAACATTCATTACAAATACATATAATTCTATGTTACCTTCTTGCAGATTTCAAAATAAAGAGATTTTCAAGTTGATTAATTTAGTGAATTACATTTTATAACTATTGAATTGCCCGTCTCGTGGCTCGATGGCAACGTGCGCCGCTGGTGAGCATGAGGATGAAGGTTCAATCCACTGGCGGCTTTGTTACAGGCACTGTTTCAAAAAATTGGGATTGTGATGTTCAGGATTTTGCCTCGTGAGCCGGACTACCCGGTGGGAATTTTCCGGGTTTTCTCGCATAAGATACGCAAATGCGGGGTAGTTTCCCCCAAAAGTACTCCTGGAAGGCACTGCCCTCCTTCTTCAATGACATGGATCCAAGTCAGACTTCTATCTACGGGTGCCCCATCATAACAGAAGCTGCCCGCCCCCTTCCTTCCTTCTATGGAGGATACGACGATAACAACAACAGCAGTTATTGACATTTATAACATTAATTTCTCTTATGTAGCCAACTGCTCAAAAAGTCGGAACAATTACACAAAAGACAAGATGCTTCAAGCTAACATATAATATAAAATAGTGAATTAGGCAGAATTTTTAATGGCTATTTTTCGACTTGATTAAATATTTATCTGCCTCTGTCTTAAATTTAATTCAAAATATATTTTTTTTTCAATCATGAAAATGAAAATACATACAAAATGTTATCTATGCCATGTTCTGTAGAACTAATTGATGTATAAATCCTTAAAAATATCATCTGAATTAAAATTGTGTTGTAATGATTTATTTCTTCATTTATTAAATGCCAATAATAATTATTTCATGTTTCTATTTTAGATCGTGATCCTTGGAAACAAAGCAAACGCCAGCACCGCAGTGGCTGTGGACGATGTCGCAATAGAAGACGGGGCCTGCCCACCATACGGCAGCTGTAACTTCGAAAGAGACTTCTGCACCTGGAGAAACATGAAACCGCCCATTAGCTCTGGCCTGCAATGGATACGTAATTCTGGAAGCATAGTCAGCAGCAACACCGGTCCAAAAATAGATCACACAACTGGATCTGCCGCAGGTCTGTGCGAATACTTTTTGGCTCGGAAAGCGAATTTTATCTTTTTCAAATTATTCGTTGTTTTCTGTTTTTTGAAATAATTTACTTCCCACCGAAAAACAGCAGGTATTATTCATGTCCAACATGCTGTTTGTTGATGGGAAAAAATAATTTAACTGCTATTTTGATAAAAAATAATATTTCTGTCTTACATTTAAAGCGAGAATTACTAGATCTTGTTTAAAACATGAAACTTGTCAAGTTATAAAAGGGAATCGAAATGAAAATAATTAAACAATATTTTTTAAGAAAAAAAAGTAATTATATTATTGGGGAATTTTAAATTATATTATTGGGGAATTTTAAATTATATTAATGCATCATTTTATGTGTTTACATTTTAAAAATGCAGCTGTTGTAAAATAATATAACTTTTCATATCCTCTAACATCACTTATAAGTTCTTATATGGAGTTTTATTTTAAAGTGTAGTGTTTTCGTTTCGAGTGGGCCCTACGTCGGGCGCCAGATTGTAGTGTTGTCGGTTGGAGAGGCTATATTGTAATTGGGTGTGGTTGGGTTGAGACTTGAGACACTTTGGGAACTCACAGCTTTATTTACACGCGCCCAAACTCCACATACACACAATTAGAGATATACATTATTTAACACAAATATGACAGATAATTAAAGACTGAAAATTCTAGACAAGAAATTAGAGATTATTCTAGATTCGTGGAGGTATTGCACTTCTAATCCGAAAGCCCGATACTTAGGTTTGCACAGAATATACTACCTCTCCGGGTGCGAGTCTGTAGACCAACTGTTGATAGGACACATATGCTAAAACAAACATGGCAGGACATGTATGCTAAGATAAAAAAGTTTAATAAATTTTTTATATAAAAAATAAAATAAAAATAACAACAGGATTTTATTATAATTTTTCCTGATAATTTTCGACTCCTCTATAGATATTACCTGTCATTAGTAAATAATAAATGAATTTCATACCAGTAAGGGCTTCTGGGTAAAAAGTAAGATTCCGATGTAGGATTTCAGAAAAATTTCAAGAAAAAGTTTTAAGTATTTAATGTATTTCTAAATGTATTTGATATTCATATCATATTTCTTTTCTGTAATGTAATTAATGTATTCACATTTGCAGAGTAGTACCAAGTATTCAATTTACCAATCAAATTAATTCTTAACACTCATATAAAATCTATTCCAACTAATATTTCTAATTTTGAAGTTGAGTCGGTTCGAGCTTTTGGCTCTAGATTGTAGTGTTGTCGGTTGTGCAGCTTAATTGTAACTGGTTGTAGTTGGGTTGAGACTTGAGACCCAGGTTTGAGAACACACAGCTTTATTGGCGCACATACAAACAGCACACACGTACAATATTTAACCCATTTCAAGCCATATTATAGATTCGTGGAAGGATTCCACTTCTAAACCGAAGATAAAGATACTCAGGTACGCATAGGATGCACGAAATATATTACCTCTCCAGGCGAGAGTCTGTAAGCTAATTTATACGCAGATTGCGTTAAATATATTTCCTCACGGGATTAGAGATTACAAATTAAACGTTTCTCAACAGAAGCTCGTGATTGCGCTGTACTATCTTTCGGGTGAGAGAAGGAAGCACGGTTACAAAAGTAAATATTTAAGAAAATTTTTTCCCTTCCACAGGATGGTACATATACATGGATGGAAATTACGGAAGACAAGGACAAACTGCAGTTCTCGAAAGTGAAAATCTCCACTATAGTCCACAAGCCTGTTTCAAGTATTGGTATCACATGTACGGATGGGGTAAGGAAATTTATATTATTTAAATGAATGCTTAACTGTTGATTTCCAATTTCACTGCAAATTTTACGTTTTTGGAATTCTTCTTTTAGGATCTGGATCATTACAAGTCTCTTATGTTAATCACTCCGACAGCAGAATTTATGATGTGATGAAAATTTCCGGCAGTCAGGGAAACAACTGGTATCCAGTCAAAAGATTGGTCAAAGGATTACCACCAACATACAGGGTATGTTAAAAAAAATACAGAATTCTATTATTATTTTTTTTTGCTACAAATATATATATATATATATATATATAACTAAAACATATTTCAATCTATTTCATTAGATTCGATTCATTGGTGTTAAAGGCTGGGGTGGAGATCTGGCTCTAGATGACATTCTCATACAAGATGGTACTTGCGATGAACCGCAAATCACAACTCCGCCACCAACGGAAACACGTAAGTATTTATTCACGATATCCTGCAATTCCAGTCGCCGATTAATATCCTTTCGCTACTTTCATAACACAAAATACTATAAATATGCAATATATATTATAAAAAGAATCGAAAGGAAATAATCTAAAAGATTTTGTTCTTGAATTGTTCTCTTAATAGTTTTTTTTTTTTTTCATTTTCGAAGACCGATTAACTTTTAATTATCGGGAAAGTTATCTTAAATTCGTTCCCAATTCCAATTCATTCGTCAATACATCGAAATACGAATTTTTCTTATTGGCGTTCAAAATTAAAGAATTTTCGCTTTTTATTATAATAAACTCCATTAAATACAATTTAATTAAAATGTGTGGTTATCTTTCTTAATTAAATCCAAGTCTTGTTCGCCTCGTTGAAAGCAAAACATAATAGCTGGTTTTTTAAAACTTTTTTATACATTTAAGGGATCACATAGAGATATATGAGATACATATAGAACCCAGTTAGATGCATGTTGAAGCGATAGGTAATTGGATAGATGTATCTTTAGATTATTAAGTCAAGACATCTAAAATAAATTAAACTATATACAGGGTGATTATAATTAAAGTGACCCTATTCAGACTCCTCTAGATCCCTTTCTGCCTAACGGATTTTGATGAAACTTGGTATATACGGTATATGGACCATGGGGAAAAGATTTCTACAATAAAAAAATAGTTCAAATTTTGACCATCAGAGAGAAATTTTTAAAAATTCCTTATGCAAACTAATAAAACCTATAAATAGATTTACAGTCAGAACCAGAAAATCATTCTGCGTGCCTTTGTCATCGTTAATCATGCCCTTACACAAGAAAGATCGAGCTTTACTGGTAAAAATGTTTTATAAGAACGGCAGCAATAGCTCAGCTGCACTGCGCGAATATCGGCGTTTAAAGGGATTGCGAAAAGTGCCCATGTTGACCCATGGTTTGAAGACGATGATTATGAAATTTGAAGAGACTGGAGAAAAGAGCGGAAACGAGTTGCGAATGAAACTATCGAAGTCGCTACTGCTATGGTTGAAAGAACCTCCACTTCCAACTATTCTTCAGCAAGTGCTCGATCTGTATCACGTGAGTTGGTGATTTCGTGGTCGCCAGAACAAAAAATTCTGCGATCCATTTTAAAATGGTATCCGTATAAGATTCACGTGGTGCAAAGGCTGCAAACTCAAAACCCCCAAACGCGCTATGAATTTGCTGGTCGATTTTTGGCGAGATGGAAGTTGATGACGCATGGCTTTGGCAAGTTCAATGGTCAGATGAGGCGCACTTTTCTTTTAGATGGAGCTGTGAATAATCAAAATTGCCGCATAAGGGCTGCACCAACAACCACTGCATTCTGATTATGTGACTTTTGTGGAGTTACTGCTGATTTTATCCTCGGACCGTTTTTCTTTGAAACTCCCACTCCTCAATATCCTAAAACGTGCTCTATCACGAGTTTACAGTACATTGAACTACTTCGACAACAGGTCATTCCTGCTTTACATGAACGACAATGTTTGAAGACCACTGCCTTCATGCAAGATGAAGCAACTCTTCACATTGGGCGCCAAGCCAAAGAACTGCTTCGTGCTAACTTTATGTATACACAATTTGCTTTTATGCCCCTTTTTGAGAGAATAAAATTTAAAAGATTTTTGGATCCCCGATTGTGTTTGCTGCTGATTTTTCTGAAATGATTGATATCATTGTCATTCTTCAGTGGTGACATTTTAAACTATATTAGAACAAAATACTTCTATTAAGTTTGTATTAAAAATTATTAATTACATTCTCCATAAAATTCATTAAAAAATAAATGAATGAATGACGAACGAAATTAAGATTCACATTTTAATTAAATAAAATTGAATAAGTGAATGACGGACGAACGAAATTAAATGGGCATTCATAGTAAATTCAGTTATCATTAACACTCAGAGTTGTCTAAAATAATATGAAATTGAGGCCTTATAGCATCCATATTTCAAACAATTAATATGGTCATATTACTAAATAATTCATTTTCACAGCTCCAACAGACTGGGATTGTGACTTCGAGGCAGGAGATTTCTGCACCTGGTTGAACGGAGATGGTTGGAGGTCCAGGATGGACGAAAAGCTCTGGTGTCTCAGAAAGGACCCACGGTAGACCACACGAAAGACAGTGCCTTGGGTAACTTATTTTGTACTGCAGTATGTGGTATCTTTCTGTGCTTGTCTCATTTCATACATGCTGATCTGATTTCAATCCTATTTTCCAGGCCGATACGCGTACTACGATCCTGTCAATGGTACCGATGATCTCATCAGTCCAACGATAAGCACAGCCAATGAAGATTACTGTTTTAGTTCTGGTATTACATGCACAGCCCATCTCCAATTTCACTCGAAGTCTACGCTTTGCAATGTGAGTAGATATATAGAAGAAAGCGTCATGATAAATTTATGATTATGTTGATCTGACTTAATAAAAATATGAAAATGCGCAATATTACGGAGGATATTTTATCTCAAAAGGTTTTTTTTATTTTACCCATTTTGAAGATTTAAAGCATAAAATTTTAACTTAGTAAATTAATTTTTTTTAATAATTAAAGTAACGAATTTTTTTAATAGTAATTTATTTAATATTAATTCACTTTTTTGAAATTAATTTTTAAAATTTGCCTTTACTTGCAACTTTTTATTGTCGTACTGCCGATTCACTGGACAAAAAAAATATATATTTATCTCAGGTAATGATAAAAAGGGGCGTGATGGTCGAGTGACTAGCGCTTTATCGTTAGAGTCCAGGCTGTCCGTGGATGTTTATAGCGGTTCAGAATCCATTTTAAACTGTAAGTCCCGGTTTAATATGAGAGTTGGGCTGACAACCCTACCCCGTAAAAAGAAAACATCTCCTGTCTGGAAATCTGTCAGTAGGCAGATGGCCTTGGCTCATTATAGGGTTGTTGTACCGATGATGATGATGATTTTTTTTAACAATTAATACTTTATGGACAAAGAAAAACTTCAAAGTCAATAAAAATAATTCATTCTCATCTTATTACACCAAATACAACGGAAAGAAAACTATTCTCTTATAGTTTCTTAATAACTTGGAAATATTTAAAATATTCTATCAAGAAGTCTCTAGTTGCTGTAGGCTTTTTTCGATAATTTAAGGAATCAAGCTATCAAAATCAAGTGCATGGGCTAGGATGGAGTTAAAATTAACAAAACTAGAATTAAATTCAGTAATAATTCTGATTACATTATCTTTAATAAGAATAAAAAGCCTTCATTAGTAGCTAACCTACCTTTCGATGCTAAAAGTTTCTTCATCGAGTTTAAAATTTTTTAAAGAATCGTTCAAACGTTTATGTATTATCCAACTAGAAATATATATTATCTAAATTATATAAGAGTGTACAATTATAATTGATACATTAGAGTTTCAATTTGATTTGCAGCATAAAATCTTTAACAGTAATTTAGTAAATTACTTTTTTTAACACTTAATAGTTTCTGGGGAAAGAAAAACTTCAATAAGAATAAAAATCCCTCATCTATGGCTAACCTACCTTTGATGTTAAAAGTTACTTCGTCAAGTTTTAAATTCTTTTAAGGATCGTTCAAACTTATAAATTGGTATTGAAATTCTGCATCATACAATTTTTTAAATTTTTTTACAACAAATTAATGAAATAAAATGTCTCCATTAATTCCCCTAGAAATAAAAAATAGCAGTAAAGTATATACTTAAATGTTTTCGAAGGCCGATTTTAAATCAATTTGGTATTTTGTATAAAAACATACAAAAACTTTCTACTAGAAACATGTATTAATTAAATTATATAAGAGCGTACGATTATATGTGATACATTAGGGCTTCAATTACTTTAACTGATAAATAAATACATGAGTTTCTAGGATTGGCTTTTTATCCCTATATTTAAAGATACTTTTGAAATATATATATAGGAAGAACATAAAACATAAACAAATGGAGAACAAACAAGGAATTAATTATAAACACCATCGTATATGTATATACTAGCAGAACACGGTGTATGTTGTCCTGCCAAAAAAAATGCATTGTAGAAAATTGCATATTGCGAATATGTTCTCCATGTTCCAATATAAGTGCATACTCATTTTCATGGATATCGTTTGTACGTTATATAAGATGAAATGTTGCAATACCATCTGGTGGCAAGTAACAATAAAGTGGATAGCGTGAGCCTATTTTCCATACTCGAATACATTTTATTACCAAATTTCATAGCGATTGGTATAGAAGTTGATAAATGCAGCAGCATCTGGTGGCGACTGACAACAAAAGGGATAGAATAAAACCATTCTCCATGTTTTGTCAAACACACACAAAACAATTCATCAAAATCGGTCAAGCCGTTTAGGAGGAGTTCAGTGACAAACACATATACAGAAGCATTATATATTTATTTATTTATTTATATTATATGATATATTTTTAATTTTTTTATAGACAACCAACCTGCAGGTCCTTTATGGATGAAGAAAACTAGTGCTGGAACGGCATGGAAATATGGAACATATTTCTTTGCAAAATCTATTAACATGAGTGTTATTTTGAGGCCATCAAGAATCAGTTTAGGTATTGGGGACATTGCAGTAGATGACTTGTCATTTAATGTAGGACGCTGTCCAATTATGAGTATGTATCATTTTAATTAATTTTACTTATGGTACCTTTGCTTCTAATATTTGTAATGTTACCTCTATTTTGACCTGATATTCCTGTTAAATTTTAAACAGTTTTTAAACATTATTTTAGTTGTAAAATGAATTTTAACTATTTTCTGCAAATGTTGCTGAAATTTTATTGCATTGAAAATATAACAATTACGGATATTTGATTAATTTTAAAAAAATTAAAAATTAAAACTATGCATATATTCAACTTTTAAACAATAGAATTACATAAGTTTAAAATAATTTCAAGTAGTGTAATTGCAAGTAGTTTTAAACTTTTTGATATTTTTATTTCATAATATTTCCTTATAAATTAATCTCTATTTTAAACGATCGTTCTGAAATGAGATCAGTTGCTCAATAATTACTTTGATCGTGTTTTTGTAGTTTTTTGTTGTTGTTTCATAAGTTTCATTCTAATTCAGGATTTAATTAAACCACTCGTTATTATTATAGCTTAAATAGTTATATAGTTGTAAAGCTTCATAAGGGGAATAAATTAAAGGAGGTATGCGGTAAGCAATGAAATTAGTGTACCAAATTTTAAAGATTTTAGTGTTATAAGTACTTAAAGTATCAGTAGATTTATTCACATGTTTTATCAATTCAGGGGGACAGCCTTGCGATTTTGAAGCTGCTGACATCTGCGGTTTTAAACTGGAAAGTCCAGATGCCGTTTCGTGGAAGAGAGTTCAAGGCAGAAGCATCAAAGGCAATCAGACAGGACCAAGGGTAGACAAGTCTTATGGAACTACAGAAGGTAATTTTTTAGTATTTAATTATTAAAGCATATGATGTTTCTGCTTTAGTCACTGAATTTTTTCTGTCTTATTTTCTTTTTAATATTGCCACATAGGAAAATTAAGAAACCGATCGGCAATGGGCATGCTACGAGAAGGCTTTTAAGTATTAAATATTTCTCTCATTTAGATACAATAAGAGGCTAATGCATACATATGATTACAGATTCTCCTGTCAATATCTTTGAAATCGTTGTTTTCTGAAGCTCAGTCAGTTCATCCGCGTTGACAATCATTGCTCTTGCTAAATAGGCCCTCATAATAAATCTTATGCCTGTAGTGGTTTGGAATCCACTTTAAACCGTAGGTCCCGGGAGGTCTAATAGGATGGTAGAGCGTTATGGGGAGTGTGTTACTTGGATCCGTAACATATCTTCATACTACATGTGCCCCCTGGGTAGTGCTAAATGAGTAATAGCGTTTGTCGGTACAGCCCACACGACATGCCTTTTTCAAAGAAAGTTTGTTTTGGGTTGCTTACAGGGAAATGGTCAATACGCCCCAATCATCGACGTAATTCGTAAATAATAATAATAATAATAATAAATACTTTTTCACACTTCAGTCTATAATTTTGTCCATCCTGTTTCGTCTGTCACGAAATGAATATCATGGCATATTTACAATTGCATACAGGCCAATTCTTCCGATTTACTCTGAGGGTTTTACTATCTACCGACTGGAAGATAAATGCGTCGGTACTAAAGTCGGTAGAAAATACATAAAATGTTCTCTGAAATATACCAATTGTGAATTTTTATCAATTTATTATTAAAAGGCATGTTTGTTATTAAATTTTAATGTAATATTAATATTCAGTTGTGTTTTTTTCTGTTAATAGCTGTTTGTGTTTAAATATTAACACATGCTCTGAAGTGTTTTCTTTCGCCATAATTTTTAAATTAAAAAAAATAATGTTCCCAATTTCTAAGAAACCCTATTATTTCCGTCAATTTTCCCTTGGGCTATTTTTTTAAATGAATTATTTATTAACAATGGTGTCGTCTATAATATTACAGTTTTTGAAATTTGGAAATGGGTATCTCTGAAATGGAATTTAATTCCACGTTCAGCCTAGGGCCTCAAGATCAAGAGGGGCCTACATTCAAATTGTTAGCAAAATTAGAATGACACTATTCTAAAAACAGTAAACACTAAAACACTGAATCAAAAATAAGGAGAAATTCTAGACATATGAATAATAAACAAACATAATAAGTAATTTACAAACTTAAAAATGGGAAATGAGTGGAATAGCCTAGGGCCTCTTTTCATCTAAATCTGTCCCTGCCCACATCATAGATGGAATTTTCATTATCACAATCGGAGTCCTCATTTTAAAAATTATTCGTATATTTCTAATTTAATCTCCAAAGTGTTTGTAAATTTACCATTGTTTTCATTTGTTTCTTTCAAGGACATTTCATGATAGTGAGACCAACAACAGGCGCAAGAATTGCAGGTGACAACAAAGCTTACATCATCATGCCGAATGTACCCAGCACTGGAATATATAGAAGCTGTGTCCGTTTCTGGTACCAGATGAATGGACAGAACGTCATTGCACTCAGTATGTTTATGAGGCCTTCTGGTGGTGAATTGCCACAGTTTTCGCTGTGGTCGCACGGTTCAAAACACGGAGACAGCACGTGGAGAGTTGGACAAAGGACCATTGACGCTCCTTACACTCACGAAGTAAATATAGATAAAGCACTAAAACAATCATTTATTTAATTTTCATAATTGTTGACGCCTTGTCATTTAGCCAAAGTTCAAAATTGTAAGATTCGGTCTGCTTTAAATAGGGTTAGTCTTTCATTTACAGTAAAAATTGTGAAATTTTTTGAAGATTCTAAAGGTAGAATATTTTAATTTAGGAAAGTTATCTGTATTTGTCTATTGTAATTTTCAACTGCTTTATTTCGATTTTTTTGGGGCCTGATGGCCGAGTGGCTAGCGGTCTGGTGCTCGGTGCCACAGGTATCGGGTTCAAATCCCGGCGTTGCCATTGATGTTTGTAGTGGTTCGGAATCCACTTTAAACCGTAGGTCCCGGTCCTAACAGGATCGTAGAGCGTTGCGGGGCCATTGTTACTCCGCGTCCGTGGCTTATCTTCAAGTTACACGCGCCCCCTGGGTAGTGCAAAGGAGTAACATCGGTGCAGCCCATATGGCATAAAAAGATGACGGTCTATTTGCCAGCTGCATTAGAAAAAAAAATATTTCGATTTTTAAGAATTTTGATTGGAGAAGATTTTAACTTAAGGGAAAATCAATGAAAATTAATTGATGTCTAATTAATGATGGATTAATTAATTGGGGATGATAAATTAATTTGTTTTTATTATCAACAATTAAACATTATAACACACAATATTGTCCTGACATATCGATAGTAATGTATCTTGTCATACAAGTAATAACAGACTGTATGGTGAATTAAATGAATACCAATTATTTCAAAGATGGCGACAGTAATGCATTTATTTAGGACTGTAAAGAATAGAAATATTTTCCAACTTAACTGTAGAAACCAAAACCAAAAAACAGACACTTATATAATTTTTTTACACATGTGGAAATCCAATCTGTGGCAAGGTCGATAATTGTCAAACTTGTTGCAAAAATAGAATAATCGTATCGTCTTTCAGGAATTCAATTGATGTCATTTTATATACCACTTAAATAATATTTTAATATTTTGTATATATTTTTTCACTACGTTTCTAATGTAATTTCATTCTTCATAGATTTTATTCGAAGCAATGCTGGAACGAGGAGACAAAGGATTCATTGCCATAGATGACATTGTTGTAAAAGAGGGAGCTTGTCCAAACCCAGGTTCCTGTGATTTCGAGGAAGATCTTTGCACGTGGCAAAATCCAGAAACTGGAGTGGAAGTCGAGTGGATAAGGAATTCTGGACCCACGCCAACAAATGATACTGGACCAGATGTAGATCATACGCTTGGAACCGAAACAGGTAAAAAAATCATACGCTTTTTTCATAAAATGAATTTAAAAAAAACATGGAACCAAATATGTTAAATATGCATTTGGAAAGAATAAATCGTTTGTTAAAAAAATAATACATTAACTAAATTTCTAAGATGTTTATAAGAAGAAAAGAAAATTGAGAGCTTTTATTGATGATCAACAGGATCTATATAGCAACGATGTATTATTAAATTTTGTTAAAATTTTAAAGAAAGAAAACTTGAAATCTTCTCGGCAAATTTCAACTTATCATGTGTGAACATTCGAGAACGGGTCAATCAACTCAGGACTATACCAATGTTTAATAATGCAAGAGATATGTGAAGCAATTGATTGGAATACTACGAGAATGGCCAAATTCAATAGCTACATGAATTAGCAATGTTGAATAAGTCAAGAACTTCATGAAGAATAAATTGTTCAAGAATCTCTAGAAGAATATACAAAAGTAAGATAAATGTCGTCGTAAATTAATAATAAAGTATTCAAAATTCTACAAGAAACGTTATCACATACAATACCAAAACAATATATCAAAGTTTCAAAATTCTAGGCGTAAATGAAGAATAAAGTATTCCAAATACAATAAAAAGCACTAAACAGCTCAATAGGCATGGGAAATTGCCAAAAGTGATAAATATCAAACTTAAAAAAGAAGGAATTGATCAATACACTACGTGTACTTATAGCCATTGGAAATACAAATGTTTAAAATCCCAAGCCAAAACATGAAAAGTGCTTCAAAACCATACTACAAAACACTTCAAGCAAAAGCGAAATTCTCCAGAAAATTCCTTAAGACAAACGTTATTCATGAATCATTTCAAGAGTTAAGGGGCCCAAAGTACCATTTTCCGTCAAAATTTGTAATGGCGTTTTATTTGCTTGGCCCTCTTTTTCGGATAACGTCACGGACCCCTAACCAGGACAACATCATGTTCACACATGATAAAAAAATCAAATTTTAATTTATGAAAAAAGGACTTAATATCTCATTAGTCACTTAATGCTTTTTATTGATTTCAGTATCATTTAAATAATAAATTAAATAATTTATTTTAACTTAACAGTGAAATCCTCCTAACAGTACTGGCATAGCACAATCTCATTTATGTCCGAATCGATATAGAAATTAACGATTCTAACAGGGAATTTCATTTCATGAGTATGAGTTTTATCGATAAATATTTATTATAAATGTTTCGATATATAAAATGGTAAAAAAAAAGTTATTTTTTAAAAATCGAGCAAAACATTAGTTTTCAATAAAAAATGTCCTTATAATGTTTAATTTAAATATATATAATTTTAGATATATCTGAAGTCACAAAACGTTCGATTATCCTTAACTACTAAAATCAAGAAAATTCATTTTTAAATTTTCATCTCATTAATGCTTATTTTTTTTTATTTCAGGCTCTTACATTTATCTTCAAGCCGAAAATCCTGTGAAAAAACACAAAATGACTGGAATACTCCAATCAGAATTTTTCAGCGTTTCTACGGAACGATGTCTTTCATTCTGGGCACACATGAGCGGGAAAGAAATGGGAACATTGCAGATAAATCTGACTTATTTCGATGAAAATCAAGTTAAGACTCTAAATAAAAACTCTTGGAAAACCCAAGGAGATCAAGGACAAAAATGGTTCAACCGCTTGATCAACCTAAACATAGATGGACTCGATATTCACGAGGAATATCAAATACTTTTCATTGGAATGACAAATGGTGCACTCAGTGACATTGCTCTGGATGACATTGAGGTAACAAACAAAAAGTGCTACGAAGTACCAAATGATGCCTTTGATTGTCGAGATGGTACCCATGTCAATGCCAGTAAAGTGTGTGATTTTGAGCAAGATTGTCCCAGTGGTGAAGATGAAGTTGACTGTGGTGAGTGTAACTTTGAAATTGGCGATTGCGGTTGGCGAGAGACGAGCAGTTATTACTATGAGAAATGGGTCAGAGTTCAAGGTGAAGACGAGGGGAAAGTAAATGGACCTGGCTACGATCACACTTTTAATACCTCGGCAGGCCACTTTATGCTTGTGGATCCACGTCCGTATTACAGCTGGCAACAGTCAAGTCTTGCGAGTCCCGAAAAACAATTTAAGAAGTCTTACTCTTCTTGTGTAATGAATTTCTATTTCTTACACAGATCTGGTTCGGGAGCCACCATACAAGTCCGGAAGCGTATCGGATCCAGTACACTTGCAACTGTCTGGGAAAGAAATGGAATAAGAGGTGATGGATGGCAACTGGGAAAGGCCTATTTGGGTACAACAGAGCAACCTTTTACCATTGAATTCGTCCACCAAAGCTCATATGAACAAACCTACGTGGCAATTGATGATATCTCTTTCTCAGATTGTAATATGACCGTGTACCGTGAGAAGTGCGGTAGTAAAGAATTTCGATGTGAAAATGGTCGGTGTGTCTCTCGATATGTCTTATGCGATCAGACAGACGATTGTGGTGATAGATCTGATGAAGATAGCAAAATATGTTCTTCATATCCTAAACCTTGTACTTTTGAAACAAATGGAGATTGTGAATGGACAGTAAAAGGAAAAGCAAGGTACGTATCTCAAAGTAGTTAAAGAGAAATTTTACTCAGTGAAATTTATTGCTTCAAGAATAGCCAAAAAAATACAAATTAAGAAAGTTTAAAAAGTATTAAAGTTTTTATATCAATAATAATTTGCCCTTGTTTTTTAATGAAAAATATCTTAAGATTTATAAATATTAACATTAATGATAAAATTCTAAAATTTTCCTTTTAATAAGAATTAAAAAATTGTTTCAGATATTTTTATTGTTGGCAAAAAAAAAAAAAACGTTTTTTAGAGATGTTCAAAGGAAACTATCCTAAGCATATAATTTTTAAAATAATTCTTTAACATTCAAATCCCTTGCATTGTGAGATCTCTGAACATAAAAATATAATTTAATGTTTCTCTAGAAAATGTTGAGTAAATTACAAATAAAAAAATGGTTTGAAATAATTGTATCTACTACTCACAAACAATGTATATTTAATAGTTGTTAAACATTTTATTTTATCTTTTCAGGAATTATTGGTATATATATTACGCATCATCTTCTAGAGGCAGAGGAAATTCAGGACCATTAGTGGATCATACCAAAGGAATAGATTCATCTGGAAAATATCTGGTTTTAAAGCGTTACTATAATGACTACAAATATTACCAATCATTTTATCACAGTCCTAATTACGAAGTCAGTGGTGAAAATTACTGTTCTCTGAGATTTTATTATTACATGCATGGTGCTGAAGATGCTAACTTAAAGGTACACACAGAAACAGAAAAAGATGGTTGGAGTTGGAAAGAAAGATTCAATGAACTTGGATCTTTAGGTCAGAATTGGAATAGAGCAGTAATTAACATCAGAAGTAACAAGCCATACCATTACATCATTGAAGGAAACCCTGGAAACATTACAGGATCTATTATTGCCATCGACGACATATCTCTCTCTAAAGGTTGCAAACGATATACAGATGATTTACCTACACCTATTCCCACCCCACTTCCAACTAAATCCCCATGTAAAGACAATGAGTTCAAATGTGAGAACGGACAGCCTTTATGTATACCAAAGACAAAAGTTTGTGATTTTATTTTTGATTGCTCTGATAAATCTGATGAAAGTAAGTGTGGACCTTGTACATTTGAAAAAGACTTCTGTGGATGGCAAAATCAAAGTCCAGGAGGTTTTTCATGGATGCTTAAAAATGCTTCTGACCTTAATGGATATGGACCTAAAATGGATCATAAGAACTCTACTACCGGATCGTATGCTTATGTGTCAGAAGTCTGGGGATATTCGAACCGACCTGCTGTTTTGGCAAGTCCTACCCTTCCTCCAATCTCGTCACATTGCGTTATGGCTTTTTGGTTATATACCGATCCAGGAAAATTTTATGTTGATTCTAAATCAAACTACTTTTGGGACTACACGACACTTTGGACTATACCTGAAAACATCGAAAAGGGGTGGAATTTGTTTGAAATTAAGTTACGTGCATGGAGCTTACATGGAACTGTTGTCAGATTCAATAGTCGACCATCTTGGAACTGGTTTTCAAATGACGTCAAAAGCGTAGCCATTGATGAAGTTTCCTTTCTAAATTGCAATCCTAAACAACTTTTAGCAGACTGTAACTTTGATGATGATAGTTCTGGTAACGGATTCTGTTTTTGGACTCAGTCCTCAATAACAGGAGTAGCAAAATGGAAGCGTGGTAAAGGCACTACTGAAAGAAACTTTACTGGTCCTACATCTGATCATACCACTGGGAATGGCTACTACCTATATTATGACAATACGAAATTAGGCACCTTTTCAACTGCCTATTTGAGTAGTCCAACTCTTCCTATGAATTCCCCAGAAGGAAGTTGCTTTTCGTTTTGGTACCATATGTATGGACAACATGTTGGAACTTTTGCCGTTGATGTAAGTGGTATGTGGTCGTTCAGCAGAAGATTTAGTCGTTCAAGAAGCCAAGGTAATCAATGGAGATTCGGAGAAATCGAAATAAAATCTTACAGAGACTTTACCATAAGAGTATCTGCTTCCTCTGGCTTGGGAACTGAAAATAATATCGCTGTAGATGATTTTAAGATGATCGACGGACCATGCCCTCGAACGGCATATTGCGATTTTGAAACAAATTTCTGTGGATGGAATTCAACTTTTGAAGGTTTAGCAGGATGGAATAGAACTCAAGGCAGCGGTAACTGGAGCGTAGAAAAACCAAGTGTTGATCACACTACTAATACAGAATTCGGATATTTTATATACATGCCATATCAAAGAAGAGGAGATTTGGCAAGACTTGAAAGTCCCCTGTACAAGAACTATGGAGATATGTGTGTAAAATTCTGGTATAATATGTTTGGTAATGACATCGGCTCTTTAGCTGTGTACCAACGGACAACTCAAGAGGGTAGATTAGAGAATTTGAAAAGTTTGTGGAAAAAATCGGGTGATCATGCTGGTGGGTGGAAGTTAGGTCGAGTTACAATGAATTCCCTACCGAGTTTCTACATCGCTTTCGAAGCACAAACAGGCAGTGGACCAATTGGATACATAGCTTTGGATGATATACACATAACTCATGGCATTTGTTCTGATCCCATATCTTGCACTTTCGAAGTAGACACTTGTGGATGGAGTAATGCTGATGCATTTTCTGACGTTGACTGGATAAGAAGAAAGGGATTGGATAATAATTTTGGAAAAGGACCTTCAGTAGACCATAGTACAGTCACAGCTCAAGGACATTATATGTATGCTCTTTTAACAGGACTTCCAGCAGAATCGCAATCAATGTTAATCAGTGAAGATTTAGAGATATCTCCAGAATATTGCCTGTCTTTCTGGTATAATATGTTTAACACAGTTAATTCTTCTTTGTTAGTGCAGCAAGTCATAATTGGAATGGGTTGGGACGGAGTAAATGAAATTAAATCAGAGGATGCATTATCAGACACATGGTTGAAATTAGAAACAAATATCACGGTTGAAAATGCTGGTGACTTCTTCCAACTTGGTCTGACCGCAATGACTTACTCAAAACAAGATAATGATACACATCGTGGAATAGCAATTGATGATCTATCTTTAGTTAAATCACTATGTGGCCAAGAAATATCTACTACTTTAATCCCTCCAACAACCACAACAGAATATCCACCTACCAAATTTGACTGTAATTTTGAAGAAAATTTCTGTCTTTGGGAAAATGATCCAGATCAAGGTTCAGCAAAGTGGGAGAGAAAAGAAGGACATTCTGAAAGAAAAATGACACGCCCTAGAACCGATCATACTACTTTATCAACTAGCGGACATTATATAACATTGAACGATGATTCTAAAAGATACTACTTCAGCAGAGGCAGGCTATTTAGTCAGGATGGAATAGACGAAAACACAGATATATGTTTCAGGTTTTGGTATCATATGTACGGAAATAATCCAGGATCATTATACGTGAAAGTGCAAGACTTTCATGATGAGGACAAATCTGAAACAATCTGGACTAAATCCAAATCTCAAGGTCCAAACTGGAAGTATGACCAAGTACATATTGTCAAGAACTATGCATTTAAAATTGTAATTGAAGGTGATGGAACATGGTATGGCGACATATCTTTGGATGATTTCTCACTTGTTTATGGAACTTGTCCTCCTCGAGATTTCTGTGACGTCGAACAAGACTATTGTGGATTCTCTCACGATCCAGAAAGTGATTTCCAATGGAAAAGGGGAAATGGTTCACGTACCAATGGACCAGACGTTGATCATACTTACGGCTCTATGTATGGTAACTATTTCTATGTTGATCCGAAAGTGGCGACTCCTGAGGGTAAAGTTGCAAGACTTGAGAGTGGGCTTTATCAACCTGATAAAAAGTGCATGCGATTTTGGTATTATTTATATGGACTTGATGTTGGTACTCTTGAGGTGTTGATAAGACAGGGAGACACAAAAACATCAAAATGGAAAGAAGTAGGAGACAACAGCGAATTCTGGCATGGATCAGAAGTCCTTATCGATCAAGATCTCCCCACTGCTTATAGTTATATTTTCCAGGTATGATATACTTGAAATTATATTACATAATTTTATTTAAATGCGCAGCATGACTGCTCAATGTATGTTATTTTTTTTACTATAAAAAAGTCGTTAAACCTGATGAAGATTTTTAAGTGAAATTTCAAATGTAACTAGTAATTTGGATAAAATTTGAAATTAGTATACTATTTATGATTAACAGTTACATAAATCCTAATCTATATATTAAGAACAGTTTGTAATTATAATATATATGAGATTACTTTCAGATATAAAAATAGTTAAACAATTACTTGACGTAGCGAAAAATTATAAAATTTATGAAAAAATATGAGAAATTTCAAATAATAATTTTTGACTTATTTATGTTTTTCGAAAAAGGAAATGAATGTTATTTATTTCAGTGTAATTAATAAAATACAATTTTTAATACTTTTAAATTCATTATAATCAGTGGATGTAATTTATTCATACTTTTTAAAGTTTTTTTAATACTTTTTTATTCATTCATACTTTTACTTTCAACTCAGTTGAAATTATGTTATTATAATCCCAGCACATTTTTCTGTCTTTTTGTTCGAGAGGAATTGGGCAAGAGAGAAGTGAACGAAAGAATATGAAAATTTTCGTTGGAATCTTTTTAGAATTTTAACTTATTTGCCATAATTGAAGAGAGTTTTATTTGTTTAATATTTAAGAATATATTACTATTATTGAAAATTAATTTAAATTTTTTTGTATCATTATTTTTATTGTTTAATAATGTATCGATTTAAATGAAAACCTTACCTGATAGTTGCCGTAGTTGTTTCCTAACAATATCTTAATTTTAAATACCAAGTGATAGAGAGTTTTTGCATACCGTACGTTAGTTACCGTAGGACGTCCGTTAGCTTTTTCTCCCTAGCGCGCATGCTCAGTTTCCTATGAGCATGCGCGCTAGGGAGAAAAAGCTAACGGACGTCCTACGGTAACTAACGTACGGTATGCAAAGACTCTCTAATAACTTCAATCTCCCCGTACATTTTCATATAATAACGTTTGCAACTAGCACAGCCCACTCATATTCAATTTTTGCGTGCATTGCGCTGCTGTTTTTAGAAGTGAGAAGACTCGGTGATGATTTAATAGCGTGTCTCCTTTCTGTGAGTATTTTTCCTTTTTGTATTGATAGTCTCTCGTGGATAATTAGGATGTCTTCTGCGGGTTTTTCTGGCCGCCATGAGAATCGTAACGTCTGAGTCTGGTCTTCATGAGAATCGTTTCTTCATGAAATTCTAGAGAGTTATCGAACATTGGTGTATTCCCATGGCTATTGAATTTGGTAATGCTTCTAGTAGTATTTGAACAAACTGCTCTTTCACGAAGCTCTAAAATTACCAAATTTTAATATATTCCTGTGGCTATTGAATTTGATAGTTTTTGTAGTACTCTGACCAATTGTTTCATAAATTTCTTGGCTTATAGAAAATCTATTACAACAATTAATTACGTAGGGTAAATTAATTACAGCTATAATTACAGTACATTTCTTTGTTATTTTTAATATTATATAATATAGAATAAAAGGAGAATTCACAAAACTTCATAAAGTATTGAATCTAAAAATTTTTTTCTAATACAGCTGGCAAACACTTAAAAAGTTGTCTTTTATGACTTAAGGCAAGCGCCGCACCGACGTTACTCACTTAGCACTACCCGGGAGGGGCATGTAACTTGAAGATAAGCTATGGACTCTGAGTAACAATACCCCCGTAACTCTTTACGATCATGGTAGACCGGGACTTACCATGGTAGTGGACATGGTAGTGGATTCCGAAACACTACAAACATCAATGGCACCGCCGGGACTTCAACCCGAAACATGTGGTGCCGAGCGCCACAGCACTAGCCACTCGGCCATCAGGTCCTCTACATTTTTTCTAGATTTCTGTGGGGTTTTTTTCCTTACACCCCGATACATCAAAATATATTCACACATGCTAAGTTAAAATTCGTAAGGCGATTTCAATTTTATTTATTTTTTTAGGTGACCTCTGGTTCAAGTTTCAAAAATGGTTCCATTGCTATTGACGACATAGCTGTAAGAAATGAATGCCCATCATTAGGATCTTGCAATTTCGAGGAAGACACTTGCTTATGGACAAACGATCCTGATGCAGATCTTCAGTGGCTGAGAGGTTCTGGCGAGATCACGGACGCTGCACCATTGAACGATACTACCTTCGGCAACCAATTCGGAACCTACTTGTATGTTCACGTGGTACAAACATGGGCTGCCAACCCTAAACCTGCACGCTTGCTGTCACCATACTTCCCGGCTGCCAAGCAACGTTGCATCAATTACTGGAATTTCAGAAACGGAACCAATTTCGATGGTGCCCTAACTGTTTCCATTTATAACGACGCCATCGACGAGATAACAGAGTTGCAGCATTTCACTCAAGAAAAACTTGGAAGGTGGAACAATGAACAGGTCGAGATTGATGAAGATAAAGGCGATGGAAAATACCAAATTATTTTTGAAGCTCAGATGACAACAGCGTGAGTTAGATAATGCAATACTATTTCTTTTTCACATGTGTAATTGTTAGCATATATATTTTTTTTTGTCGTTTACTACCGTGCCCAAAAAGTAAGACCAATTATTCTTTTTTCAAAAACTAATTATTTATTCTTACAGATTTATTTCATCGCCTTCAAAGTAATCCCCTTTGGACACAATGCACTTATGCCAACTTTGTTTCAAATCCTTAATGCATGCTAAAAAGTCGTCGGCAGGGATGGCCTACAAAGCGCTCGGCGATTCACGTTGAATATCTTCAATCGACTCAAAACAGTATCCCCGGAGTGGTCTTTTGAGTTTAGAGAATAGCCAAAAGTCGCACGGTGTGAATACGGTGGTTGTGGAATGATATGGTTTTCATTTCTGGCAAAAAAGTCACGAAGAATCAATGCAGTGTGAGCTGGCGCATTCAGTGTTTTCGGTACCAATCGAGATTTGACGTATATGAGGATACAAATATACAAATTTGAAATACAAATACAAATACAAATTTGCAATTCCAACATCATCGGCAAGGTCTCTAATTGTATATCGACGATTTGCAAGTTCCAAATCTTTAATTTTTCGGACTTGAGCTACGTCGGTTGAGGTTGATGGTCGACCAGAGGGAACTGTTTATATGACTTCTAAACATTTCTTCCCGATATAGGAATTCTCACCGAATGTCTTCTGCAACATTCTATACGTTTCCGCAAACAAAACTTAATGCAAATTTCTTTGCTCAATTAATTCAGACATTTCAAAAATTGACGAAATCACTTTTAGCGTCTCACAAAACCAAGCGTAACTCAAACACTAATGAATATTTTGATGCCAAATTTGACACAGATAAAAAGAAAAAAAAATTGAAATTCCATAAGGCCCGGGTATTTTAAATTGAAAATCGGTCTTACTTTTTGGACGCAGTAGTAAATAACATCAAATTTATAATATTCCTCAGATATAATGTTATCAAAATTTTGATTGTTTCACATTAATTTTATTTACAGAGTGAACAGCTTTATAGCCCTCGATGACTTAACGGTATATGAAGGAGCCTGCAAGCCAATAGAAGACAGAAAACCTGACTTTACATGTGAGGACGGGGATAATCACATTTCAGATGATTATAGATGTGACTTTTACAATGATTGTGCAGATGGTAGCGATGAAAAAGGTTGTGGCACCAACTGCGACTTCGAAACTGAAGAACCAAATCCATGTAACTGGGTATCTAGTACTACGAACAATGTAGCCGCTTGGAACCAAACGCTTGCTAATGGTACTGCTGACCCAAATACTGATCATACAAAAGGAACACCAGGTGAAGGCTATTACATGAAATTGAATTACCTGCAACGCTTTCTCGCATCTGGAGAAGCCCATCTAACAAGTCCTGCTCTCATACAGTCCTCCGCGACATGCCGCATATTCTTCTGGTATTATTTCTATGCTTTGTACAAAACTGAATTCATTTACGTGTATTTTGATTCCGGACACCAAACTGCCCGTACTGAAATATTCCGTTTGGAAGGAGACCACGAAAAGTCTTGGAGAAGAGCTGAAGTTGTCATTGGTAGAATCCAAAACAGATTTAGAGTGGGAATTGTCGGAAGGAGAGAATCAACAATAGCTGCAATTGCCCTTGATGATATAAGTTTCGAGAACTGCTATATTCCAAGAAGAGTAGAAGAACCTCAACCATGTAAACAAAATGAATTTATGTGCCAAAACGGAAACTGCATATCCAACGATCTATTGTGTGATTTTGTTGACGACTGTGGTGATTATTCTGACGAAAATAGATTACGAGCTAAATGCGATTCGTATCCAGGAAGGTGCGATTTTGAAGGCGGCAATTATTGTGGATGGACAAGAGCTCCTGAAACGGATTACATGTGGCAAATATCAAAATCTAGCTCTGGATCATGGTACAACAAGGTCATGGTTACTCGTGATCATACAAAAAATTCGCCCAATGGACAATTTTTGTATTTCAGTAATACTTATCGCACTAAAGGTCAAGTTGCTAGAATGGCATCAAAAGTTATGGAAGCAACAGATAATTCTTGCAAATTCAGATTCTTCTATACCTATGGTACAGTGTTTAATTCCACAAAATACGATGAATTGACAGATATTGGAACTTTGAGTGTCTACATCCGAAGAGATGAAGTTAATGTATGGAAAACTATATTTATAACAAGAGAACCTCCTGGTCAATACTATGAAAAAGTTACATTACCATTAGGAGGCTTCAAAGAACCTTTTGAAGTCATTGTCGAAAGCCGAATCGGATCCAATTCAAAATCTGGAGGATGGGCTGTTGATGATGTTTCATTCACCACAGGTTGCGTTATATCCAACAAAACACTTCCTTTAAGCATAGAGGAACCGACTCCAGAACCAGTCGAGAAGTGTAAAGTTAATGAGTTCTTATGTGTGAAAGATAAATTTTGCATTGATAACGAGAAGATATGTGATTTTGTTCCGGACTGTAGCGATTCATCAGATGAAGCTAAATGCGGAACTTGCAATTTTGATGATGATAATAATCCTACCTGTGGATGGAGTGATAACAGAGGTGGAAAATGGCAAAGACTGAAGGGTCAGAGAGGAAATAACGGACTTACGAACGATATCTCCGGCAATGGTTATTACATGTACGTGTCAAAAGAAAAAACAGGAGCAATAACCAGTTCTGCAATCTTAAGATCCATTGATTTCAAGCAGGCCTCTTCCACATGCGAAATAAGCTTCTATTATTTCATGTCCGGAATAACGAATAATGATGCATCCTTGAAATTACAGTTGCAGACCAATGACAAAAAAGACGTAATGTTGTGGAGGGAAATTTCAGATCAGGGACGAAACTGGCAAAATGCCACAGTTAGCATAGAGAGAAGAGATGCAGGTTGGCATTTAGACTTTATAGCCACGCATGTTTTAAGCAAAGGGGATATTGCAATCGATGAGATAAACTTTTTAAGGTGTGCTCCTCCAGAAAAAAGGAAATGCGCTAACAAGGAAGATTTCGCTTGCCTCAGCGGAGAATGCATCAATGGTTCTTTAGTATGTGATTATCGTTCAGATTGTTCAGACGGTTCAGATGAAAGTAACTGCACAGACTATTTAGAAAACTGTGATTTTGAAAACGGATGGTGTAGCTGGACTCAAGAACCTACAAATGTGCAAAAATGGGAAAGAACATCAGGACAGGAACTAGCAGAAGGTACAGGACCAGACAGGGATCATACCAAAAATGATGAGACTGGACATTTCCTACTGGCTTCGAGAGGAAGTAATTATTATTATTGGTACAGCCCCAGAATCGTTAGTACTTCCTTCATGGCTGATGTATCCGGAAAATGTAAATTACGATTTTGGTATCACTTATATGCATCTTATACCAGCAAGATCAGCGTTTATTTGCAACTTGCCGATGACATACGTTTGAGGATTGTTACTAATTTCTACGGTTCTTCGGGAGATGAATGGGAAAGAGCAGAAGTTCCTTTAAAAAGCAAATTCAACTTTCATGTTGTTATTGAAGGTTCTCCCAGTTCTGGAAATAAAGGAGAGATAGCTATAGATGATACTTCTTTCACCCTAGAGTGTGTTCCCGTATACACGATTATTACTACACCTATACCAACAATTCAACCAAAAGGTGTTTGTGACAAATTAGGTCAGTTCACATGTGGTGACAATTCATGTGTGCCTATGGAGGCTGTGTGCGATTTCAAAGTTGATTGTCCTTACGGTAAAGATGAAAAGAGCTGCCCTGCATACTGTGATTTTGAGCTCGGCTCAAATTGTGGTTGGAAAGCTATTACTAAAATTGGGGATGGTGTAGAAGTAAATGTCACGATTGCAGAAGATGCGAAAAAGATAGTACCAGATGCTCCGAAAGTTGATAAAACAACAAACACAAGTCAAGGATCCTACCTAATCATCCATACAAGTCTTGAAACCGAAACTGGTCCCGTAGATGAATATAGAAGTCCTCTATTTGCCACTAGTGCTAGTCCATGTAAATTTTCGCTATGGTATGCAGCTAGAACCGTGTGGTTGAAACCTATAATTTCAGTACTTTTTGGAGGAAATTCATACGAAATGGTATCACTGACTCAATCTACAGATTGGAAACGAGAGTCATTTGGAATCGGTAGACAGAAGGGAAATTTCTCTGTAAGTATCAGCAAGAAAGGTGGATTCAGTAGATGGGACTACTTGGCATTGGATGACATTGAATTTGTAAATTGCGCATTGCCACAAAGATCAAACATATGTTATGAATACATATGCCCAGTAACGAGAGCATGCATTGAATATTCTCGAGTTTGTGACATAACTGATGACTGCGGTGATGGGTCAGATGAAGAAAATTGCACCACCATAAAAACAGATTTTGAAAACGGTCTTGGATTTTTCTCACAACTTAAAGACGCCCGAGCTCCTCTGGTCTGGGAAATAAAGAGTGGAGCAGCAAATGCCCATATTTATTCAAAAGTGGGACCGCCTTATGATCACACACTATCTAACACAGAAGGTCATTACTTAGCAATGACGAGAGGTGTATCAGGCGCCATGAATGAAAGAGCATGGTTGACCTCTGAAGTTTTAATGAGTCTAGCTAAAGGACAATGCGAAATGAGATTCTATTACTTCATGTACGGTGATAAAGTGAACCAGCTTAACATTTATACCGTCACTCAAGATAAAGGAGATTTCAAACTGTTATGGACACAGACTGGAGAAGTTGGAAACTTTTGGATGAGAGGAGCAGTACCACTGAATGACACCATTCCTTTCCAAGTTGTTTTAGAAGGCAAAGCAGGAGTTACCACAAATGACATGATTGCTTTGGATGACATTTCCTTCTCAACAGGATGCAAGTAAGAGGAATTTCTATTTTTCAGATTTAGTTTTGCATACATGTAGCAACATATTATACTTTGTAGTGTAGACTTATCACATAATTTTTTAAACTATCATTTCATTTCTCAAATTTGTTTTTAAATACATTTTCTGGGAATCATTGTACACATTGTAAAATGATATAACGAAAAAAATTAAAAGAGATAGCAATTAAATGTCTTTATTAGCCAAAAACGTAACTATTGAAATTCGATGCGAGATCCCTTCCTTCCTTGCTTGCTAGAAGCACGTCCAAATATACTCTATTTCTTGCCATGTATTGTCAAGTAGCTATTGCATTTTAAGTGAAGATAAGATTTAAATCCATATTTTTTTCATGTGAAATTATGTAAATGAAGGTGTCTGTTTAATTTACATGAATTTAACAGTGTGCTATTAATTCATAACTCTTCAGATACTTGCTAATAATTAACATGAAATCGATCTAGCACCGAAATTATTTTTATAGTTGATACACTGCGTGAAAAAAGTAGAAGGACATTAGATTATTTTTGATAAATGAATAATGACGCATTTTTTAAACAATTAATTTATTCACAACGTTTTTACATGCAGATACCTGTATCTAGACAAAACAAAAAGTACACAATTAAAAAAAAAGTATACTTAATAAAAAAATTGGTTTTGACGATCTCATGATCAGTGAAAAAAGTAGAAGGACACTTCTAAAAAAGAGGTGTGCTATATAAATTAATATGGAATTCTTTTCCCGTTGGCTCGAATTACTTCGAAGATCCTATTTGGCATCGAACTGTATAAAGATTGAATTTTTGTTTGGCAAAAATTGTCCCATACAAAGTTTAATGATTTCTTGCTGCTCAGCTACAGATTCAAACTGCTTTCCACCCTCGTAAACACGACGTATAATCATTGCCCATATGTTATCTACAATGTTGAGATCAGGACTTTTAGCAGGCCAATGTAAAAGTCGAACATTGTTTGCTGCAAACCAACCTTTAACACCATTTGCAGTGTGAATTGATGCTCCATCTTGCTGAAAAATCCAGTCATCCCCTCCTAACTCAGTGCCATACGGGAGAAGATTTGAGTTTAGAGTCTGGATGTAGTCTGGATGGTTCTGTCTACCATTTAGAAAGACTAAACTTGTCCTGCCTCCATAGCCAACTGCTAACCATACCATTAAACCACCTCCTCCCATCTGTCGAGTAGAATAAGTTTCTTTTTCAATACCAAGACAGTGCCAATAGTACTGATAACCATCTGGACCATCCAAATTGAATTTTTTCATCGGAAAATATAACTGAGGTCCATTCTGAGCTCCAGGACATGTGGTCTTTAGCCCACTGAAGTCGGTTCTTCATGTGTCCTTCATTCCACTTCGGATGGTGCATCCGTTTTTGAAGACGAACTTTTTTTGAACATTTTATGCAGTTATAGACAGTTCTTTTGGTTACATGTGTAATTCCTGATTGAAATTGCGCCTTGCCGACACTTCCACCAGTCTTTTGAGTTCACGAAGGATTTTTCGTTGGTCACGTTGGGTGAGTTTTTTTGGTCTTCCTGTCTTCTTTTTTCTTCTGTCACTTTCAGGGTTTCTTATGAAGTTCGAAACAGTATTAGGACTGATTCGTAGCTGCCGTGCAATCTCTCTCACACCTTTGCCTTCATTTTTATAGGCAACTATTTGGCCCTTCTGAAACT
The DNA here is from genome assembly GCA_021605075.1 of Caerostris darwini. Classification (NCBI taxonomy): domain Eukaryota; kingdom Metazoa; phylum Arthropoda; class Arachnida; order Araneae; family Araneidae; genus Caerostris; species Caerostris darwini. Next base: position 50,934 of record BPLQ01012839.1, read on the forward strand.
TACTTATGGGTATTCCTCTGGGCATCCTAAAACCAACAAAAACTATGAATTTCTAGCTAAATATTTTATTCTTGTTAAAAAGGAATTAAAAGAGAAAAAAACACTTACCTATAAACTTTCCAACAGCTTCTAAATAGATTTTTTTGGACGTGTCCTTCTACTTTTTTCACACACTCAAATTTATTAAATATTGCATTCCTAAATTAAACTAGTGGTAAGTAAAAAAATCTCATTTAACTTTCACTTAACATAAATTAAAACTCTAACAAAACAACTCTCTATAAAAATCAGGTCAAAAGCAGTAAAATAAAAGCATATTGTACAAAAAAATGACTGTCCTTCTACTTTTTTCACACAGTGTATGTAATTTTTGTAATGTTTTTATGCTATTTTGTAATGTTCTCTGTAATTGCTTGCATTCATAAAAGTTTCGATGATGTAAGTGGATTGAAATGTCATGAATTATTTTGTTTATTAAAGACGACTTGATGGACAGACGTTACCTCCAAAAGAAGTTACTGGAAGCATTTCGTCAACAACTCCATCTCCCAGTGGCTGCAAATCCAATGAATTTGCCTGCGTCCAAAGTAAAGAGTGCATTCCAGCAGTTAAAAAATGTGATTTCAGAGTTGATTGTAAAGATAAGAGCGACGAAGAAGGTTGTGGTATGTATTAATTTTTCAAACATATTAAATAATGGTTTAAGTCTATTTATGATTTAATCTTCAAAATTTAATTTGTTTGAAATGGGCTATAGCATTGTCTGAAATTTATAGCTTGAGTAAACATTGTGTAAAATCTTTATAAAAAGTCTACAAGATAAAAATACAAAATAAATTAATTTGGTTAAAATTCAAAATAAACTTTGTTCGATAATACATGAAAAATAAGTTACCTTTTTACTTTTATTATTATTGTTGTTGTTCTAATACAGCTGGCAATATAGACAGGTAATCTTTATTCAATAAGCAAGTGCTGCACCGCTGTTACTCATTTAGCACTACCTAAGGGGCACGTGTAGCTTGAAGATATGCTAAGGACGCGAGTAACACTACCCTCTTAACACTCTATGATCCTATTAGGATAGGTACCTACGATTTAAAGTGGATTCCGAACCACTACAAACATCCAGGGCACATGAAGGGATTCGAACATGATACCTGTGGTACCGAGTGCCAGAGCGCCTAGCCACTTAGCCATCAGCAGATAATAATAAAGAATTTTTCATAGAATTAATTAATTAACACACATATCCCAAGATCCAACTCAAGATCCAAGATCCTAACACACAGATCCAAAGATTTCTTCACAATTTTTATCACTACTCTATATATAATAACAATCTTTTAAAGGGTCTTTTATTCTTTAATTATATTTGAAATTCAACATCATAAAACGCTTAACTAGCAATGAATTCATATTCAATTATTTAACACATAGATCCCAAGGTCCAAACAATCCATTCAAGATTCAAAGATTTAACACGCAGATCCACAGATCATAAAACGTTTAACTAGCAAGTTATTTCTATATTTTTTCCTCTCTACTATCTTATCTGTCACCAAATAAAATCTAGAACACACTTACTATAAAATATTTCGTAAAATCATCTGTGAAATACTTGTTTAAGCTTGATAAAATAGACGCGAAATTATTTTTGTTTTAAATAAGAGTTTACATTTGTTTATTTACATAATTTCAGTCAAAGAGACCTGTGACTTCAACAACAGAGATATGTGCGGCTGGCAAGTATTCCACAAACTAACGAAAAATTATACAAGTACAAGAGTAAAACGACAAGCTATTGACGACAGCGTTTATCAATGGATTGCTATTCAAGCAAATGATGAACACACCAAAGTAAGTAAATGATAACATTTTTCGTATGCTCTGTTCTGTTGCTCTAAATTTTCACTAGCCAATTTCTCTGAAAACATCTCCTCCAACTAAGGTCGAAGTTGTTTGATGGATAACTTATCTGACTTTCGAAATTAGTATTTAATACCCTCTTTCGAAAATAATCAAGCTTTGCCGTTCATCTTTATAGATGGACCAACTTTTAAGTAATTTATTACTGGAGCTTGATATTATATCACTGTAGAAATATTGAAAGGACTTGAGTTGGGATTTTCTAGCAGCTAAAATAAAAGGAAAAGAATCGATAGTCAAGGACTATGTGGTTTTTACAAGAAATGCTCATTTCTTATCCACTTATCAATTGAGGGGGAAATAATTAGTAGTATCTTTGAAATTTAGGAAAATTCAAGTTAAAAACATAGTGGGGAAAGTCTGGTGGATTGCAAGTAAGATTTTCGCAAATGAGAGTACTCGCTTCTAAGCCTCACAAATGAAACAGAAGGTCTGAATGTCTACGCCATGCATAAAATAAATAAATCTATGAGATGGGAAATCCAAACGTTGAACTCAAAGGAGAGGTAAGGAAGATGCGAACCTCCCATTGATATGCCTGGAGAAGGTTCTTTCTAAATTAAGTTGGAAAAAATGTTAATGCACTTTACCCTTCCTCCATGGCAATTCACTCTGATTAACTCTAAATCTGCTACAGGTCTGGTGTTTTTGTGGCGAATTATCTCAAGTTAGTACAACAAAAGAATTGCGCTCAAAATATGTGTCTTCAAATTTTTAATTTTTAAAAATTTTTTAAACAATTTAATTAATCTGCTATGTTACAATCCATTGGCACAATTTTAGAACACTAAATTAACGTATAAAAGATTAGCAGAAAATATATTTTATGCTAAAACAATAAAACAAAATAATAAAAACTTTTAAGTAAATGTATATTGCTGCCTCATGGATAAATAGCTCCACGAGCATAGGGGAAGTCAGCGCCCGATAATGTAAACATCCAGTCTGAGTGGGGTGAGCTAGCTGGAGAGAGAGAGAGAGAGAAAAAGTGTAACACCGGCAATGTGAGTTTGGTTTTGGAATAAATGAGACGTGTATGTTTTACAGACCACTTTCTTGTGCTGTGTGTTTTATTCCTAGACCATAACATATGTAATCAATCTGTTTTTTAGATCAATGTAAATAATCGCCCAAAAACCGACCACACCACCAACTCAACGGAAGGTTGGTATCTTTTGGCTGACGGTGGACCAGGTCGCAATGGAGACATCACATCTCTCATATCGCCAGACATTTCTGCTACTCATTCTGAATGTGCTCTTGACTTCTGGGTGTTTTGCGGAATGTGGTCGTGCAACCTCAAAGTGTATGCCGGTCAAGAGGGACCAAAACTTCATAAAGTTTGGGATTCTGTCAAAGACCTTTATGGAAGTGAGTTGATAATTGTTATTGCTATAAAACTCCGCCTTCTGCCTTGCCTCGAACTCCAACCCCTTGGATTTCAATTAACAAATATTGAGAAATACTCATGGAAAACCTTATTTACTTTATGTTTATAGGAGAATTTTATATAAATTTTATATCTTGTCTTCTTTATGCGGTTTAGCATAGCATTTGCACTTCTCTCAAACCATTTCTCTCGTTCGTTATTTTATAACATTTTTTCAGTGAATCAACATTAAATATGTCACTATAACTTTAAATGAGCATTTAAAGGGCAACTTACAGTCATTTTTTATTTACCGTTACCGTCTTGACTCAATGTAAGGGCTTTATAGCCTGCCATTTTAGCGTGCTCCAACTAGACGATGACTTTTGATCAGTTTTCGAAACCAAGTTTCTTGTCAGTTTTCGAAACCAACTCCGTCAATTAAAAATACCCTCTATTCATGCGATCTCCTCAAAAAATTATAACAGCATTCTTTTCCCGTCTTTAAATTTTTGGTTTATCTTCCGTAGTCTTTCCAATATTATTGCGTATTTCATCTTCACTCACGTCGTTCCTAAACTGTTGCCCAAATTGTAAGAGGTCATCTTAACACTAGGCATAGTGATGTCGTATGTGCATAAAAGTGACAGTTTGAATAACTTATATTTGATTGATGGCGGCTTACTTCATTATTTTTTGGGCGGAGAGATATACACATTGATGTGGTTTGATGTCATTATAGTTCAGTAGTTCAATGCACTAACTGCACTAGCTTTTTTTTTCTTCTCCCTACTTATTTGAAATATTTATATCTAATTGACTGTTATCTGACTTGACTTGACTTGGTGTTTTGAGATGTATGCCCGCCGACACTGCTTTATCCCAATTTATCCAAATGTGTTTCTTTCTTTCTTTTTTTTTTTTTTAACAATCAAAACATTTTTGCAGAAGTGAAAATGAAACCCCCATTAAAAAACTACTCTTAAATTCAAAATTCCAGAAATCCAAAATTCTCTCTAAAATGCAATAAACGTTGCCTGCACTCTCTAGCAACCAAAAGAATAAGAATAAAAGTAGTAAATTTGAACATGAAAGAAATAAAACTACAAATCAAATCGACCACAACATTTTAACAGTTGAACGATGATTAGAACACTAGTAGCACTACTAGTACTGGAAACAAAAAGTGAAGAAATAATAACCCCAGGAAAAAAAATATGGGGCGCCCCATAGCTTACAGGGTTGCGAGACTTTTCGTAGAAATTGTAGAATCACTGTTGTCTTTTAATAAGTGTCCTCTAACATATAAAAAAACCATGAGTAAGACAGAATTCTATATCCAAAAGCACTTTAAAATTTATTTCGTGCTGCTACATATTTTATGCATTGAAACAAAATGTGTTCGACTGTTTCCGGAGTTTTGCAGATCGAGCATAATGGAGAGGAAGTCAGGCCAAATCTAAGTAGTTTTGCAATACTAGGATATGTTTTTGTGCAAATTAAGAAATAAGACTATTTTCTTTTCGATGATTAGGGAAAAGTCTATGAGGAGGAACGTTATCTATTTTTGTAACGATAGATACACAAAGACTCAACATAGTGTTATGTATTGTGCTAGTTGTAGTTCAAAAGTTCAAGACATTAACCTCAAGATCTCCTCTCTAATTCTTTTGTTTTTTCATATTTAAATCTCTTCTGTAGATTGATTATATGCATCATTATATTTTCTTGCAGAGAAATATGCACAGTACTGGACACATGCCAGAGCCCCCCTGAGCGCCCTGACCAACTTCAAAGTACGCTTTGACGCAATGCGTCCATTCACTTACTCAAGCGCTGTGTGCCTTGACGACATCTCGTTCGAGAAATGCGTCCCTCCTCGCACAGTGGATCCCTTGGTTGAAACGTGTGACGGCGGTGAATTCATGTGCGGCAACGGCAAATGCATCCCAGAAAACTTGCTGTGCGACTACAACGACGATTGCACTGACTATTCTGACGAAAGGGACTTCCAATGTCAGCTATACGTGGCTCGATGCAACTTCGATACCACAACTTGTAAAGAATGGGTTGCAGAGCCAGATCCAAAAACTAAAGACAGCTGGTTTGTTACTAGTGCAAGTACTTCTTTGTATTCAAGCATTCCCAACCAGGATCACACCACGGGTACAGCTGCAGGTATGTAAAACTGCTTCTTACATACTATCCCATCGTTCAAGTTACCATGAATATTTTTAACGTCTAGGCTGATATTTAAACTTATGTGATACTTTTTATGCAGTTTAAAATTAATTTAACTTAATGCCACATATTTAAAAAAAAATATCGATGAGACGCAAAACTATAAGAACTTATATTTATTTTGGCATTTTTGTGGTTTAGCCTGTATGCATAATTTATTAAGATTTCGGAACTCAAACTTTATTTAAGAATATATGTTGCATGTTTTGAATTTATATATATATATAATTTTTGGGCCGATTTTGATAAAAAAAAAATTTTTTGTTTGTGCGTGGGGCCCTGGGTGATTTAGATTCACAATTGAACCCCTGGCGCTGCAATCGGGTTCTTCTGTACGTGTTTTTGTCACTGAACTCCTCCTAAACGGCCAGGCCGATATTGATGAAATTTTTTGTGTGTGTTTGGCAAAATATGGAGAATGTTTTTATACTACCCCTTTGTCGCAAGTCACCACCAGATGGTGCTGCAATATATCAACTTCTATATCGTTGAACCAATCGCTATGAAAATTGGTAATAATATGTATTCGGGGTATGGAAAATAGGTTCACCCTATCGAAATTATTGTTACTTGCCACCAGATGGTGCTGCAGTATTTCGTCTTCAAACGATATGCTTGAAAATTAGTATGCACATATATTAGAACATGGAGAATATATTCACTCTATGCAATTTTCTACAATGCATTTTTTTTTTTGGGCAGAAAAACGTATGCCGGGTTCTGCTAGTATATATGTACTAATACAACTATGTTGATTTGCGAGATTAGTTCTATTGAAAAATGCAAGAGTTTAAAAAAGAGTTATCTTTTTTATAATAAATATTTGACATATAATTGAATTTATTGAAACACTTAAAAAAATGCTGATGTATAAGTAAACAAATCTTTTCTTAACTTTGTTAAACTTCAATTTCCAAACGTTTTCTGATGTCTTTATAATTTTTTATTTTTATTCATTTTAAAAAGTCGATCTAATAGCTATTAGGATATTATCCATAAAAAAAATTAAACTGATTTTAATAAAAGATATAAATATCTTTTTTCATGAAGCACTTTTGCACTGTGTTTCAGGAAAATTCTTGTCGGTTTCATCTTCTTGGTACAGCAAAGATTCTAAGCCCAGAATGCGTTCTCCTACGATCGATGGATATTCAGATAAATGCAAGGTAAGTTTATATATAACCAGCATTATAGTATTATTTAAGGAAACAGTTATTAGTTTATAGTAAGTATAGTATATATATAGTATATTTTAGTATATACATACTTACTATATAGTTTATAGTATGTATTATTATAAGGGTTTACATTATAATAATATTATTATTTCAAATAAATAAATATATGAAGTTAAAATATTTCAATATAATAAAATATGTTATTTTCTAAAAATACTATTCTATTTTTCAGATTCTTTTTAATAGATTTTTTTAGTTGTTCGTTTTTTATCAGTGGATTAGCAAATTTAAAAAATTAAAAATTTGATTAAAATGTGTCAAAAAGAAAAATAATAATAATTTTAGGAAGAAATAATATATAAAAGAAAATTAATGCTACCGTTTTTTTAATTAAAAAAAAATATTGAAAATGTGAAAAATATAATTTAAAAAAAATATTGTGATTCTGAGATATTGAACTCATTTGAACGTAAGAAAGTTGTAAAATATTTGCACATCATTATTCATAAAATAATTTAATCACTATTGCTGCATGAAGACATTATTTCTGTTATATTATTGAGATATTCTACAATGATAAATAATTTACAAAACTTTCACTTTTCGTCAGGAAATATAATCTCACTTTTCAAAAAATATAAGTTTGTTTATCGCTTTTGAATCCGGATCATTTATAAAATTGTGTATTTTAAAAAAAAAAAATATTTTATAATATTGTTCAATTACTAATAAAATATTATTCGTTCATAGGTCCGTTTCTTTTTTAACTCCATTTACGCAGACAACAGAATACGAGTTTACAAGAGAATTAGTTACAATGATGACGGTTTGAAATTCTTGCAAGAATTCAGTTCAGACGTCACCAGTTACTGGCATCGCGCTGAGTTAGAAATCATAAACAAAGGAGAAGACTATCAGGTTCGTAAAACTTTCTTTTTAGTATAATTGTTTTTTTTCCATAAAACACTTGTTTGTTCCCATTTCATAATTAAAATATCGTTAAGAAAAAAAAGGCAAAATCGCTGTATAGCGGTCACTTTGGCATCAAGAAATCTTTTCACAAAAGTGCTCTAAGTAAAAGATTGCAATTGTTAGTAAAGTGAATTGCAAATAGTACAAGAAATATGGATTGCCCTATTTGGCGACTTACTACACATTTGGCGTCACAAAAAAATCGCCAAACAGTGACGGCCCCTATTTTGCGATTTGTCGAAAAAAAAATTTTTTTGAGCTCAGTCTGACTGTTTTTACAAAAATATTCATATTAACTCTAATTTATTTTTCTGTATGTATTCAAGTGATTTCTGGAGAATTTTTATAATTTTTTTCAATACCACATTTGGCATCACAAAAAAGTCGCCAAACAGCAACTGTCAATATTTTGCTATTTGGCCAAAAAAAAGTTTTGAAAACTCAGTCTGACTGTTTTTACAAAACTATACAAATTAACTTTAATTTCTTTTTCTGTATGTATCCAAGTGATTTCTAAAAAATGTATATAATTTTTTTTCAATATAATTATTGAATGATTTTCCTTTTTAAGATTGTCTTTGAAGCAAGCTTTACTTCTGTGTCTGGAAGTATAAACATCGACGACATCTCCATGACTCCAAACTGTCATCTTGCTATAGGTAAGTTTTAATTTTAAAAAAAACAAACTTGTTTACTATTTAATATGTAAAGAACAAAACGAAAATAAAGTTATTGAATTTTTTTTTTCGTTCGTTCATAATCATTAGAGAATATTTGTAAATGAGAGAGGAGATTGGTTTGCTTCAGGAGCTTCTATGAAATCCTTTCCAAAATCTTATTGTAATAAAATCAATTCATCAGCAATATTATTCAGATATTTTAATGAATTACAATTAAACTGCCTATTAAACTAAATTATTTTTTTTATAATCCACAGGTAAAACTGTAATTATAAAATTACAAAATTTTTAACTGATAATGGAAGCTTGTCTATATATCAAATGATACAGACAAGCCATTGCTTATCTATGTCTGAGTAGCAATAGAGAGGTCCAAAATCAGAAACATATCCTTTTTTGCTATACTGATCTAACAGACGAAAGACTGAATTATATTCTACGTTTAAAAATCTTAAATTCATCTGAAATGCTTGCAGCCGCATCCTCATCTTCTTGCATCTAACTGAAAGTTATTCCAGTAAGCGGATTTATAATGTCCTTACCAACATAGACATGGAGTATTTCTTTTTTGAATCTTTGGTCTAATTTTAGATCAAGCTCATAATTCGAAAGTCCAAAGTACCAGCCCATCATATATATATATATATCTAAAATATATGTACATATAATCTAAAATCATATTAAAAGATTTCTAAAACCGTAATTGTTTTTTAAATAAAATAAATATTGATAAAGAAGCTTATTCTTATTGCTTATTTTAAAAATCAGTCTTTGCAATCGTGCTTATAATGATGATTTTAAAAGCCAGCGTCAATTATCTTATTTTAGAGGATTATTTCAAAATTAAGACTCAACGATCTTGTATATAATATTTTTTTGAATGACACAACATTAAAACCAGTTGCGTGACAAAATTGAATATATCTCTCTTTCAACCACATGAGGCTTTATATAAAGTACATTTAATGTCCTGTAATGTGTACTCTTCTTATTCAATGGCGCAACAGCTCCATGGTGGGCAAAAGCCGTCTACCTACTGTCAGATTCTGAAACATTAGATGTTTTCTTTTTACGGAGTAGGGGAGTTAACCCAACAGGCATATTAGACCGGGACCGACGGTTTAAAGTGGATTCCAAACCACCGCTTTTCACCACCACACCATTCCAAACCATCCATGACACCGCCATCAGACGCCATATTATGTATTATGAATGAATATTATGTATATTCCTAATTTACAACTCATTTTGCATGCTTATAAACTCCTTAAAGTACTGAAATTTGCCATCACTTTTGTATATTAGGTAGAGACATTCCAGGCCAGCCAACTACGCCACCTCCAATTGACGACTGTGCTCCAGAAAGATTGCCTTGCAAGAACAAGAAATGTTACACACATTTGCAGAGGTGTAATTTCATTAACGACTGCGGAGATAACACAGATGAAGAAAACTGCGGTAAGTTAAGATAAACATCCCAGTCATTCCAAGCTAATTTTTTTTTAAATTACTTCAACTTCGTAATCGGTATTAGATGAAATCAAAATCTGTTCGGTTTTTTTTAGGTACCTCTTGTGATTTTGAAAAGAATAGCACTTGTGGTTGGTACAGCCCAGAAGGATATCGAGGAAAATGGGATATGAAATCTGGAAAGAGTTCTTGGTACAGCAGCTTGACCAAGGATCACACTTTAGGAACTGCAGAAGGTCAGTCTATTTTGAAATATAGATTTATTTTCCTTTTTGAGATTTGAATGCGAGTTTAAAAACATATCTGCTCGTGATTGAGTATTGTGGCTCTACAGTCTAAAATGTAGTAAAGCTCTTTCTTTTTCCTATTTCTAATATTCTGCTTGCTATTGTAACGTCTCGACCTATACTAGACCTATAACAGCTTCAAAAAAGAGGGCCAATTTCAGGTTCATAGGAACACTTTAATTTTTATTTACAAACATTATATACATTCCATTTACAAATAAAAAATTAAAATTAGAGATAATTAGTTTCAAAAGTGCAGTTACTCCAAGGGTGACAATTTTCAGAGTTCTCAAGTCTACGATGAATCCATTTACCTGGTTTGGAGAAGACCTTAATCATCACACGGCGTGATATCCGAAACTACAAGGGGCTCACTGTGAAAACAGGCAAAAACTCCGATTTATTCAGTAACTTAAAAAAACCATTTCTTGTCGATTCATCGCAGATTTTTCTTTCTCCTTCTCCAAAAGCCACCCTTTAAGAAAATCCATCAAGAGGAAGGGGGTCAGCTTCCCTCACTTCTCATTGGGGTAGACACTTTCTCAGCCCATGATCTATCACCAATCACGATGCAACAACTCATTGTGTAATCCATATTCCATCCTTAATTGTTTCATGAATCGCTAATTTCATGAGGTCTCATTATCTATGACACTGCTTATCTGCTATCAGATTTTAGTGACAAGTTGTTCTCATTAGTACAAAATACTAATTGCATGCAATATAAGTATCGACAACACTGCTTATCTGCTGTCAAATTGGAGTGATAGGTTGTCATTATGCACTTGTTAAAAACTATACATACAGAGTATACAGGGTTGCCATTTCTTCAAACAAAGTTAAATTTGGTGTCACAACAAATTGGAGCAAGCATCCCCGCGAATAGAATCTTTACAATCCCTTTTTATCCATTTCACTTACTAATATGAAAGGCAAAGAAAACTCGAGTTATTGAATTAAAAGGATTTAACATTTTATTTAAAATTATTTTTAACATAGAAAAAGTTCGTATAAAATACAATTGAGGATTTCATATTAAAATGTTTATAATTTTTTCCCAATTATTTTTTATTCATTAATAATGATAATTATAATTACATTAGTGTTAATTCTAAGAATTAAAACCTACCAAATCCTGCATCATTGTGAAAGATTATTAAATTTCTTGGGTCTTTTTTTTTTTATTAATCTAACAGACGTTTTGATTAATTTACACAAAATAATATTTATTTATTTTTTTATATAAATACTCAATCTTTATTTTATACTATTATTCAAAAAAATAATGCAGAAAATTTAAAAAAAAATCCTTTTATATTTTTATGAACATCTTAGGTCATTATTTGGTACCAAAGGGATTACTGCAAAAAGGTGACGTTGCTCAACTCCACACTGAAAATTACGTCATTTCCGGTGCCAATTGCAAGATTTCCATGTGGTACTTTAGAGACAGCACATATGGAGCTCCTCTTCGAATCCTATTGGAAAGGAACATACGAAAGGAAAAGGTACTTATGAATTATGTTTCTAATATATTGAAAAAGTTATAATTAAAATTTAAGAAAACAAATTTCGTTTGAAACGTAACTAGTATAATACCTCTTTCCCTTCCTTTTATTTAACGGATAAACTTTTTAAATTTTACCAATAAGAGCTGTCGTTGAGAAGTAATGAAAATTTTTACATGACAATATTTTTTGCATTCAAGGCATGCAAAAAATGATCCTTTATAATTTTTTAGTGCTGCGAGTTCAACTTATATAAATTGTGTCATAATTTTAGAATTTGGCATAATTTAATAGTACCTTTAAATTGCAATAGAATAAATTGTAATCAGTTCTGACAAACCTTCGGGTTTTTTTATTATTAAGAAATTTTATAATTAATAAATTTTCACAAGGTTTTTTTTTTTTTTTTAATAGTTTCAGTTTAAACAGACAAAGCATTTGCATGTTTCAGTGTATATATTATAAATAATCTCTTAAAAGATTGTTTATAATATATTTTCCATGAAATAAAAGTAAAAAAGTAAATAATCAATTATTTTTAGTTGCATTTAATCATGAAAAATAAAAGATTTATTAGAACTATTAAGTTTTAGTATAAAATACTATTGAAAATAAATCAAATTATTTGTTGTTGCTGTTTTTTATCCCACGTAGTAGACAGTAACATCTGGACCAAGTCCAGAACCCGTGTGGTCTCATGGAAGGATTAGTTTGAAGTGTCACTCTACGGCCATTTTGTGTACACTTTAGGCTAATTAGACCGGGACCAACAGTTTTACGTGGATTCCGAACCGCTCACAAATATCCATGCTACGGCCGGTATTCGAACCTGTAGCCTGTGGTACCACAGGTCAGAGCACTAACCAATTTACCATCAGACCACTCTGTTGTGATGGAACACCCTTAGGTAGAAGTCTAACTTAACTCCGTGAGTCTGACTTTTTGCGTGGTAGGGTTGTAAACCCTACTTCTAAAGCTCTACAGTCATATTAGATCGTTATCTACAGCTTAAAGTGGATTCCGAACCACTACAAACATCCATGGCACCGTCGGAAAACTCAAACACGAAATTTGTGACACAGAGCTCTAGAGCGCTAATCACTCGGCCATCAGGTCCTCAAATTATTTAAATCTAATTATTAATGATAATTTAATGAAAAAAATAATCTTCTTTCAGTATCAGGAACTGTGGAAGAGTGATAAAGATGAAGGGGCCGAATGGAAGAATGCCGTAGCAGACATCAAAACACAAGAACATTTCACAGTTGTTATCGAAGCTGGCCTTGGGAACTCATATTTGTCCACAATGGCAATAGACGACATCGAATTTTTGAAGTGTAGTAACGGTAAGTTGTCTCTGAATTTTTTGGCTTCAGAGAAAACCAAAAATTCTTTCAATTTTGAATGTTTGGTTTAAAATCATGTTGTATAGTATATTAAAAGCAGCACAGGATGATCAAAATGTTTGGTTATTTGGAGGGGTATTACAATAGTCATCTCTATCCATATTAATTGTAGATTTCCGCCAGATATTAAAATCTCACATCGTAGAACTCAAACTAATGAGAAGTTTAATTTCCTGTCCATTTAGACAGGCTTCCGGCTAACTGACATTCGACGATGTGAGATTTTAGAATCCAGTGGAAGCCATCCTAAAGCTGACGATACTTAACTAGCAACAGTGTGTGTATCATATGCGCACAAGATAAGTGTCTGTTCGCCATTTAACTAATATAATTATTCATATTTTATAAATTGAAGAATCGTATATATAAAAGATAATTTACTTGTATTTCATTAAATTACATTTATGAATTATTTCTTTTGCAGAACACCCACCTGTCGAATGTATGAGTGATGAGTTTATGTGTGATGACAAACTTAAATGCATTAAAGTATGGGCACACTGCGACGGAAAATACGACTGTGATGACAAATCAGATGAAAACATGTGCCGTAAGTAATTAATATGTGCTTTTAACATTGAAATGTATAGTATAATTAGTTGGGGGGTGAAGATAAAATTTGTATTAATAATATTGTCAACCTCAACAGATTATTATTTGACATTGGCTTAATATTTTACCGGTTTTTATTTTTATTTTATTTCACTTTATTTATTTATTTGGAAAGTTACAACTCTCGCCTGTGTAAAGAAATCATTATAAGTTCTAAAAATATTAAAAACATTACAAAAAATAATTTTACTTCAAAGCCAAGTACCATGCTGAATTACCGGTTCTCGTTATATCACCGAAGTGAAGCATCATTGGGCACGGTCAGTACTTTGGGTGACCACCTGGGAACACCGCGTGCCGTTGGCAAATTTGGGACCTGAATTTTTATTTCGGCGCCACAGGTTTCGGGTTTCCCGGCAGTGCCATGGATGTTTGTAGTGGTTCGGAATCCACTTTAAGCTGTAGGTCCCAGTCTCCTATGACTGTTCACGGAAAAAAAGTCAGGCTTCTACCTACGGGTGCTCCATCAAAACAGCTCTTCCTTCCCCTTCAATCATGAAATGGGTTTTGGCCAGCCAAGTAGGATAAGAAACAACAACAACAAACACAACTTTCGGAAATTCGCATTATTCATATCAGTTCTTATGTGGTATTACCACATTACTACGACAGCAATTGAGGTTGAAACTTCATCATTCTTCTTCCATCGCAGACAGCGTGAAACATTAATAGTGCATTTGTCTCTAATGTTACTACTGAGCAGGCAGTATCAAATTGGTCCGCCACATTTCGTACAGGTAACTTTGACATCACGAATGAGCCACGCTATCCCCAGAATCATCAATAACTATGAACTTAAGGTCATCGTTGAGTATTGACCCATCTCAGAGTATCTACGAATTATCTTTGAAGTTTGGTGTTAGCAAACAAACAATATTAATTCATTTAGCACAAATCGGTAAAGTGAAAAAATTGGATGAGTGGTTTCACATAAACAGAATGAAAAACAGAAACAAAAGCTTTGGAAGATTGCTTATATTACTTCTCGTCGCGCTTCTTATTTGAGGTCTCGCCACAAATGTGATCCATTTTTTAATCAAATTGTCACTTGTGGTGAGAAATGGATCTAATATGACAATCGCAAATGTTCAGCACAGTGGTTGGACAAGTATGAATCATCAAAATACACTCCAAAGTGCAATATTCATCAAAAGCAGCCGATGATGAGTGTTTAGCGATCTAGCGCAGTATAATCCATTATGCATGAAACCTAGTTCATCAGTAACAGCACAAATGTATTCCAACCAACTGGAAGAAATGAAGCAAAAACTTAAAAGAAAAACAGCCTAGCTTGGTCAACAGATCGACTTCTATCTTATTGCATGATAGCTCTATACCATATACGGCACAAATGACTGTGGCAAAACTATAGGAAGGACTATAGGAAAACTATAGACCTAGCTCCCACCGACTACTTACCCAATTTGGGCAACTTTTTACTAGGAAAACGTTTTAATTCCGACAATACAGTAAAACTGGCCTTCCAGGAATTCCTTGACTCTCGTCCGCCAGGGTTTTATACCACCGGCCTGAACAACCTGCCGTTTAAATGGCGAAAGTATATAGACAATATTGTTACATATTTTGATGAATAAAATAACTCCGTATATTTATAAGTTATTAATGAACTTCGCCTTTTTTCACAAATTTCATCCCTGATCATCGTATATTTATAAAATTAAAAGAGACAAAACTGATGATATCTCAAAAGTCGTACTTGTACAAACTGGTCCGGAGCTATTTATGCCCAATTTCGTATCTGCAATGGAATCCAATTTCGTGATTTAACTTTGCGTTATCATTGTATATTATCCATTGATGTCAGGCGCATGGTTAATGATAATTTATAGCATGCTCGGTTTAATGCTCGAATCAATGTGATACTCTCATATAGGTATTACAGTTTCCTTTATTTATTAAATTTTTCATGGTCAATATTTTTCGACGTTTAGAAATCAAACATGCTTTTCTAATTTTGAAATAGGAGACGTATTCAACATCAAAAGGTTTTACCTTAAGCTGTCAATTTTTTTTATAAAAATCAAAGAAATGTCTTTTTTTTTTTTTTCATTTCGATACACTTTTTTTAAGGCAGGGTTCTCGATACATTTCAAAAATTCGAGAAAAAAATTATTTTCATCTTTATTAATAAATGACTTATCGTCTTTCAATTTAGAACCCCAGCATGGCGACTGTGACTTCAACGCAGAGAACTGGAAAGACGTTTGCGAATGGAAATCCAGTGAACTGATGGAGTTCGAATGGACCAGGGCAAAGGAAGCTCGAAATAACGAAACCGGACCTCCTAGAAACCAAAATCCAAGACAAGATGGTGAGTGAAACTGAACGCGATTTATATTACTCTTGAAAGTTTGTTAACCACTTGGTAAATTCATGAAAATGTAATCACTGCTTGATACTACTAACAAATATTTACATAAACGGGAAAAAAATGTTAGATTTCAATATCATAGATTACAAAAAAAATGGATTTTTTTTATCTCATATCTTTTTTTTTTATCCTATGCCCGTCTTCGACTTCTCTGTCGACGAGCAGTCCAATACAGTAAAGAACGACAAAAACAATCACTAAAGGCATTGACAGTAACACATAAAAGGTAAAAGTTAAGAACAGTAGGGCATATGATAAGGTGCTGTTCAGACATAGGCAAGCCATAGTCGCAAAGGGGGCGCATATCTGTAGCAGGCAGCCAGTCCTATTCTATAGTATACAGATGACTCTGTAAGTAGTCATGGCCCTTGATGAGTCTAAAGCAGGCTATTCCATATCTACAATACTTTTGGGTTATTGTGATATAGTATAATTGATATTTAAAAAACCACTTCAGTTACTTGTCATATTTTGTAAAAATAATGTATGTGGTTTATTTTAGGATACTTCTTATACATCGACAGTTCCAAGCAAGCTGAAGGAACCAGGGCAGGTGTATCAACACCAGTGTTCAAACCTAGTGAAGGAAAATGTCATCTGAGGTTCTGGTATTACATGAAGGGATCACCCAACATGGGCACATTAGAGGTATTTCTTTAAAAAAAATTTCCATTTAAGTTAGTTATGAGCACTAAAGTTTTACTTAAATTCTATTTGAAATGCTTAAAATTAATTTTATGTAGCGTTTTAATAAAAATCTTTCATTTCACATCTTAATTGATGTTTTCAAATGCCAGGTCTTAGACATAAGGTCATACGTCGCTAAAAGGGCAAATATGTAAACAGGTTTGACATTACTCAGCATTTGCTGCTACTCTGAGTTTGCATTTTTGTACTATTGTTTGGAAAAAACAGTCCAAGAATGGTGTCAAAAGGTATTTGCATGCGCCAAATTGAAAGATTTACCGACCTTACCTATCCCCAACATAGGGATGGAGGTTTTTGATTTGGTATCGCTTATCATTATAGAACAAAGCTCCTTTACTTAGAAAGTTAAATTGCTTATCTGCCAGGCCACTCCGGATAACACAATATCATAGCAATATCTATGTGAAACCATTGCAATACCTATACCATACCATACCATAACGATACCTATGTCTTTATTTATTAATTTAACATCTTGGTGAAAACGCATTTGAATAACATCTAAATGTTTTTTAAATTATCGATTAAGGCGGAGATCAATTTATAACTTTACATCAAACCAATTTTGTTCAATTTTTTTTTTTTTTAATTTCGTTACAAATTACTTGCGCTAAGACAATTCAATTCTGAGCCTTTAATAACACGTTAAGTCGTAGAATCAATGATTATTTTTTAACAGCAAACTAATTATTAACGCAATTAATTATTAACACATTAATTAAACAATTGCCTTTAAATGATCCACTAGGTCAGGAGCGAAGGAGAGAATGGACAGTTGATCCCCGTGTTCAGGAAGAAGGGTCCTCAGGGTCCACAATGGATCTACCAACATGTACTCGTCGGTAACAGTCAACCCTACAGAATTACTTTCATCGGTACGAGAGGAGGCGACGACAAGACAGACATTGCCATCGATGAAGTCAAATTCACTAGCGGATGCGCAGAAGGAGGTAAGACAGCAATGCTTCACCAAAGCACATTTAAGAAGCTAGGATTCAGTATCATTCAGTAGTATTCAGTTCAGCTAAAGTCCTCTAAGGGGAAGAAGAACAGTCGTGGGGGTGAAAGTAACTATGAGTGCTTTTGGGGGTGTTTAGATAAAATTGGGGGTGGGGTTGAAAACATAAAAAAAAACCCTATTCTTATATATTTAACCTACTGCGTAGCATTATTATCCATAGACAGAATGCAAGGAGGTAAGACAGCAACGTTTCATCGGAGCACATTTAAGTAGCTAGGGTTCAGTATCATCAATCACATTAATTGATAATCTTTCCAAACTTTACCATCATTTATCATTTCAATTCCTACTCCCTATATATATTCATATATCTTGTTCAAATGTTCAATCGTCAATAAAATACTTTTTATTCATCCACTCAAGTTCGAATACATTTTTTTTTGAACTTGTAGTGGATGACGATGTTAATACAGTTTTTTCAAATATTAATTCAGTAATTAAATTAAATTTAATTAATTTTAGTTTTATATGGGAGAAAATTTTTTCTCTTATATAAGATATTTAGCAGGATATGAATTTAGGAATAAATACCGTCAGTGGCGAAGCGTGTAGGTAGGTCTCTGGAAAAAAAATTTCTTTTTCAGGTTCTTTTTTCATTCTGGGTTCTAGTCTGAGTCAAGGAGGGAACAAAATGGAAAATGAAACATGTGAATAAATGAGTGAGAGAGAGAGTGAACTTTTTCTAACTTAAAAAAATGAATAAATATTATTTATAAAGGAATTTCTGCAGTATAGTGAAAAAAAAGTAGGAATTGACTTTAAAAAATTTTTTTTTTATATTACTTGTTCAATTATGCGGTATCATTATCTTCTTATTAATTATAACTTTGGGAACCAATGATTTAAAGTAACAAAATGGGCGTTAGTTAGAGGGCACAGTCAAGGGAGTGAAAGTAACTACGAATGCTTTTGGGGGATAAAATAAGAGGGGGATGAAAGCATAAAAACCTATTTAATCTATATGCGTAGCATTATTATCCACGTAAACAGACAAAATGCAAGTTATAACCAATCGAATTTTCAAATCCGCGTCAGCTTTTACTAAGTAATAACTGGTGAGCGTGTCGAATTTGATAACATTGCTGATAAAAAGCCGAGGATTAATTCATTGATAGCAGAGCACTAGATACATCTTTCTCACATGTATTTTTTTTTTTTTTAAATCTGAATTTCAGGTAAACCTGTTGTACCCACTGGCCCATCTACCTTGTGCTACAAAGATGAGTTCCGTTGCAAATCGGGACAGCAATGTATCCCAATTACTTGGAAATGTGACTGCGCGTATGATTGCAAAGATGGAAGCGATGAAGTTGGTTGTGGCAATGAATGCTTGGTGACAAAGCGTAAGTTTCATTTTCACGGTCTCTTTCGGTTTAAATTGAGAAAGCAATGCAATTCTTTAAACTATAATTATTATTTGTTCGTGAGTAATTCTGTGAAAGAGTATAAGTAGTATATTCTACCTATGGAAAAAAAAGGACGTCTGTTTCGTAACTTAGCCATTTTGAAAAAAAAATCTTTTTTTTTTTTATTAAAATTTTTTTGATAACAGCAGTTAATATTTCAATATAGAAATGGTATTTAAAGGATGGTATATATTTTTTACGATATACAAAGAAATGGTATATATATTTTTAGAAATTAATTAAATTTTATTTGCACTTTTGGAGTTCTCCGTGTTGATTAACATCTTTTTTTTTGTCTGTAGATTTGTCTTTTTTTTTTTTTTTTTTTTTTTTTTATCTAAGTCCATTATTTTTCGTTTACTTTTTATAATTAATAGTTAAAATAAAATTAGCTTATTTGGTTATATCCGAATTAATCATAAATCTTTTTTCCGTCCATTGAATACCTATACCAGAAAAATAAAAGCCTTCAGACTTCTCAAAATAATATTTTCAGTGCAAAATAATTATACCAATAATTCAGTTAATAAAAATAGGATGCATTACTAATAAACAAACATATGAATATTTAACATGCTTTGAAATACAGCACAAATAAAGTTTCCTGTAAAAAAACTGCTATTTATCTTAAATGAGAACAGCTAACTGTGATGGAATCTTTGACAAGGCAACATGCATGATATCCATTTGATTTCATTGATCTCTTATTGATGTTAGTTCAATTAAAAGTCAATAAAAATAAAGATAATTGAGATTTTTTTTCCGATGCAAGCCTCATGAACTTCTGATTAAGAATTCATGCAATAAAAACTCAGCCGATCAAATAGAATACGATCAATCATCATATAATATTATAATACGGTTCATATTTCTGAAGAAATAACTGATTTAAAAATAATTCACCTTTGATGTAATTTTTATTTTGAAAAATTCCGTAATTCAATTCTGTAAAATAAATGGGGTATGAATTAAACAAAAATAGGTTCACACATTTAAATGAAATTGGTGTGAAGTTACTTCTCCACTAAGCACGATCGAAATACACCTTGAATAGGCAAAAAGAAGTTAACTTTCGTATGAGCATTGTTTACCAAAATGTATTTAAAAAATTGAATTTCTGTTTACAAAAATTTTTTTCTGAACAATGATTTTTAATGTAACGGAAGCAAAAATTATATAAAAATTAATATATGAGCATTAAATCTTTATATATATAATTCTTCTTACATTTGTTTGTCACTGAACTCCTCTCAAACGGCTGGACCGATTTTGATGAAGTTTTCTCTGTGTGTTTGAGTGGGTCCATGGATGGTTTAGATTCACAATTGGACTCTGTAGGTGGCGCTGCAATCGGATTCTTCTCTACGTGTGTTTGTCACTGAACTCCTCCTAAACGGTTGGACTGATTTTGAAGAAATTTTTTGTGTGTATTTGACAAAACATGGAGAATGTTTTTTTTTTTGCTATCCCCTTTGTTGTAAGTCGCCATCAGATGGTGCTGCCGTATATTAACTCTTATACCGTTCAACTAATCGCTATGGAAATTGATAATCATATGTATTCGAGTATGAAAAATAGGTTCCACTTTATTATCCACTCTATTGTTACTTGCCACCAGATGGTTCTGCAATATTTCATCTTATATACCTTTCAAACGATATCCATGAAAATTAGTATACACATATATTGGAACATGGAAAATACATTCGCGATATGTAATTTTCTACAGTGCATTTTTTTGGCAGGGCAACGCATGTCTGCTAGTATCAATATAGAAAATTGACTAAAGCTTGAGTACATGGTATGTCTTCTCACTGAGTTGTTTCCATGAATTTTTGTTTGTTATCTTTCAGCCCCTAAAGAAGTGACTACGAGAGGAACCACCGAAAAACCCAACACAGTCATCCCACAAAAGGATTGTCCAGCGCGTCAAAAACTGTGTGACGACGGCAAAACTTGTATAGACGGCCTTCTGTTGTGTGATGGCGTCAATGATTGTCCTGACGGTTCTGATGAGAAACACGGATGTCGTAAGTATTGTTCTCGATAGAAGATAATGAATTTATTTAAAAAAATTAGATACTTTTCTATTAAATATGGGTGACTAGTTGCCAAATATATATTTTATGCCAAAATTTATATTTGGCAACTCTAATGTTATATATAGGTAATTGCTAAAAAGAAAATCAAATATTTTACCGCATTTGGCGCTTTGGCATACTATTACAACTGGTATCTTGTTGATTGAGAAATATTAAAAATTCCCTTAACCGAAAAGCAATTAATATTCAAATAGAGTTAATAATCGGAATATATAGTTCTGTTATTTATAAGTAATATATCTATTACTTATAAATAAGGAAAAATTATACTGATACTCGTTGTTATATATATCATTTAGGAAGATATATATAACAACGAGTATCATTTCCCACTATGATTTTACTTATTATTTCTTCTTATCATCCATCCTTTAATTCGACAAAAATTTTAAGTAAAATGAAGAAAAAATTCATTCTGAGTTAATAAATTTTACTTTGCACATCAGGGAGCGGGAAAAAGAAATTATAAAATATGAGAATACTTAATAGACTTCGACATACCGAAGGACCTCCTTAGGAGAGTCACGGTTGCCACCTTCCGAATGGCTACGGGGCACGACTACCTACAACAGTATCTTAACAGCATTGGGGTTAAGATACCCACTTTGATCCGACTCTAATGGCACTGCAGACCACCTCCCATCTTGCAGTGTACTTGACGATGTCGACCACGACAGAAGCTACGAGGAAATGGCAAATCTTTACTGGACGCCACGGCGTGGAATGGTACGCAGAGGCCACGGACGGGAGTTGGCTGAATTAATGAATGCTTAATAGTTATTCATTAAACACATGATTGTAATTCAGTTGATTCCTGGCCACTGCCACATTCCAGGAAATGAAAAAGCTGACATCCTTGCAAAAAATAGATGCAATTTGCAACAGCCACATTTTACTGTGTCCTACCAGCAAATCTGTGGTATATACAATTAAAAATAGACTGTAAATGTCAATCCGAAATGATCGTGTTGAAGTTGTGAGGGGTAAGGTCTGGAGTGCATTATTGCACTTCCCCCTCCCCATGGACCAACCTCGTTCGGTTTTTACTGCACATTTTAGACTTTTGATTGGCCATGACTTTTTACAAGGATACCTTTGCCGTATCAGCGTGGCCAATATTCCTGATTGCATCCTGTGTGTCCAGGCACTTTTATGGATTCTATACATTTGACAATCTGCCTTGCGCTCGGTTTTATGAACTGTTCTCCAGCAACTTTTATAGCAAGGCTGGTTTTCATTAGCATAGCCAGGCTCATGGCCGATATGGCCTCCGCTCCGACGTAGGAAAAAAAATGATTGTAACTGATAAATAATTTTTTTTCTCTCTGTTACATTTTAAAAAACGACATTCTTGCAAAATTATTGTTTATTTTTTTTATTTATATATAATTCACAGATTTATAAAAACGCGGAAGCAAGTTAATTATTTAAAACATCTTTCCTTCATATATTAATAAATTGATATATGAGGTAATGATAGCAAAAACATAATTTTAAAGAAAAAAGGAATTACCTTTATTGTTAATCGAGTTTCCTTAATATTAATCTGTTAAGATATGAGTTTTTTTTTTTTTTTGTATAATAATTTTGAAAAATGTAAATAATTTTGAAATTTTTTAAAACCGTAATCTTTCAATTTAATTTGCATAAATTTTAAAAAGTCTTCCTTAAAATAAATAAGCAGAAAAAAGATACTCATTAAATTAATCTAAATAGGTTTGTATCTTTCCTAAGATATTTAACGTAATTTTTTGAACTTAGATGCATTTTTGTCTGACTTTCATTCTTTTTCCTGAAATTTATTTCATCTATCAATTTCAGACAATGCTAAACATTGTACTGAGAAGTTCTACTTCTGTAAAGACCGTATTTTCCCGCCATGCATTGCAAGAGAAAAATTATGCGATGGAACGTACGACTGTTCGGATGGATCCGATGAAAGCATTTGTGACAGTGAGTACCAAATTTATTTTCAATATTTCAATGTCTTTAAAAAAAAATTATAAATTTTGACGAATTATTGATGGGTAAAAAGATTTTAGAATAATAAAGTTATTTTTAACTATTATTGTTAACAAAGTAAAGGATTCAATTCATAAAGTAGTTATAAATTAAACAGGGCTAATGTCTTATCGTCCTTTTCATACTACAGTTGGCGCTTCATCGATGCTTGGCCTCTTTTACGTCATCCTGTTTACTGAACAAGACAATTGTATATATTTTTATATGTACATATATTTATTCATCATACATTTTATCTATATTTATAAACATTAAATTTAATTTCTCTAGAGTTTAAAAAAAATAATAATAATAAATCATTAGCTTTTTAAAATCATTAGAATTGGATATACTTTTCCCTTAACTTCAATAATGTAGAAAGTCGCCAAAACGTCGCCAAGCTGTCATCGCTTATGATAAACTACAAAACACATACTTCAAACTAATTTTAAATGTATTAAGATGATTTCTGATCAGTAAATGAATATTATAGTTATTCATCAAAATAAAAATAACCAATCCAACATGCTACATTATGATATGAATATCAAATATGAACGGCATATACTTAATAAAATTTCTTTTAAATCATTCTGTATTCCTTCAATATAACAAATAATACAATTTTTACTTTATGTTTGGAAAAAGTATAGGGCCCTCCTTTCACAATTTCTCAACACCTGCATATACAAAGCCGCATTTAATATATTTTTCAGTGCAAAGCAAATAAACAAAGCGACGAGTCCCATGCAAATCAATCGGAGAAGGACCAGGTCGTTAACTGAAGTATACACACGTCGTAGTGACGAACATGTTGACTTCAAACTGGCAATCTTCATGTAATATTTTCAGATTATTAAAAAAACTGAAGAAACCTGGCGATATTAAATAAACTACAAGTAAAATAATTCCCAGACAATAATTTGATATTATTGTTTTAACATTTTCACTTCAAGTCCAAAGTACACAACGCATTGACATGATCTTCTTTATGCATGAAATACAGAATTCAATTTTTTTTTTCAGAATGCCCACCTGGTTTCTGCGTAAACGGAGGAACTTGTTCCATTGTCAATCATGTTCCTGTGTGCAAGTAAGTTTGTTTTAATTATTCACTTAAGAAAGAACATAAATTTTTATTCTCCAATATTATCATCGCTAAAAAAAAGAAATCGTAATCTATCATGTCTTGGCTATATATTTGATGTAATACTTAAAATTAACATTAGCTAACTTTCCACATAAATTCATTAAAACCTCCAGCTGATTGTAGGTTTCATGACTAAATACATTCATAAAATCGCATTTTGGCCTACAATATCAACAACTAAAAAAAATTGCGACTTCCAGTTGCGAAAATTGTGCCAAACAATTCAATTACAGCTTAAAATATCAAGTCTCGTCAAACAAAGGAAAAAAAAAAATAAAATGGCAAAAGAAATCAATTACAGTACAGTTATAGTTTAAGATACACAGATACAGTTTCAAATATCAATTACAGTTACAGTTTAAAATATCAAGTCTCGAACAAGTCTAGTCAAGAACAAACGAAAAAGAAAGAAAATGGCAAAAGAAATTCGTAATATCGAACATAAATTTAACCAATTTAATGACTTGATTAAATGTGATCCTGCAGCTAAAACGATAATGTTCTAAAAATAAGGTACAAAGAAAGTTTAACATTCATTGATTTTGCCGAATAAACGATTTATATATGGTGTCACTCCTCCGTCATTCGATCTGCCCTAACCTTTACAATAAGGACATTCATTTCTTCAGCGCTTGGACCCACCGCATCGTTTATTATAAAAAGGCACTCTCTGCTCTTACCTTTGGCTTATATCACTATAAGACATAAATTCTATATGAATATATACACGAATAATTGTGTTTACATCCATTCATATATCATTCAGCCATAATTTTCTAGAATTCAATAACTTTAAAATTGAATACAATTCAAAAGATAATTTTTAATTTTCAATTTTCAAAAATTGCACAAAAAAAATTTTGCTATTGCTTGTCACTTTTTATTGTCGTACTGCCGATCCAGGGGACAAAAAAAATATATTTATCTCAGGTAACGATAAACTGGGGCCTGATGTCTGAATGACTAGCGCTCTGGTAGTCGATGCCACAGGTTTCGGATTCGGGTTCCGGCAGTGCCATGGATGTTTGAAGTGGTTCAGAATCTACTTTAAACCGTAGGTCCCGGTCTAATAACACTGTTGGGAGTTGGACTGACAACGCCTACCCCATAAAAAAGGAAAGCATCTCATGTCTAGGAATTTGCCAGTTGGCAGACTGCCTTGGCCCACCATGGGACTGTTGCGCCAATGAAGAAGAATGATAAACAAGGTAGCCATATTCTTCTGAAATGTTTATAAACACCTTACCACATATGGTGCATTATTGCTGGTTTGGCGAAATTAGCAAGTCATAGTACCATGCAAGCAACAAATTTTATAATAATATCTTATTACATTAAGTGTTACGGCAAAATACAGTTTTTAAAAAAGAGACATCCAATAATATATATCATATGCATAGAATTACGTAAATATATCATGCATCGTGATTAAATCGCTTTGTTAACTGTTCATACATAATAATTAGAAAAGATTATTCAGCTGTTTTAAGACATTATCCATCATATTATATAACTGCTTACTTCCCATTGAATGTTTATAAAGCATAAGTCTTTATTCAATGCAGATGCCCAGATGATTTCACACATAACAGATGTTCAGCCAAGAAAGTAACTCCTGATCTGGAGAAAAAACCCGACTATCAACGTAAGTATTTTCCCTTTTAGGTCTTTAAGTCTTGCAAAAAAAAAATAAGACTTAAAGACATAATTAGTTTCAAATTACTTAATTATTTATTATTATTATTTATTATTTCAAATTATTTTTTTTACCATAAATAGTTTCAAATCTAACAATAATTTTTATAAGTATTTGATTCCAACTTTTTGAAATAATATCTAAAAAGGTTACATACCAAGAAGGTAAATTAATTAGAGAA
Organism: Caerostris darwini; assembly: GCA_021605075.1. NCBI lineage: Eukaryota > Metazoa > Arthropoda > Arachnida > Araneae > Araneidae > Caerostris > Caerostris darwini. The sequence continues at coordinate 77,243 of BPLQ01012839.1, forward strand.
ACAATACCATGCTGTTCATCTTGTGACTTTTTTTTATAAGGGGCAGTTCATTCCAAAAAAAATGTTTTTTCATCTAACTTATATGCATTCATATTGCTTTTTGCAATAATAACCACAATTATTTTCTTGATTTTTATCCAATGAAGAATGATATTTTAAATCGTGTAGTAAATTTTACATGGACGTTTCAAATTCCGTCTAATTTTAACAACTTGCACTATCAAGAATCACTGCTTAAAATGAAGTCTTTAAGGTCATTCTCCTAAAGATTATCCGTTCTCACAAGAAACATAGAAAAGCTCCTTGCATTAACAGCAAAGCAATAGGACACATTGTGTCCTGGAAAAGACGCCCGAAAGTGGCCAGACCGATTGCCCGAATTGCTACCATCCCTGCTAAAAATTCTAATATTCATAAGCAATCCACTTATAGCTACAACACTCCCATTTGCAGCTATTCCGCTGCCCTTTCACACAATGAATGCCCCCCTCACCTGATGTATACCATAATGATTACCCATCTGCATCCTACTAATAGCCATCAGAAAGAAAATTTCCTTAAAAAAATCTGTTTAGGTCAATTCTCTTTCTCAATTTAGACAATTCTTATCTTTAAGTCCATATTTTCACGTCCAAGTTCTTTGTTCTAGAAAGTAGAAAGTAGCGGATATTTCGCATCATCGCCAAATCACACTAAAATTTCCTCCAATGTGATTCCTTTCCGTGATGGCTAATTGGCTAGCGCTCAGGCCATTGGCGCTTCAGGTTCGAATTCTGATGATGGCATGAATGTTTGCGAGTGGTTCCGAATCCACGTTAAGCTGTAGATCCCAATCTAATTATCCTAAAGTGTGCACAAAATGACCGTAGAGCGATAAACGAAAAGAAACAAAACCTGCGTAGTCTTTTACGGAAAACTCTAGTGGAAACTGTAGCCTGATGGCCAATTGTCTATCCCTCTGGCTATTGATTCCACAAGATTCAGGTTAGAATACTGGCTGTGGCATGGATGTTTTTTAATGATTCGGAATCCACGTTAAACTGTAGGTCCCGATCTAATTACCCTAAAGTGTGCACAAAATGACCGTAGAGCGATAAGCGAAACCTGCGCAGTCTTTTAAGGAAGTCTCTAGTACTGGCACTCTGATGACAACTTGTGTATTCCTTTGGCCATTGATTCCACAAGCTTCAGGTTCGAAATCTGGCGGTGGCATGGATGCTTGTTAATGGTTCGGAATCCGCGTAAAATTATAGGTCCTGGTCTAATTATCCTTAAGTGTGCACAAAATGACCGTAGAGCGACAAATGAACTATTCCTCCAATGTGCAAAAGCATGCATTTTAACCTATTCTTTTCCCTTTCAGCTGCTAATGTGAGTTGGATCATAGGAGTAGTAATTGGAACCATCTTGCTCATAGCCATTTTGTTTGTGGTCTGGTACAAGAGAAACACAAATGCGTAAGGAATGCATTTTCTTTTTCTCTGTAATTTTTATAATTGAATTAAAGATGAATTTAGCATTTGAATTAAAGATGAATGTTCATTAAAGATAAATGTTTATGCGTTCGGATGAAACTGCTGTAATAATATTTTTATAACTTAAAAGTTATAACACCGAGAGGCAATTTTTTTTTTTTCTGAATCCATTATATTTTCAACTAATGCTTAACCAAAAAATCGTAAAAATATTGTGATTAGGGTTTTTTTTTCCATAAACTATAAGCTTTTTTCGCATTTTACCATATTGCAATTTTTTGTCCTCTATTTATATTTTTTCCAACAAAACTTACGAAGGTAAAATATTATAGGATATTTATTGAAACTGGAAAGCGATAAATATATGCTAATTAAATACAATGCAACTTTTTTTAAATAAAAGGCTGATATCATTATAAAGATTTCAATTATTTAACCAAACCTTTTGAATAAGTTTTTTTTTATTGAAATGAATGCATATAATTAAAATAAAAACATGAGTACAATGGTACATTTCCTTCTAAAAATCTTCTGACTATAATATTTTATGCGTCTAAATGTAAATTATTGAGTAATGGCTTCAATACTACTACACCACACCATTGTGCCTAGAGCTGAGTTGCCCCTATACAATTTGGGAATGATGTGGGTGAAATGAATGGACGTACGAAGTAAGCGGAAATATTTTGCATAATTCACTTTCGGAGGTACAGAAGCTGAAAAACTGAAAAAATTCTTACAAAAACAGAACAGAATATCAAAAATTTTAAAATTTAAAAAAAAAGGATGAAATAGGAAATGCGAAAACATATACGTAAATACGTTAGGGAATATATTAGTAAAATTTAAAGCCAATATAATACAATAAACAGTACATAGGATAATATACAAATCAGAGAGCTGAAGGAATATTCATCAAATCAATTATTATAGAATTTAGAAGAAGAGTAGTAGCTATGGTTTCAATTAACAGATGAAACATGTTATTGTCCGTCTTCTTTTATTATAATTTAAAAAAATAAACATAAATAAATGAGTAATAAATCACTGATCACCTGACATCTACAAAGCGTTTTTAATTTTAAATTTAATACACAAGTTTGTTATCTGCTATAGGCCATTAATTACTGATTACAATCAAGATAATTAAATTCTAATAAATAAATAATAATGTGATAGATAAGAATTATGTATTGTAATACACAGTAATAAATAATTATTCCACCCTTGTAGAGAAAGAACGAGACTTCCTCATGCAGTAGATAATCCAGTATATGGACTCAACTTAGACACTGTAAGTATAATCATTGTTGTACCTTCGAGTTATTAATTTTTAAAAAATTCTGTCAAATTATCCGAAATTTGTTACGTTCATAATGTGAGAGAATTCGATTGTATATTATTAAAAATTTAATGTACTAATGAGAACAACCTGTCACTCAAATCTGATAGCAAATAATCAGTGTCATAGATTTTGATATCTCATGAAATTAGCTATTGTCTGTGCGACCTTCATAGGTAGAAATAATTATAGATGGAATATGAATTACATCGTGATTGGTAATAAACCATGAGCTGAGAAAGTGTCTACTCCTCGGAGAAGTGAGAGAAGCTGATCCCTTCCCCCCTTCCTGTTAACGGATTTTCTTAAAGGGAGGTTTTTGGAGAAGAAGAAATGTGTTCCGCGACGAGTCGACAAGAAGTGTTGTTTCTCTTTGTGAGCCTCTTGTGGTTTCGTATATCACGCCGTGTGATAATTAAGTTATGCCGCATACCAGGTGTTTAGATTCGTCGTAGACTTGAGAACTCTGAAAATCTCCAAACTTGGAGTCAACTGCACTTGTGAATCAAATTTAAATCTTTATTTATTTATTTTTTTTTGTAAATAATAAATTGTATTAACCCAGAGTTCTGTCTATACAATAATCTTGTAAATAAAGATTAAAGTGTTTCCATGAGTCTAACAGTGGCCCTCTTGTTGAAGCCGTTATAGGTCGAGACGTTACAATACGATGGAACAAACAAATTCAAAATTAGAATGCTTATACTTTTACTAATGTATTTTATACTTTAAAGTTGTAATAGTTTTACTAGATTATTTGAAATAAATATCATTATTATCTTTATTTTCAGCTCACATTTGGAGAACTAAACTCTCATATGCCTGTACGAAGTGAAGATGTAAGTACACTCAATTATTCCAACAAGATTAGTCTATAAGAAATTTAATTTTATCATAATTCTAACACAATAGTGTGGAAACTTTAATATCTTCAACAAGTATGAATTGATGGAAAAACAAAATAGAAAACTTTTAATAGAAATTCGAATTGATGGTTCCGCTTGTAAATGAGTTTCATTCATTAAGCTTCTGCTTTTTTTCTTTTGTAAAATGCTTCAGGAAGTAACACTATTCTCAAACATAAAGGCGATGCCTAATGCTAGTCCATTCCATAACTAGGACTGACATATTTCTGAGTATGATTACTATCCAAAAACTTTCGTAATTATTTTGCTTTTCCGTAATTAAGCGCTAAATGTAAAACTGTCAACAAACCATCGCCAATCATAATGGAACGAGCCACATTTGGCACGATTCACAGTAAATTCTTGCACTTGCAAACGTCTTGCTTTTCCTGCTGACATACCTTTAACCAAATTCTTTGTAAAAAAATTCATATCTTATGTAAGGAATTTGTGAAAATAAAATGCCTGTTAGCAGTTTTCTACTAGAAATTTTTGATTTTGATGGGAATCTATAGCTTACCTTCATTATGACTGACACTACTTTACTGAGTGATAATATTTAAAATGTTTGACTAATATGCAGAGTGCTCGGTGCCACAGGGTTCAGGTCCAAGTCCCTGTGGTGCCATGGATGTTGGTAGTGTTTCGGAATCCACTTCAAACAATAGGTCCCAGTCTATAAAGCGTTGGGTTTGGGGATGACAACCCTACCCTGTACAAAGGAAGCACCTCCTGGTTCGGAATCTGCCAGTAGACAGACGGCCTTGGCACCCTGAGGCTGTTGCGCCAATGAAGATTTGGCTTGGTTTGGTTTGTCGCTCTACGGTCATTTTTTGCACTCTTTAGCCTAATTAGACCTGGCCTAAAATTTAAAGTGAATTCCAAACCACTCGCAAACATCCATGCCACCATCGGGATTTCAAACTGAAGCCTGTGATACCAAAGGCCAGAGCGTTAGCCAATTGGCCATCAAGCCGCACGCCAATTAAGAAGAAAAAGAATATGCAAAATAGACGTAGAAAAAGTCTTGTCAGTAGGAATTTTCTTCTATAGTACATACTTAAAATATGCACGAAACGAATTTATATAAAAATCCTTATTAATTGAAGACTAAACGAAATTATTTACATTATTATTTTTAACTGATTTACTCAAAGTTTTACTATGATCTATGTTTTACAGATGAGTTAAATGGATTTCGAGTTACATTTCCTCTTTCATTTCAGGGTGCTGGTGCAACTGCCATTGAAAATCCTCTTTACGCCTTCAAATCGGAAATAAAATGAGCATATTTCATCACACCATCCATCTGAAAAGCATCTTATTCCTCATCTTCATTTCACTTAGTGTATAGACTTTGAGAGAGAATTGTACAGATAACGAATCACCAGTGAGTGCATCTACACGAGAAATCTGGATTATTGTAAACCCCAAGACTAGAGAACATTCCGTTGAACAGATATCAACTGTGATCCATGTTTCTTTCAGATTATATGTTTGTATTAATGAATGTTATTTAATTCGAATAAATTAATGTTTAATTAGTTGCTTTTCATTATTTTAAATTCTTTACATTTTCTCTTCAAATTTAACAGGGGTTAACATTAAGTCAAATTTGTTTTGCTTCTGTCTCTTTCTTTGCCTGAACTTCATTATCCTTAATTTATGGACATGAGTGTACTTGTTATTTATTGTTTTACATAAGGCTTAAAATACGAGATGTCCTTTAAAACCAGTTATGGCGATTTACGATTTGCCAGAATGACGGAGAACTTATTCTTTTTCTATATCAATATCTAATCAATTTTCTATATATATATTATTAATTAATTTAAAAATTTGACTTATTAATTATTTATATTTTTTAATTAATAGAAAAAAATTATGCATATATAATTTTTTTATACTATTATTATAATTTTTAAGAAGGTAATTAAAAAAATAGAATCACACAAAAACGATTGGAGGGGAAATTGTGACTCAGCGGAAAAACTGCATGGCAATTCGGAAAGGAGGACATCGGAACGTTAATGAATAATATTCAGAACAGCGCGAGGTCTTTTGCGATATTTGAAATCAGAAATGTCGTAATAATAGTTGCTTAGATCATTTAAAACAGAATTATTAATATTGGGAATGGAGTTATAAAAATTGTGTGCAATTTTATAAACAAATTGTTTAAAACTTGGGAAAGAACATGTCTGATATCCTCATTTTGGAAAAGCCAGCGCGAATTTGTAATCATACACATGAGTTTATTTCAAGTCTTTATATGATCTCGAAATTCGGCAGAGCAGTAGATTCCCAAATAGAACTCACATATGCAAGTATCTTAATTTTATATCAAATAAAAGCAAAATGTTACTTTTATTCTGTATGGATCAAATCTATTCGATTAAGATCTATCTAAATTCACATAAGTCTAATTTTTTCCAAAATTAAAAAGTTCTTTACAATTTTATTACATAGCATAATACATATATTTTATTAACATCATTGAAGTTTGCAGAATAAAGATTCATAAAATGAGCATATATTCATATAACTTTTTATAAATCTTGGATTATACATTTTAACTTTTTGAAAATTGGAGATTGAGAAGATTAATATATTTTTTCTCTAAAATTAACTGAAAATAATTTTCAAATCAAATCATTTTATTTGCCTAACAAATATTTACTTTGTAATCACACTGTAGCGTAAGTATCCCGATGAGCCATTGTAAAAAGATGCTTGAGCCAACATTAAAAATTAACCAATAATAAAAACAATGTGATTTTTTTTTATTTATTGTTACAAATACAAGTTATGAAAACAAAAATTAAATAATTTTAGAATATGCAATCTGGAAACTTTTAAAAATATTCTAAAATAAATCCATCATCATGGAGCTGCTGGATTTATTTCAGAAACGTAAAAAGCAACTATTGAACTATTGAAACGCAACTATCAACTAAGCAACTATTGAACAGTACATTTTAGAAATAGCAACAAGATATGCGATTTCTTTCGACTATTGATATTTTTTCTGGATTTCACTGGCCTCTCCTGCAGAAAAAGGTAAGCGCTAAAAATATAAACATGCAGTATAATAGCTATAATATGAACCAAAAATTATCATATTTCTGAAATTTTTTTAATTCATTATGGCAAAATGATGATGAAACGAATCTAAGGTGGAGCAATAACTGATAAAGGAAGAGTTTGCAAGAAAGCTACTAATTCGTCTAGAAGATCTTCGGCTTTTTGAAATTGTTGAATAGCTTGAAACATATTTGGAAAGGCTTGGATGATTGAGCTTACTTCTTTGAGTAGTGCTAGAAAAGCTAGTAGATAGTTGAATAAAGATACTTTTGATTAGTTTGGTTTATCGCTCTACGGTCATTTTGTGCACACTGTGGGCTAATCATGCCAGGACCTACAGTTTATAGAGGGACCTATGTGGATTCCGAACCACTCACAAACATCCATGCCACCACCAGGATTCAAACCTGAATCCTGTGGTACCAAAAGCCAACTAGCTGGCCAATTGGCCATCAGGCCGCTAATGATATATGAAGAACGGTGATCTGATACTACTTTATTCAGTGATAATATTTAAAAAAATTTACCAAAATGCAGAGTGCTCTGGCCCTCGGTGACACAGGTTTCAGGTCTAAGTCCCGGTGGTGCCATGGATTTTGGTAGTTGTTCGGATTCCACTTTAAACCATAGTCTAATATAACTGTTGGGAGTAATGCTGACAACCCCGTCCCTTAAAAAAAAGCCTCTCCTATTTAGGAATCTGCCTGTAGGCAAACGGTCTTGGCCCACCATGGGCCTGATGCGCCAATAAAGACATGGCTTCTTGCTCTACTGTCATTTTTTTGTACGCTTTAGGCTAATTAGACCGAGACTTTTTAAAGGGGTCTGATGGTGGAGTGGCTAGCGCTCTGGCGCTCGGTACTACGAGTCTCGGGTGCGAATCTCGGTGGTGCAATGAATGTTGTAGTGGTTCGGACTCCACTTTAAACCTTATGTCGCGGTCTCATGTGACCGTAGAGCGTCACAGAGCCCAATCAGACTTCTTCTCACCCACATCATTCGCAAACTGTAAAGGGGCAACTCATCTCTAGGTACAGTTATGTGGTGTGGTGTAGTAGTAGTAGTGGAACTACAGTTTAAGGTGAATGCCGAACCACTCGGAAACATCATTGCCACCTCCAGGATTCCTACCTGAAGACTGTGATACCAAACGCCAAAGCGCTAATCAATTGGCCATCAAGCCACTAAGGATACTCTTGAAGAACGGTGTAGTGTATAACTTGAGTGGGAGAATTCTATAGATTGCTTATTCAAAGGTCTTGTCTGAGTTGACTGTATAGACAGATGGGTGATATGGATAAATAGTATGGGGAACGGGAAATTTCATTGATTGTCCTTTTCTTTGTGAATGTTTTGAAAAGGCTAGACATCCCTTCCACGATGCGTCATGACAGGAAACACTGCATTTGTAGCCTGTGGGATTTGTAATGTTGAGTTTAATTCCACATCCTTTGGTGAGATGATTTTTATTACATTTCTGGCATCTAAAGCACCTTTCACAGTTAGAACTTGCATAGTGTAAAAAATTACATTCATAGCATCGTGCAACGGCATTTCTTGTTGTGTAGTTTTCCTGTTGGATTGAGCAACTTGTAAATTTTATATATTTAGTTGTGAAGATTTAATTTCGAATCTTTTGAATTTTTTTTCGATAATTTTAAAGTTGAATCTTAAAAATTCAGATTCAATGTTATGTATTTTGGTGCTCACATAACTTAAACGTGCACAAGCTTAAAACCCATTGATCTACTGTGTTAAAAATAATCCCCACTCGTGGAGCATTTTGGATGAAGCTTTTATTTTCTCAAATACTTTTTCTGTAATGTATATGAAACTATAGACCTTATAACCTATCAATTATTAAGGCGAAAAATTTTTTCCCCCAATATTTTATCATCTGGGGCCTGAATGGCCAAGTGGCTAGCGTTCTGGCGCTCGGTACCGCAGATTTCGGGTTCGAGTCCCGGCGGTGCCATGGATGTTTGTAGTGGTTCGAATCCACTTTAAAATGTAGGTCCCGGTCTAACAGGATCGTAGAGCGTTGCGGGGGCATTGTTACTCCGCGTCCGTGGCATACCTTCAAGTGACACGCGCCCCCTGGGTCATGCAAAGTGAGTACGTCTGTGCAGTGCTTGCCTTAAGGCATCCAAGACCAAGGTGTCTAAGTGTTTGCCAGCTGCATTAGAAAGAAGAAAAAAATATTTTATCATCTGATAATTTTTAACTTAGAATCATCCCTTTTAATTTATTTAAATCAGAGATATACATATTTAGAAAGACCATCTACAGCATTGTCGTTACTATACCATCTGAGGCTAGTGGCACATTTTTTGAACGGGGGCTCCTCAATGCAAAGTATCAACATTGTTTGTTTTTTTAATAAATTACTACCTAAAGGTGCCTTTAGGTTTGCAATGTCCCTTTTCGATCACTAAACCGTTTCACTTGATCATTTAATACTTTAAAAATTATCCTTATCAGTAATATATGACGAAGATGTAATTTTTTCCAAATCAATTTCAGTCACTTCACTTTGGTTTTGATTATCGCTAGCACAGGGTTATGGTGGATCTGAATCAGTGTTGTTAGTAGAGTAGAGTAGAGGCTTGTGTATAATTGGAGTGCTTAGGGTTTTCCCTGTACCTCCGTGTAATTTTAAAATCATAATTGAATTATTTACCAAAATTTCTAGAACTTTAAATGGAAGAATATTAACAATGAGCCCATGCTCTGTTTAAAAAGAGAAATTACTGTTAGTATTTAAACTATTACAGAATTTAAGAATAATATTTAAGTGTATATGTTTTAAAAAATTTAAAAATATGTGAATTAATTTTAATTTATAAGCCAATACAATACTATTTCCCTAACAAAAGAAGAAAGGAAAGAGAGGGCAGAGTCTACATCACATAAACAAACAATCTGAGGCGGTTGATGTGCAGGTTTCATTGGTAAGTGCCTTTCCCGTGGTTGGCGGACGAAAATTTTGTGCGAGCGATCTCATTGGTCGAGTGAGCAAAATCTGGTAGGGACTTAAGAATTTTTTTTGAGCAAAGTATCAATATCCACAATCTGGTAGAAAAATTTGGACAAACTTACGAATTTTTTATCCTGGATCAATGTGTATGCGTTTCGCGACCGGAAACGAGTGGAAATCTTGTGAAAAAATTGATCTTGGTCGCTTTCTTGAATATGTAGAATTATGGTTATAGTTCGGAAGATTTAACATGAGTGGATTATGAGTATTAGGAATTTTGACTATAAAATTTTCGGAAATCTGTTTAGCGTAATTAAGTATCGGTTCTAATTTAAGTTCGTTATGAATAAATTGTCTATTATAGTGGAGCGGTGCGTTTGTGATGGTTAGAAGCATTTGGTTTTGGAAGGTCAGTGTTGTTGGGGACTGCAATACTATCACTTTCGGCTCGGCTAGTTTCTTCATTTCCGCCGCACTGTTCGTTTGTTTCTTCCTCACTCTTAAAGTATTGACTTATTTTAGGTAACTTCTTATTATTTTTCTTCAAACTCCCTCTTTCTTTTTCGTTTTTCACTCCCACTAAGATATTTTCTATTACTAGAACATGTTATTACCTAATTTCCACAATCAACTAATTAACTTTACGACTGATAGCGGATTCGATGAAACAAAAAGTAATATAATAGTGACGCATAATAAATCCGCGAAACAAGGGACTTCCCTTTTTTTGTAGGTCTCACTTGCCAGCGAGAATTCCCACTTTTAATTTTGTAAGTGCCTATTCAAGAATCAAGGGAATTCCCTAACAAGTGAATTTAAAAATGTCCCAGTGGCACATGGATGGCAGTATCAATTCCCGCTTTTCATTTTGTAAGTACTTATTCAAGTACGAGAAATCGGGGAAGTCCCTAGCATCGGGATTACCCGTGCGTAACTTTCTATTACTACCAGATGTGATATATTGTTGTTGGGACTAATCCTCAATGTCCTGTAGTGCATGACGTACGTCCCATGAGTAATTTACTCATGGATGGAGGGAAAGGGGGACAGCTTCTATTGTGATGGAACACCCGTAGGTAGAAGTCTGACTTTTGCTCCGTGACGTTCTTACAGTCATAGAAGACCGGGACCTACGGCTTAAAGTGGATTCCGAACCACTACAAACATCCATGGCACCGCCGGGACTCGAACCCGAAACCTGTGGTACCGAACGCCAGAGCGCTAGCCACTCGACCATTCAGGCCCCTGGTGAGATGTGATATATATATATATTTTTTCTTTCTAATGCAGCTGGCAAACGCTTAGACAGCTTGGTCTTGGATGCCTTAAGGCAAGCGCTGCACAGACGTTACTCACTTTGCATTACCCAGGGGGCGCGTGTAACTTGAAGATAAGCCACGGATTCGGAGTAACGATGTCCCCGCAACGCTCTACGATCCTATTAGGATCGGGACCTACGGTTTAAAGTGGATTTCGAACCACTACAAACATCCATGGCACCGCCGGGACTCGAACCAGAAACCTGTGGTACCGAGCGCTAGCCACTCGACCATTCAGGCCCCAGATGTGATATATATTTCATACAAATGAATACGTACAAAATCGTTATGCACATTTTTTAAAATTTATTACTTTAGTACCTTAAATTTATTAAATACATAATTAATAAATTTTACTTTACTATGTGATAATAAATATTAGGCGTTCCCTGTACTCATAGCCTCTCTGCTCGGGCCGGGGCCCGTGGCATTTCACCTGTCTTACCACTTTATTATTACGCCACTGGTCTACGGACATCATTTATCGTCTATTGACATTAAACAAAATGATATGAAACTAAATTACGTTATCGTTAGATAGCTTACAAATTGATTAAATACCATGCATTTGTCACTATTTAAAGGTAACAGATAAGGCAACTACTAACCTTTAAATTAACTTTAGTAGCAGATAAATTGCTTTAATCTTTCAAAGCAAACATATCATTAAGCTAACATTTTTAGACTATTTGCAATGAGTTTTATAGGAATAAATATCTTTAAGTATAATATGATTGTTTTTTCTGGGTTTACGGGATGTAAATAAACTACGAAAAAAGTTTATTTGCTTTTTCGAAGCAATTCCTTCAGTAACGATACCGATTTTGTAAATCACACAGGCTATGGTAGATTCGTTACATTGTCGTTCGAAAACCAACCATTATTCATTATTATTATTATTTTATTCATTATTATTATTATTGCATAATTTAATATTTCGTTCAGACCTACCTGATAGGTTCAGAAGTAAATATCAGTATTAATGAGTAGAACCCTTCACCTTTTTAAGTTGGGCTCTCTTCCTAGAGAATTTGAAGTAGTATTACACAGCCCATTCACATTAATGACGACGACGACACGAATGCTTTCAATTGGAGGATATCACCCGTATGGATTGGCCAGCATACTCACCGGACTTGAATCCAATAGAGCATGTGTGAGATATGCTTGGCCGACGAATTGCAGCCCGTCAACCCCCTCCCACCTGTCAACCGGAACTTCGGAGGGCACTGCTTGATGAGTGGTGTAATATTCCCCAAGATCAGATTGATAATTTGATACTCAGCATGCCCAGGCGTTGTGAGGCCTGTATTGCATCATCCGGGAGACATACTCCATATTAACCATCATACTAACCATGTTATACTGTATTTTGTAAATAGGTTCTTTTTTGAAATTTGCTCCAGGGAGTAAAAATCGCAATTTTTATTAATTATGTCAAACGTATAGCATCTTTTTTGCTCTTTACCTTTTGTTTAATAAATAGACTTTACAAATAAGTCAAATTTGTTTTGCTTCTGTCTCTTTCTTTGCCTGAACTTCATTATCCTTAATTTATGGACATGAGTGTATATAATTCCCGTGTCACGATGTTTGTCCATGGGCAGTTCTGAAGAACGTGTGACAACTCGATGCCAGTATAATTTTATCGAACAAGCAGTACAAAGAGCTATTGTAGAATTGTTTTATAATCTTTTAGAAAATCATAACCAACTTATTAAATTATTTAACGAATTTATTTATTTTGACGAAAGACAGATTGACAAGAAATAGTGTTCATCGCTTAGTTCTTAGTTAAAGGAAAGTAATGATTATTAAAAATTAAATTAGGTAAAATAATTATAAAACAGTGTTAAAAATCAACATTATCTACCTCATTCATTAAATTAATAAAAATTAAACATTTTCTATTCGTTGAAGCTTAATTTGAACATTTCATCAATCTTTTACCAATCACTTCCTTAACAATACCAATTATAGTATCAAATAATTGAACGAAATACAAGAAAGCTACAGCAACGCGGGGCCGGGTCTGCTAGTATCTCTATAAAATCTCAAATAGGGACTTTTCTCGTCTCATGGGCACGTCGCTCGATGTCTATGCCCTACCACAGGCTGGACACTTTTTTAAGCCAGAGGTAAATTAAAAGAGTAAAGACCTTTCAAAGTGTCACAAGTTGGAAACAGAGGGGCAAAATGGTCGAATGGTTAAATGCTCGTCTCACGCATACATGCAACTGATTTCATCAACATCTACATTTTTGAAATTTTTGATATTTTTCATTTTATAATTTTATTAAATAAATAATTCTCTTTTAAAAAAAAGGCATTTAATTATCTATTTTGCTTGTTAACTCAAAGGGCATGAGACCACCGCTATGTTTCAACATTTTACAAAGAAGGAGCCAAGGATCTCCGTAATAATCTACAATAAGAACAATAAGAAGTTGGAAACAGAGACGGACAACAACGATATGCTACAAATGGAAACATTTTTGACCAGCAAACCCATACAAAATTATGTGGAACAGTTTTCTCAAGAATTATGCAACTATAGAAAAAAAATATTACTTTAATGTATAAAGAATGAGGAAGAGCAAAAACTGTATAAACAAAAATTGACGTTGACACCAAGGGTTCCATTAAATTTATGTGTGAAATAAAAAACAGGATTCAACAAGATTGAGTTTGTTTCATTTATTGCCCACTTACACAAAATAGAACCCCCATGTGAGTTACAAGAAGATAAAGTAAAAGAAAGTCGAGAAATGCAGATGATCCATGGAGAGGTAAATTGGTTTGGTTTGTCGCTCTACGGTCATCTTGCACACACTTTATGCTAAACAGATCGGGACCTACAGTTTTAAGTGGATTCCGGGCCACTACAAAAATCCATGGCTCCACCGGGACTCGAACCCGAAAGCTGTGATACCGAGCGCCAGAGCGCTAGCCACTCCGCCATTCGGGCCCCATGGAGAGGTAAAAGAAGATCTTGCAATTCTTTTCGTATAAACAAAGAGAGCCAATCTTCGCTTGTTGGGAAAAAGAACAAAGGTATCCGAATATTTGAAAAGAAAGTCCACCTTATCTCATCTGATAATCCACTATATAGTCCATTAAGAATCTATTCAAATAGATGTCGTTTTTACAGGTCACGGTACTCAATTATTTTTTTGACCGACTGTATACCTGTGGCAAAATTGCTTCAACCTAAATTGAAGTCTTATGTAAATCGAATAATTGTAAGTAATGTGCAATATGTATAAGCTATAGAATTGTTAAATTCATTCATAGTTCTTATAAATATTATCTTTTTAACAGCATGAAATTTAATGCATAAATACATATAAATCATAAGAATTAATGAATTTGCATTCGAGTAAAATTCAAAGATTTTGTGTCCAATGTAGGAAATCCCGACTCAGCTTGCAAAAAGGATCATATTCGAATCCAGTGGTGACGCCAGTTGTAGTCACTGCTTTTAGAAACGAGGAGTCTGGATGGCCATTACAATTATTTGTGTAAAGTGCCTCGCATCAACAATCAGGCTGCCTAGTGGAGTTTTTATGGGATTTATCCCATACAACACATAAATGTGGAGCAGTTATCCCTAAAAATCCTATCTTCATCCCCAGCTAGTTGGCTTCTCTGCTTCAGACCGATCATGATCGATTGCGCATGTTTACTGTAAACAGTTATCAGAATCTTAATCGTAATCCTATAATCAAAATTGAAACTATATGATCTCATATTTAGCGGCTGTAGAGAAAAGTTGAATTTTGTGTACGAAAGTAGATATGTATGATTTTTTATTTTAAATTGCATGGTGTGAGTGCTTCCATTACATAGTGGATATGAACAGTAATGAAAATTACATCATAGAAGGTATAGGAAATGAAGTTTTGTTAGCAGTAGCAGTTTTAATTCTCATATTTTTTTCCACATATTATTTGTATCAGAAGTAAGTTAATCCAAAATTTTCTAATTTCAAACATTTTCATTTCCTATTTATTTTGTAGCTTGATGAAAACTTACAAATTTTATTGTTTCTTAAAAGTTTTTGTGTCAATTTTAAGTGTAAATTCTGTTTGCTTCCATCAAATATACCGTATTTTAAATGTCTTAAAACTTAAGTGTCTCCTCAGTATTGATAATTACTCTCTAAAGTTTATCTTTATCGTATTTATTTAGTGTAGTTTGTATATGTCTGAACTTATTTTATCGCTTTTACATTTGCATTTTACAAAATTTGTATATTTGCAATTAGGTATATATAATTTAAAATACTAATCTCTTAATCAAACATTTCAAATTGTTTATCTTTGTTACACACATTTTTCATTATCTAGCATTCTATAAATTTGATTTAAACTTGATACAGTTAGGAATATTTGTTAAAACATTTTATAGCTATTTGATGAGGTTGTATGAGATAATTTAAAGTACTAGATAATTTGTTTTTTGTTATTTTTCTTCTAAAATGTTATTATGCAGCTATTAAAGTTAAATTACATTACTAGCATTTAACTATTTTGCTATTCAATTATTTTGTTGCAAATTATTACTGAATTTGTTTCTTTTAATAATTTTAATGTTCTAGAATAATTTTCTGATAATTATAATATTTATGTGTAAAAAAATTAGCAGAAATATATTAACAAGGTTAACATTTATTAAGGCTATAAAAATGCGCTGTCCTCATTCATAAATTTCTACTAAAATTATTGGGAAATTTTTCTTTTCTGTAATAAAAAACATACTTGTTTGATTAATAAAATAATTGTAATTTTCTGAATTTTGTAAACTTAAATAATTTATATTTATAATTTTGACAGAAAGTAATTATGCGTTTGCATTTTTGAAAAATAATACATGACAATATTAGACCTGTTGACTATGTAAAAATTCTTTATTATTATGAATTACCCCATTAAACACATTATTTTTTACTTCAAGAAAATGCACAGAAATAAACTTCTCTATTTATTAGAGCCTAATTAAGAGAACTGAAGTCACTGAAACAAAAGAATTATGCAAAATATAAAAGGTTATGGAAATCTAGCATCAATCTGAGTCAGTTACTTTTTTCTTATTTTTTAGTAATGAATTTGTTATTTAAAGAAATGTTAAATTTTTTACAAACATTTATTGTGTGGCTACTGCAGTAATTACATTTTTTTTTAATTTGTTTGCTGAATTTTTTTCAATTGGATGATTTGTAGTATCTTTTCTTGGTTTACTTATAGTTACATTTTGAAATAAAGATGGTGAGATAAACCATTAAATTTCTAAATTAACACTTTAAATTTCTTTACTGTAATTCCTTTTGGAAGAAATTTTTAAATCTTAATCCAGTAACTGGAGGTATAAGGATTTTATTCTTCGGGTACTCTGTAGAAATATTACCTTTGCCTTTGGTGAGCTAATAGAATGAGTGTATACAAATAAAGGCTGAAAATCTTCTAAATATTTTTTGTTTTCATTTGAAGGCTAAAATAACACTTTGAAAGTCTAGAGGGAAATATTCACATCTGTAACAATCTTCGCACAATTTCAACACATTCTTTTGTTATATCAAAGAAGTTTGAAAATATTAACCATCATTTGCATTATATACATTGCATCAAAATTGTCAAGCAAATCCACCCCATCAATATGTTTGTTATAATTGTCAATTTGGTTTGTCGTTCTACAGTCATTTAGTGCACACTTTGGAGGAATTAGACCAGGGTCTTCAGTTTAACCAGGATTCAAGCTTAAAACCTGCTGTACTAACAGCCATCAGGCCACATTATAATTACCGTTGAATTTAGGTTTTATGAAGAAGATTTGGGTTTTTTTTTTGTTGATTACCTCTTTATCATTGTATGTGATATGCATCACAGTTAGTAATCATAGTTATAACTTTAACTACTTAACTTATTATACTAACAACTTCATGCTCATGTTCCATATTCTTCATGTTATTCACAAGTTTAATGAGACATTTTTATTAGCAGTTGTTACAAACTGTTGTGAATTTTAAATTGTTGAAAACTGATATTTTTCATCTGACAATTTTATAGCTTTATTTAATATTAAAAACTTGGCTTTTTTTCCGCCTCAAAATTCAAATTTTTAAAAAAAGAAAATACACATTCTGAAAAATATCTTTTACTGTTTACATTGGTGCTATTTTTTTGCAACATATTACAAATTACATTTTAAATTATAAATATAACATTTTGAATAATACATTTTTGTTTTTATACATATTTAGCTTAATGGTGTTGAAAAGTAAGGTTTCTGTAACTAACTTTTATAGAAGATAAGCATATCTTCATAAAATCATTTGATCTGAGGTATGTTATCAATCAATCTTTGTGGTGTCAACTCAAAATTGAAAAATTCTGCAAAAAGATCTAAAAAAAATTATTAATTGTTAGAAAATTCTGTTATGTGATGGAAACAAAGTTTTTAACCCCTCAGGATCAGGTTTTTTTTTTTTTTTTTTTTAACAATATAAAAGAAAAATTATTTTAAAACTTTATCAGTAAACGAAATAATTATTTTCATCAATGTTACAAAAACACCAGGTTAGTCTTTATTGAGTTATAGAATCAAACTGTTATCAAAATTAATTTTAATATTGCACATTTTTACCCAGTTAGTGATGCTGCTTTCTCTTTAAGTAATATAATGTATTATGTCAAAGTCAGATTTAAAAAAAAAAGTCTAAATTTCCTTTATTTTGTCTACTAGATTTTTAGATAAAACTTATTTACTGGAAAAATGTTCATAACACACATGTCTCAGAATTAAAAACAGAATATTTATTGTTCTAAAATTGAACTAAAAATGTTCAAACATTTATCTTCTAATACCTAGCGTAAATAAGTTATTTAAACAGTTTTGTTTCATTTTATAAGTTTACTTAATTGTGGTTTGAATATAAAATAGTATTATGATGTGTTTATTAAAATATGTTTATAATTGAATATTTTATCACAATATTTTTTATGAATACAAAGATTATGTTGACAAAGCTGATATTTAAACCTCCTTCTCTGCATTAATACACATGCATTAATCGTCAGAAAACAAACAAAGTTAAAATTAACATCATCAAAAGGATAATCAAATTTAGTATTGAAAGCACTTTTGTATTTTGAAATTGTTATTATATTTTATGTGCTTCTTAATTTAATTATTTAAAAAACATTTGCATACATGTGTTAATTTTTTGGCATTAAACATATTAAATTCTTAATTGGTTTAAAAAATACACAGATACTTCAATTTGTTTATGAAGTATCACATACTGAAAAGATTTGAGATTTTTATTCTGTATTAGATAATAGTATATACACATTCAAATGTTAATATAAGTTATAGTAACATTTGAACTTGCATATTAAATGATTTAATATTTGAAGTTGTGATAAAATTGATTGAATATTATAAGAACATTACTTTTATTCTGATATTTAAAAAAATATTACATGGAATTAAAAATTTTGCTATTTGTTGAAATAATATAAAACTCGCAACCACCATTGTAAAAGTTGTGATGCACCTAATTTCTTCTTCAAAGTCAAAATATATTTTATAGATTTTATAAAATTCTGTAAATTTATATAAGCTCTATATCAGTTGATAGGATCGTTATTTTCTTTCATTTTTTTTATCATTATCTAATTATATTCTAAATCTTCAAATTTAAAAATTGGAATCTTAAAATGTATAATGTAGAATTTAATTGAAAGCCATTCAATTTTTCATATATATTCTATTGCATTTTAATGCGATGAATATTAAATCACTATATTTATGAATTATATGAATAATTAGATAACATTTCTAATTTTTCTTCAGTCTTATACCTACAAGATATTTTCCTATTGGATCTGATTCACCTTCAGATCCACAACAATCATCTCTTGTGAGCAATCGATTTAATGGTGATGCTGATCCCAATATGCAAAGAACTAATCGTGCTCACTATGGCTCCGATCATCAATGCCCCATCTGCCTCAATGAACCTCATTACCCAGTTGAAACAAACTGTGGGCATTTATTTTGTGGTGGGTATCTTTAAAAGTATTCATTTACAAATTTATTTGAATAATTAATTATAACTGAACCTGGAGACTTTACCTAACAGTTGCTTAGCTTATATTATATCATTGCCATAGTATTCTTGACTGAACAGTCCCTTGTTGTATATTGGTGTGAAATTTGTGAACATTATTTTTTCCTCATTTGATTCCAAAATATTGTAGTATTTAATCAGCACGACTGAATGTTCAGGGAACATTATAAGAATTTATGGATAAAATATTGGCAAAAGAAAAATGTAGTGTCATTCTTTTGAACGAAAAAATAGATTTACATATAGGCAAAACAGATCAAAGAGATATAGAACATATAAAGAAGCAGAACATAAAAATAGATTTTACATATTCACTCAAATAGAAAGATATATTTCTATTTGAGTGCATATGTAAAATCTATGGCTGTATCTCTGGAATGTTTTGATTAGACTTAAACAATTAGATTTTTTATTAAAATAAATAAGGATAAAAACAAGTTAGGAGAACTACCCAAAATCAAAATCAGCAGGATTTGAATTCACTCTTTTCTTCGGACTACAAAGTATATCCTGCCAGGTTCAATCGAATGAGAAGTAGAAATATAATATAAAAGTGCACAGGTGTTGTTAAAAATATTTTAATATATTTAATCAAGTTATGAATTACTAATTCAACTATGTATATTTAGTAATAAACTATTTTAAACAAATATTAAAAATTATAATAGTTTAATAAAAATATATTAAAAAATTTACTATTTGGGAAAAAACCTTTTTTCAATTTACTATCAATTTAAAAATTATTAAAAAAAAATATTAGAAACATTGAATGTTCAGTAATTTTTTTTTTTTTTTCAGATAGTGAATATATATTTAAATTTGAATGCACTTTTAATTAAATTCTAAAAGTCAATTCTTTTATTTAATTACTAAAGAACTGTTGTAAGATTCATGGATTATCTTAAGCAATATTATGCACATCCTTGCTTTATTAAAGAATTGTTAAAGAAATTAGTAACTACACTGGGTGATGAATTTTGAAAGAAAAGCAGTACAAATTCTGATTCCTTTCACATCTTTAAATGCATATGAATATTAGGCACCCCAGACAACTCAGTGATCTTTGCCTTCATTCTTTTGTTTCTATTTATTTTCTATTGTCATGAATACAGACCTAATCTTTTTGGACTATTTTGTTGTGATGTCATTATCTTGTATGCTTCATATATTTGATAAATTTACTTATTCAAATGCTTCAACTTATGTTGATATTTAATTTCTTGACATTGCTTAACTCTCTTCATTTTCCCCTCCATTTTAATTGAGGGGAAAATGAAGTATTTCTTTAAGGAAGTATTCTTTCTGAGATATATGCTGGGCAAGGGAACCAACTTTAGGCCTAATATTCTGAATAGTTTGATTTCAGGAAAAAATAGAAATGGCTATTTATATATTGTTAATAAAAAGGAACAAAGTTCTTACTAAGTCACATTTAGTTATTTAATAAAAAGGATAGAAATATAAAGGAATAAAAAGATAGATTATATATATATATATATTTCTTGTTATTTTAAACCATTACAAGGAAAGATTTACTATTTTTAAAATATATGTTTACATTTTAGCCCAGTGTATAATTACTTACTGGCAACATGGGAATTGGATTGGTGCTATTCATTGTCCAGTTTGCAGACAAACAGTAAGTTAAGAAATATAGTGATTTTTAAAATGTAAATAATATATTAGTAATTTATAAAGTAATAGTAATTCATAAGGTTTTGTTAATTATAAAAAGATAACTTATTTTACTAAATATTGATAGGTAACTGCTCTTTTGCAATGTTTTACAAATAATGCAGAACTGACATCTGAAGAAAGAACAAGGTTAATGGAAGGAATAAATGATTATAATCGACACTTTTCTGGAGAACCAAGGCCTGTAAGTCTAATTTTTGAATTGAGTTTTAAGCTGTTATGTTGTTATATGTTTCCATCGTTCTGGAATTACTTATTGTGAAATAAATCATTTTAGACTTCCATTCTTAGAATTCATGGTTTGTGAATTTTTATACTTAGAAAACACCTTTTTAAAAATTCTGAATTTGATTTTTCGATTAAAAAAAAAAAACCTCTACATTACAATAAATTTTGGGTTCGCAAATTAAGACAAAAAAATAATAATAAATAAGTAATGTGAGGTACATGCCGAATTCTGTATTTAAATGATTTTTTTGACAATTCCAAGTTATTTTATCTGGGAAGATCCTATATTACTTTTTAAATTATGGTGAAATTTATATACTAAATTCAATTGGAAAGTGATTTATTTTTAATAATTTTAATAAACTTTTAACATTCCTAATTAAAAAAAAACCAACTGAACTTTCTGTTTTAGACAGATTAGAAGCTGCATAATTAATGAAATAACTTCTAATTATTATTAAACATTAATTATTTGAATTTTGTTGTTGCATTAAGATTTGAAATTTGTCTAAACAAGTTTTTAGTATATTTTTATATTTTAGTTTAGGTATATTTGTTCTCTTTTTTTTTATTATTATTACCATGATTACTAACTTAATTTAAAGCTACATAATGCATGTATGTAGATATTCCAATTTTGAAACATAATATTATTCCCTAATTAATTTTCATTTTAGTAATATATATAAAGATTTTAAAATTTCCCTTTAACTTCCTTCTTTGAACTAATAATTTTTATAAATATTTTAGGTTTACCTGTTCCTTCGATTTTTAAAGCTTTTATTCCTGCAGCTTGAACGATTTCTTCGCGATGTGCCACTTATCACTTTGTTTTAATCTGAGAGATAAATCTCTTTTATTATATATGAATATATAGTACATATATAATATCCTCATCTTTTGTAACATATTAATATTGACATATTGTATTACATCAGAAAGTTATTTCCTAACTGTTGATATTCATATAATCACACAATAATGCTATGTTTTTGATGAATTTCATGTCTGAATTATAAAGTATATATATCAAATATTATTATGGGCATTGAAAATCATGTTCAAATCCATTATAAACATTTTAACTAGGAAAAATATCTTTCATTTTCAAAAATAATTTGGGATAAAATAATATAATTCTTTAGTTTTTATTATTATCCAAATGAAGTCATTTTAAGTATCTAAATCTTAATGAGTCACCTTTCATTGTGGAACAAGGTATGTGTATATGTAATTTTTGTTCTTATATGTTACAGTAATGATTATTTTACTCTTTTCTTACTAAGAAATAATTTTTTGAAAGAAATTAACATAGTGTTTAACACATTACATCACAGACTTTTATTATGGTGCTTCTAGCTTTTTAAATGTTTATCCTTAGAACATATAATTTGTTTTAAGGCTTTTTGGGGATTAGTTTTAATTGAAAATGTAGCATTCTGTAGATAAATTGTCAAAAAACAAAAAAATTGGAAAATAATAAAATTACTAAATAGCTTCTTTCAAGGTACAAAATTGCATCTATATGTAAAAAGACAACGGCAAGCAAAATGAAATGTTCTGTTCGAATCTCTTGTGAATATGCTGTAAAAAAAATTTTATATTTCAGAAATATTTTATAATTTTGGAAGAAAAGTTCTTATGTGTAATTGTTGGCTTTCTGGATGTTAGAAAATTGCTGTTATAGATTTAAAGATAATAAAAATAATAATTAAGGATTCATAATATTTTGGAAAAAATTCTTACATAAGAGAAATTTAATTAAAAATTGTTATTGGAACAAGCTTGTTGAAATATTTGAAAAAACCTTTCTTTGCCAAATATTACTTAATTTTCCATATTATTAAATTCCAAACTTAAAGAATTAAACCATAATACTAGAGCATCTAAACTCGTGCTCGGCAAGAAATAATCGTAATTTTTTAAAAGATGTTTATTTGATATTGAATAAATTGACATATTTTATAATCATGTCAAGGTTAATCCTAAGTAAGTACTTAAAATGCAACATAATCAAAAAATAAAAAAATGCAGAGAATTTACTGTTTTTATAAAATAATAATTATATAAGAATTATTAATAATAACGTTTTTAATGTTATTATTAATAATTCTTTTTTTAGTCTGTATGCCCAATTCCTTTTAACAATATACCTATTTTAAGTTAATAAAATCATTACATAAAGTATTAAGATAAATTTCTAAAAAAAAGATTTTCTACTATGGATATTTTAGGGTTGTGTATACGATCAAGGCTATAATTATATTTATACCTAGTCCATTACATTCCAGAACCTTTTATGTTTTAAAGTTGATTAATAGGGTTTACACTTATACAATATAGTAAAAAATAATGACTTTTTTCTTAAAATGCACCAATGAAGCTTCACTTATTAATTTAAAAATTGTTTCTGTAGTTGGCTAATCTGATTTACAAAATGCTCAAATACTTCTACTTAAACAATTATTAACAATAGTAATTTTTATCAAAAATATTAGTTTGAAGTATACATTTAATCAAACTTATTGTGTTTGAAATTAATAATTAACTCAGTAAATTAGCTATTTAGTAAATAGAGATGCTTGTAAACAAATCTTTGTGTCTATTTTTATGATTTTAACACATTTCCATTGATCATTAATTTAATATTAAATTAATTATAATGATCAATATAATTTTGGTTTAATAGTTTATTTTTAAATTTGATCCAAATCAAATAAAATAGTTACTTATATCTTTCAAAAAAGATTTTTCTTAAAAAATGTTGAAAAATTTTTGAGGTATTTTTTCTACTGAAAATAAAAAAAGTTCAGCAGAACCTCTTTTTCCATTTTTTATAAGATAAATTTCAAAAATTGTTATAATATTTTAATGAAGCCATACATTTATTAAAAATGAAACCATTTCATTTCTTAAAAATTCAATCTTTAATGGAATAGTATATAATTTGGAAAAATATTAATTATTATTAGTTTATTTAATTTGTGTTAAATTAAATAAACTGAATTTATTTTATCTTTTTTTACATTAAAGTATAAATTTAATGATTCATAATTTATAAATTATTTTAAATTTGTTTAAATGTATCTGAAAAGTCTATTTTTAATTCCTAGTTATTTCTTAACAGTCTTATCAGAACCATAAGTTAGTGAAATGTATGGTTATATATATGTATGTTACTATTATTTGTGTTATCAATGCTTTAAAAATATAAGCATTGATAACTTGATTAACTAACCTTGCATTAAATCTGCATAATGGTTTCTCCAGTTAATCTAGTATCATATTCACAAAATCAGATCAATCATGTTATTGTATAAACCTGCATTTTCTAATGTAAAAATAAGCACATTTGAATTCTAAAAAAGATATCTAGTTTGATTAATAAATATTAAATCAATGAAATAGTTCTCTTTAGATTATATTTTACAATTCTTATATTTTAAAAATTTATCCAAAAAAAAATTTTTTTTTACATTTTTGAAAACAATGCCACATTTTTTTTCTTTCTTTTTTTAAATTACTTCTGGTATTGATTTTTGGTACGTTCTTGAAAAACTGCTAATAGTTCTAGTTTAAAAACTTTTCTTTTGTTGTCATATTGTATTCCTATACTTTTATTTAGAGAAGTAAATCTGTATTGCCTAAGCTTTGATATAATTTTTCAGACATTTAAAATTAGAGAAAAATAAGTTAAAAATTAATAATTGGTGGTGTGCTTTATTGCTTGGAATTCCAGCTTTGTTCCTTCATTAGAATTATATGTAAATTCATAAAGAATATATTACACAAGTACCTGTTGTATAAAACACTAGCTGTCGTGCCTTATGTTTGGTTCCGGTATATATTTTTTTCATTATGAATCGGCTTATGTATATAAAAATTATATATTTATGAATATCTTGTCCATTAAAATGACTAAAACATAAAACTTTTTTTTTATCAAAAAAAAAAGTTTATAATTTTATTTTACTTTTAGAACTGTTTGTTTTTATAAAATATTAATTTTCAAAATTTTATTACAGTCATTACAGGTTATATTGAGCTTTTAATTTAACAAGATAATTGTATAAAAATTAAGTATGTAAAAATGCATTTTATAAATGAATTTAAAACTAAATCATTTTAATGATGCCTATTTTCATTTGCACATTTCTTTTTTAAATTAGACACTTTCTTGAAAAGTTAACAATCTATCTTAGGCTTAAATGCAATAGCAAATTATGATACAATAAAAACAATACTGTAAAACAGCGAAAAAAAAATCAAACATTCCTGAAGCTGTAAAATATTCAGTTAGTACTGTAATAATTTTAATTTTTTTTTTTTTTAACAAATTGTCTGTATTGTTAATATAAAAGTATAATAGCTTGTTTCCATAATAAAATGCAATTTATTGGACTTTTTTTTATCGGTTTATTATTAAAGATTAATTTTTTTATTCTTTTTAGTGTGCAAGACTTATTAAAAAAAAAAAAAAAAAGACTTTAAAAAAAAACAAATATTTAATATTTTCATAGTGCTATATACAAATAGTATAACTTAAAAAATTTAAATTCTATGAGTTTCAATGTAAAATATATTTTCTTTATTTCTCACTATAACCAGTCTCGACTGTAATTTGTATATTTTTAACCCTTTGTAGACAATAACAATTTATGGACAGTTTAAATTTGCTGGATGGTTTCAGGATATTCTTGATAGAACACTTTTTATCCAGTTTTGATTTAGTTTCATTTCTGTATCCTTGATTCTCTTACAACTTTTTAATACTTTTTCTCTTGTCTGCAAAGGGTTATCTAAGTAGTACATTTTTCAAACAATATGTTCTGAAATTTCATACAGTTGCATTCCTTTTGATTAAAGAAAGCTTTTACTTTTTAGTGGCTGGATTACATATGGGATTTACCTACTCTATTACGGCATGCTGGGACTGAATTTTTCTCTGTCGGAGGTTTATTATACATGTTTCGCCTGCGCATATTTTTGTGTTTTGTTGCAGCACTCATGTATCTTATTTCTCCACTTGATATGATACCAGAAGCAGTATTTGGCATTTTGGGTCTGCTCGATGACATGTTCGTTGTGTTGTTACTTGCAATATATGTCACTGTTATCTACAGAAGATTTTTAGCATCCAGATGGCAAAACCAGTAGCTAATACAAAACAAATGAAAATTATAATTGTGATATATTGATAAATATAATAATTATTATGTTTGAATTGCAGAATTCTATTTTTTTACTACATGTTAGGTTTGTGTTTTGTAATTCTTGTGAAAAGCCTTAAGAAAAATTCTGTCTCATTTTTTTTTTTTTTATCAAAAGCAGCCATATATGCAACATAAGAAAACATTTTAAACTAAATATTTATATAAGACATAGTATTTTAAAACAAGCATTGAAATTATAATAAGATTCTTGATTGAAAATGTCTGAATTGTTAATTTAGTAGCTTAGGCTGGGATTATGATATTAAACTGTAATTCTTATAATGTTTGGTTTTTATTGCTGTTATTGTGTTTTAAATATTTGTTGCATATTTTATGTATAGGTGACAACATGACAACGAAATTTGACTTATTTTTCTTAGGAAAATAATTATGTTGTATGTCATAATTGTAAATGTATGTAAAAATCATTTGTATAACAATTTACTATTGTACACATGCTGCACAGATTGTTATACTTACCATTAAAAGTGTTTTGAAATTTTTTGTAATTATTGTGTTATTATGAAGCAGTTCACTTAAAATTGCTTTTTTTTTTTTTTCATTATTTTTTTATTAAAATTTAACAAGCACGAAATTTTTGTATATTATAAGAATATATCAATTTAGTTTTTTTTTTTTTTTTTAAATTGCTCTTGCTTCATAACTATTTGATGAAATATTCTTGGATGTTTATATATTTTACAATACCCTGAGATTTCATATCTAAAGCTTTAAAAATAAATAGAGGGTGAACTTTTAACAGAAATTTGTCAATATTTTATCATATAATTTTTTTAATTTCATTTTTCTGGTACAATTCTTATAAACTATATTCTTCAAAATTGCTGTTGAAGTTTGGTTCATGTTATAAAGGCTGTAATTTTGAATGCTTAACATAAATATCTTATATTAATGCACAGTCATCCAAATTCTGAATTTCTTATATAAAATTACAAAAAAAAAGCATGGTTTTTCAATTAAAAATTATCACATATATTATATTTGTCAAGTTAAAAAAATAACCTTTTATCATAGTCTTTTGTAAAAAAAAAAAAAAACAGGGAATCATGTATTTAAATTCCATTTTAGAAATTGGCTATTAAACAATACTTTTCTCATGTTAAAAACATTTTTGAGAAGATTTGAAATGTATTCAAAAAGTTTTTTAACCTTAATAAATGTAAATTAAAAACTTAATTTGTGTTTAAAAAGAAATTTTTATCAATCATTTTTAAAAATAGCTTATGCATTAAAAAATTTATAGAATTAAAAGAAGTTTTCAAGCGTTCGTTTAAATAATAATTGCTCAGAGAAAAAGGATGTTTTCACTGCCTGAATGTTTAAGGGCACATTTAGAGTTTGTGTGTAATATAGATTGTCTCCTTTTTTCTCCTTGAGAACAAGACTGTTTAAAAAAAAAAAAATCTGTCTTTTTAAAGTTTTTTTTTCCCCAAAGCTTTTGTGAAGTTCATTTTGAGATAAAAAAAAAATATCCAAATCCTTAATTCAACTAGAAAATATCACACATATAAAAATAATATTTTGGTTTTATTAGATGAAATAAATAATTACAGACTATTGAATAAAGACCATATAAATTTAATAGCTTTCAAGCAATTTATTTCTATGATAATTCAAATTTCTTTAAGGATATATTTTTTCCTTTGTAAAACTGCAATGATCCATTGAAAAGCATAAGATATCAGTTGAAAAGAATTCTTATGACATAAAAATTCTGTTATGCATATTGCTTTGCAACAATTATCATAAAGAAGAAAAAAAACCTTGTGAAAACTGTAGTAAGAAATCATCTATAAGTATGAGAATCCTTAATCTGTGATGTTAATGATATGCAGTTACATTGACCAGGAAGACAAACAAGTCTAGTTTAGATAATTAAGCATTTCTTAGTGAGATGCATGTGTTATATGAGCATAATAAATTTTAGAAAGCATTACTAAAAAAGTCCCGAAAAGTGTATAGCCATGCTTTCTTAAAATATTATATAGAAAAATACTTTTGGTCAAAATATTTTTTAATGTTATCTGGATTAAAATTGATTATTTAAGTGATAATTAAACAAATTATGTCAACTTTGTTTTCATATTGAAATTTAAAAAGAACTTATACCTTGGATGAATTTTCTGAGATTACATATTTCTTATCAGATCATGCATTGCCAATTGATGGTATTTTGAATAAAGTTGTATTTGCTTATAATTAATATTATTATGATTATATAATAACTTTTGTTATATTTAAATTCAATGAGAGCTATTATTCTATTTTATGCACTTCTTTCTTATAACTTAACAGTGTATGTAAGAAATAGTTTATCAAAATTAGAATATTTATCACTCATGAAAATTTAATCTGCATAAGGCTGTTATTACTTTTTAATTTTAAACATAATTTTTATTTCAGTTAATCTTGGATATGATATTTAATCATACAGAACTTTTTCATTTTATACCATTATAGGCTGGTTCATATAGTATGTGTAAGCATGTGTCAGAAAAATTGATTCTATAAAACAGTCTAAAGAAATAACAGTTGTAAATGATGCAAGTCGATTAAAATTTTAACAAAATTAGACTCGCATTGCATTATACTAATGAATGAAAAAAGCCTTGGCAGAAATTAATTTAACTGTAATGCTTATCATGATTTTAATTTCTAGCAAATAATGTCTTTCTTTCCAATTTTAAAATTATAACTTTTGTATATAAATGTGACATCAAAAATGTTCTTTAAAACTGAAAAAAGTGTTTTATGTCATGGATATAAAAACAAAACACTTCATTGATCATTCATGTATCAGAACAGGGACCGATTATTTGAGATTTTTTTAATGTTGAAAATTATACCTATATATTACATGTCATTGAGATTCAAGAGGCTGTTTCATCTTGCAGGCAATTTGATAATCATTATTTGCCTTGGGTTGTATTCTTTTAAATTTATCCTACTTCTTTAGGGGGGATAAGTACAAATCGTTAAATAAGTGACGATAAAAAAACATGAATGCTATATAGAAAAATTTCCTGAGAATGCATTAAATGCGATATCCATCTATTTCGGAAATATATGTATACATTATCTGATGTGTGTAAAAGAATGCTTTGCAATTTTTGAAAAATTACATTAATAACGTACTGATTGATCCTTAATATTTTTTGCCCATTTAAATTTCAGAAAAACAGTAGTTATGGTTAGCATTATTGAAAATTTGAACTTATTGTTAATCGCATGACAATTAATTCCATGAAATTTTTATTAATGTTTTATTTTGACTGCCTCTAGATGGCAGTAGCTGCCCATTAATAAATATTTATAGCTCACAATTTAAAAAAAAATTATTTACAAGGATACAAATACATCATATAAATTTAATTTTTTTTTTTTTTTTTTAATCTAGACATATTTTTCTGGTTTCTATTTGAAATCCATGTAACGCATTAAAAAAAAAAAAAAAACTTATTTAATAGACCAAAAAAAAAGATCTCTCATTTTACTATGTTTATATCAAACTTATTTTCCCACATTAGTTGAAAGTTGTCTGTTGATTGACACTCATGGGAAGGGAGCAGAAAATCCTTAAAATTTTATTTCTTCACATTAGCATATTCTTTCCTTTGACAGCTACTGGGTTAGCAATTGTATACTGTAATGGTCTTTAAATATTTCAGTTTTAAAATAATTGAATAAAAAAAAAATAGTTGATGTTAGTTTTTGTAAAATTAACTTTATAGCTTTGTACAATTCAGAAAAATATATATATCTTTTCTTTTTTTTTTTTGTGATATATGCAATGATTTAAGAATGAAACAATCCTGTTTTTGTAAGTTTAAAAATTCGGAAGTACTTCTGTTATTAAGTGAACATACACATACTATTTATCAATTAAAAATTAAGCATGCTTATTTTTAAAAGTAATTCAAGCATAAAAACTTTATTTTAATAACATGTACAAAATTGTTTCTATTTTATTAAGAATAAAATGATTGGATGGTTGACAATTGCAAATGAAGTAATATATTTTTTAAGGTATTTGCTTGTTTAAAATAAAAAAAATATTTTAAAACATGTGAATTATTATAAATGTTGAGAATTTTTTGTTTAAAGAGACAAATTTTAACTAATAGTATATATATACACCAATTCATTAATAACTGTATTGAATATTTAAAAAATAATTAATTTGAACTGCATTTTTTTAATGAGCTATTTTAATAAATAATGTACAACCTTTCACAATATAAAATCAGCTGCTGGCAAGATTCGAGAGAGAAATATTACATGCAATTAAGAATTAATTTTGCAGCAAACTAAATTTTAATTGATATTTACCCATTAGATATTTTAGTAATCAAAACATCATAGCATTTTTTATAATAATATACAGTATTCAAAATATCTTTGCTTGGTAATACTTAGTTATTGATGTCAAATTTAAAAAAAAAAAATGGTAGATCAAATGTGTTTGAAGCACTGATTGTAAATTATAACAATGTATATTTCTGTACAGAATTTTTATTATTTTGATTCCTATACTTTATTTCTACAGTAGCTGTATATTTTTATACACATATTACAAAATGAGTGTAAGAAAGTTAGCAATTATGTAGTTCTTAACTTAAAAAATGAAACCTACACATTCTTCAAATGGCTGCTTATTACTCTGTACATAATGAGCAGAACTATATAAAACAGTAATATTTCAAAAGTGGAGAAGTAAAATAGAAGATATTTTCACAGAAAATATAAATTAGTTTACAAAATGAGAACGAGAATTGCTTATCTATTTTGCCAGTTCGAGTGAGCAGAAACCAATCAATGTTTGAGAGAATGCAGCAACTGTGGAATTTTTAGTGTCATTGTGGGTATCACAGGTAGAACATAACTTTTGCAGCAAGTAGCTATGGTTGTGTGGAGCCGCATTTCTTCTCTTGTTTCACATGTGAAACAAGCATATTACAGTGATAGATTCTGAGTAACTTCATCTCTCTTCGAGTGTGAGAGTCTCTTTAGGATACAGTTTTAATTCTTCTAGTGTCTTCTTCTCATCAGTGGTTGTGAGCTGGTAAAAAAAAAGATTTATTTCATTACCAAAGAAATAATTTTATAAATATTATTACCTTTATATAATATTTATTTTAACATCATCATCATATCACAGTAGTATTAGGTAAGGTGTAAAATTGACTAATTTACTTTTTAATATTTATTAGCAGTGTGAAATTAGAGCCTGTATTATGTAAAATTATGGAACAATATTTCAAAAAAAAAAAAAAAAAAAAAAAATTCTATACAAAGAAAATCCACGAACATGCAGTGCATAATTTTAGAAAGAAGGCTTTTATTTGTCTCTTTTGTACCTGAATATGAATAAGTAAATATATAAAATATTGTATACAAATGGTTTTATTGAATTATTTTGTCAATTCAATAAGAATGATTGTTTTTCCAAATTAATATTGTCTGAATAATGAAGCAATTTGCAATTGTTTTTATTTTTTTTTTTTTTCCCTCTATGTCCAATTAAATGTGCTTCTTGTATGAATTTTTGCTTTTTTAACAAATTAAAAGTTCATTCACAAAAAAAAAAATAATAAACTACAGCAACAAAAAAATATTTGCTAAAAAATATAGAATTGTAGCATAAGCAAACACTAATGCAGCCTAATCAGAAATTATAGGAAAATATTGCATAATTTCATGCATGTGCCTATCAGCAAATTTGAATACTGCTTATTATATACCTGCATTATCAATGAATACAATTATTTATGTAACATTTTGATAAAGACACTAAACTTTTCTACCATCATGTCATTCCAGATATTAACCGAATTATACAATGGAATGTTGTCATTTCAAATGGGACGTTGCTTGGAGTTCTTGCTGCTGTGATGCTCACCTTAAGATGTCTTGCCAAAGAGAAAAGTTCCATACCAACAAGTATACTCATATGCAATCCCCAACTGTTATGCTTTCTCAAATTTTCACTACATGGCGAGATTTATTATATAGGCAATGACAACAACAGTGGTAGGAATGATTCACCCATTTAAAAAAAATGGATTTTAGTTGTTTTTTAATGGCAAGAGCTGTGCAACCGACACTAATCTTTTAATGTTCAACATGCCATGCCTAAAGTTTAAAGGGGATCTAATCAATTTTACTAAACTAACTCTTTATTTGATGAGCATTGCAGTGTCATGTATTGTTCTTGTCTATATATATACAGAATTGGAAATTGTTCAGTCCTTGTATTTTTTGTATGTTTGTGCATTTTTTTTATGTCAATAAAATGTGACTAGTTATATCAGCCCTTTCCTTTTAGATATTTTTAATCATGTGATTTTATAAGAAAATGTAATGATTGTGCTTATTATTTGAGTTCTACTTCAGTTACATTAATTCATATTATCATTAGAATATTGCTCATTATATAGATAAAGCATTCTATGTATAATTAAATTTTTTTTCTAGCAAATTTATTAAAATTAAGAAACGAAATAATTCCTACTTCTTTAATTAAAAAAAGTCATAATTTGATAATGCTTAATAAAGTTTATTTAAAACAAATTTGTATAAATCGCTGAACATTTTTTAATATGTTTGATGTACCTTTAAAAAAATTGAATTTACAAAAATTAAAATTCACAATTAGCAAAATACATTGTAATAAATTATAAATAGTCTTTTGCATAAAAATTAGATATTTTGAAGTTATTAGACATATTTAATCGTGCCAATGGCATCTTTCTGCAAAAGATTTTTAGTCATACTAAAGAAATGTTGAATCTTATTGAACATTTAAATATAAAGCAATCAATTTTTCTTAGCATTTGCTACATTTCACAATTTTATTATCCATTTTAATAAACACTGGTCAATACATATATAAATGTACTTATAAAAAATTTATTGAATTGTCTGATAATTATTATCCTTCCTCCGTGCTTCAAAACAAAGCCAAGTTTTTAGGGAAACATTTTATAAACAATTAAATTTACTAAACATGTGGTAAAAGTAAACTCCGGATTAGGAGTGCAGTAGGAATGTACAACGAGGAGACTACACAGCCCTACATAAAATTGTAATTCACTT
This sequence comes from Caerostris darwini, assembly GCA_021605075.1. Classification (NCBI taxonomy): domain Eukaryota; kingdom Metazoa; phylum Arthropoda; class Arachnida; order Araneae; family Araneidae; genus Caerostris; species Caerostris darwini. Next base: position 110,728 of record BPLQ01012839.1, read on the forward strand.
TAAGCATTGATATTCTTGTCATTTATTTTTAGAAACTAGTTGCATGGAAATATTTTTAAAATATGAAATTAAAGAACTTTTTATTTTACTGTACACCAAATTACATTTCCTATTTTTTTATTTTTTAAACGTATTTCAGTGATTAAAATTTCTTAACCTGCTAAAACTGATTGAAACAAACTATGAATGAAATGAAGTCCAAAATTATTTTTCTATCATGATTGCACTTTTTTTACTAACTTTTTTATTAAAAAAATTTTTTATTTAAATTAACGACATCCTGTGTGTGGCCAGATTTATTATTTTATTCATGTCTAAGGAAACAAATAAGTTGGACACACCTGCTTTAGATGTTTACAAAAAAGGGGAGGGGGGGGGGCTACAAAAAATGTTAGGATTTTCTTTTCTTAATAAATCATGCAAAATTAAATACACATATATACTTACATCAATACGAGGCCAACTAGCAAGTACTTTATATTGTTCTGCAGGATAACCTTCTGAGGCAATGTACTTTAGTAAAAGAGATAAAGGTGTATCTGCTGTAAAGCTACGACCAATAGTGCCTCCATTTGGTAATCTAACTCGAATATGACTAACAGGTTGAGTTGTATCAGATGGAGGTTCTGGGGGTAATTGTTCCGCTAAAGATTTCCTCACAGCCTAAAAAATATAATGCGTATAACATGCAAATTTAATGTATTTCTAAGTAATGAATACAAAATGCTTATATTGAAAAAGAAAGAACAGCAGCAAAAATTTCTACAGCTTACATCTTTGATAGCTTCTTCGTGTTGCCTCATTTGCTCTAGTTCTTCTTCTTTTAGCAATTTTTCTTCCTCTAATTTCATTTTTTCTTCAAATTCTTGTCTTCGTGCTTCTTCCTATTGTTCAGTAATTTTAAATTTTAATTAACTCATACTCGCTTAAATACTAATAAGAATAAATCATTCTTATCACAAATGTGAATTTAACTTTAATTCAAGTAACAATAAACTTAAACAACACTATTCATATTATAGATTATATACAACTGATTTGTCTGTCTAAACTTTAAAAAACTATAACACTTAGAAATATTTTATCTAGTACATAGTTAAAAAAAAATTCTTATAAATTATTTTCAATTAAATAAAACCTTCCAGCAGCACATGGTGCTTAACATTTTTTATTATTGTTAAAAAGGAATTAAGAATGGAAACTGGCATCTTAAGTCATTGTGTCTTACATCATTTCAACAGTTAGATTTAAATTGTGTTACTGCTTATGTTTACAATTTTTATTTTTTCTTAATGTCTTTGCACTTGCAATTATGATTGTTTTTAAATTTATAGTTTTCAAATTTGTCCGAAGAATCCATTATAAAAGTTTGCTAGGGTTTCATTATTACCATGATGCTTACCAATTTATTTCTTTGATTGAAAGAGTTACCATTTAAAAAACATTTTCTGGCATTCATGAAAGCCAAAAATGTTTTATTTCTGTAATCAAGCCATGCTCAACACAAGATATGCTTGTTTCAAATAAAAGCAGAAGAAAATTGTTTTAAATGAAAATAAACATTCTTATTAATAGATTATGTAATGCAAGGATTGAAATTATCAGATTTTAGAAGAACTGAATACATATAAATTTGGTTATACATGCTCTGGATTTTTAAATATGCATAAGATTTTTATCTTATCTTGATTTTTAAATGTGACATTTAAAATATATATATATATATATATATATATATAAGATAATAATTCAATAATGAATAACAAAATGAGGCAGAGAAATTTGTAATTTACCTTTGCTCTGTCAGCCAAAAGAGATTCTTCATATGCAAGATCCTGCTCACGTTTCACTTTTTCTCGAGCTTCTCTTTCATTCTGAATTTTTGGAAAAAATTATATACTGTTGAGCTCAAACAATATTTTTATATTACACTTTATAACACTTTAATCGTGATACTTCATTTGTAATTTATTATCCTGTTATAATTTTTTTTAAAGCTTTTAAGTTTCATTTATAAAAGTTTTCATATATTAGGGAACTTTTCAAAGCATACTTTTTTTAAACACTTTCAGAATTAATTATAAATTTAGACATAATTCAGATATGTGCATTTCATGAAGTTGAGTATCACATGCTATAAAGAGCTACACTATGTTAGTAATTATGTACAAATTTAATTTAATTTAATACATATTCTACAAGCCTTAATTGCTATGTAATGTACACATATATAAAAAATATGTATACAAAATTTTAATAAAAAACATAACAAATTCTATATAGCCAAGAAGATTCAGAAAAAAAAAAAATGGAAATAATAATGGAGAAAAAAAGGGTGGGTTTCAATTTTTAATAAGATCACCTTTTGCCTACCGGTGATATTACTCATGCTTAAATTAAATGCAAAATATCAATGAACATAATAGAATGGTAAGGTGGTCAATACAAAAGGTTGAAAACTTATTTTAACACTTAATAAATGTACATTTTTTTTTTACAGAGAAAATAATCACAAATATGATGCAATAATTGAACTTAGATTAAAAAAAGCAAACAAAAACACATCAAATCATATATGACCAGAGAAAAAATTGGCATTTTTTTTTTATTTAATATAAAGGAACATCAAATGTATTTACTTACTTCCTCCCAAATTTCAGATTGGATTTCACTCTGGAATACCTCAACGGCATGGATTAATCGAGTCATCAAATCATCCAAACCAACATTACCTACAACATGAAAAATATATGTATATTTTGAATTTTTTTTTATCAAATTTACATGAATAGTAGAAGAAATCTAGCAAATCCCATTTATCATCTATAGAGTTTCGAGCCAGATGGAATATATACCATTTTCAACTTATGACTCTGGATTCCTCCAAAAATACACTCTGCCAAAAGAGTTTTAAAGCAAGATAAAAAATCAAAAAGAAATTAAAAATCCCATGCTCACATTAAGTTATCAATTTAAAACAAGCAGCCTGTATTTGGTTGTTTCCATATAATGTAACATTTTATTTACAAGTGACTCAAAACTGTTCCTATTTCATGAACATAAAATGCTTTTTTTTCCCCCTGTGTGTGTGTGTTCAAAAAAAATTAAGTTCTGGGTATGATTAAATCCTATGTATATAATGAATGGACTTGTTTTTCAAAATTATAAATTTGGTAATTATGCTATAAAAGTAGTCAACAAAACATCAAAATTGAAAGAAAAAAAAAAAAAAAAAAAAAAAATCAGTTAGTAATTATTTTTTCTTAATTTGATAGCATTAAATTACATTGTATGTTTTTTTTTTTTTTTTTTTTTTTTTTTTTTTTGATAAAAATAACATTTGTTGTAAATCAAAACATCAATAACTTTATATAATAGGAAATGAATAAAAGCTTAGTAATTTCTCATCCAATACTTCTTATTATGAGAAAATTTTCATCTTTTATTTTCTTCACAGAGGACTTACTCAGAAAACTTCAGTATCATTCTCATTTTAAATAACAAAATTAATTTTTATTTATTTTTTTATTCACCAAATTAACCATTTAGATGATTTGATGGTGATGTAATTTTTTTGTGGTGAAGTTGATTTTGAACATTAGCTTTAATTTATTTACAAAAAATATTGATATCAGAATGCCCAATTTGACACTTAAAACTCTTTTCTAAAAACCATTTTTATCACTTTCTTGTATATTTTTTATTGTTTTTATTAAAGTCATACCATAATATTTTTACACATAAAACCATTCAACAGAAAATTCATATACAGATAACGGACGTTTAAAAAATAAAGTTGATTCAAGAATTTATGATAATAGATTCAGAATAAATATATGTGACACAGAACTTACCTGGAATCAAAGTTAAAACATCTGGAGTAGATCTCACTTTTGTTATGATCATAAATGCAGGTAGACTATTTAAAGTTAAGTGTCTAACTGTGCTTGCTGCTCCCAAACCCAAGTGTTGCGAGAGAATTGCAAGTAAACTATTGATATAAAAACAAAATGTTAGCGTAAAATACTATTAAAAAATTAATAATAGTTTTGTTACATTATTAATAAATTTAAATTAAATCACATTTTCTGAATGAAATACTATCTAATATATATATTTTTTTTTTAAAGAAAAATAATCTTTTATAAGCAATATTATATTGTTGCTTATAATAGAATTTTAAAAAACATTACAATTTCATTAAAAATACACAATTATTTGCTTCATTTTAGAACTTACAAAGTTTTATTAGATTCATAAGTAAGATCCCAGGCCCAAGTCACAAAATTTAGAGCAAGATAACCAACAACTGTTTCAGAACATAAGAGTTGAGTACAAAAAACATTTGTCAAAACACTTGCATCATGATGCAAATATATTGCTAGTGGTCGTCTCTGTAAGAAATTGTAATTAATAGCATTTAACTTTAGAAATAACACTACAAACGTCAACATCAATGACAATACAAAAATCACTCTAGGCTACTATTTTAATTTAATAAATTAAAATTTACGTAAATTAGTAATGGCTAGCTTTTTTAAATAATAAAAAAATTGATAAATGTCAAACAAATATTACTTTTGTATTATTAAACAAATTTAATTAAGTAATTAACATTTGTGCTAATTATAAATATTTTAAAACATATGCTTAACAATTAAATTGGCAATTTCATTAATATTTTTTAATATAAACAACATGAAATGGTAAAATACCTCTTTAGCAGGCTGGTAACATGAAACTTGAAGAACACTAGCAAGTGTTCCTTGAAAAGGTGGATGGCAAGTACCATATCTAAATTAAATAACTTATTATAAATCAACACTATAATAAATTTTTTTTTTAAATTTTTAATTAAGAAAACTTACCTGCTCTCAAATTCTTTTTCAAAATTGGTAATAGCAACCACTTCATCACTAGCATCATCAGGCACTAAATTTAAAAAAATAAATAAAAAATGAATCTAGTAAAACTCATTTAATCACATTGCACTTTTTAACTCTAGCATATTTTATTTTCATAACCAAAGAAACATTTTTCAACTCAATATGTATAGATTAATGTGTGAAAAAACATACTACAAATTAAAAAGTTTATTTTATTTTGAGAAACAATACTATCCTAGAAAATAATTTGTTCATTTGTTAGAATTATGTGAGATTATTTCAACTGTCATGTTTTAGTTTAATGGCACTATGGCTACTTTAATTTTTAGTAAAAAGAAAATACAAAATGCATGCTATGTATTTAACTTTAATTAATACCAAATATTTAACATTTGTAATTTATAAGAATAGGAATGAATAAATATTCTACCAAATTATAGAAAATAAATTGAGTATAGAATAAAACATACTCAAAGGCTGTATTTTTTTAGATGAACTTGCTTGAAACATATCATCATCCACACCAAAGCAATCAGCAGCATCTTCAAATTCATTATCACTCTCACTTGAAGCAAGATCAGCAACCAACTACAATAATTTAAATTAAGTATTTTATAAAAACATTTTGGAGTATTATAAAAACTTTAGTATATTAAACATTATATAGTGTCTAAACTATTTTAAACATTTTTATAATGTCTCTGGTGTTTTTTTTTTTTTTTTTTTTTTTTTTTTTTTTTAGTCATTTAATAAAAATAAGGAAACAATGAAAGCATAAAAAAAGGAAATTTACAAAACAAAACTAAAACTAACCTATGTAAAAGCTGCAAAAGTAGATATCTACAGTAATTGCAGTCACAATTATTGGACTATAATATAAAAATTTTAAATTAGATTCCCTAGATCATATTTTATGGAGGAATCATAACTTATAAAAATTTTTTGTTAACTGCAAATAACCAGATAAAAATAGAACTGACAGTTAATTTATTAATTGCAATGCATCAACTTCATCCTTTTCATTGGAAACATTTTTAACATTTTCATATTAACTTTGGTTATCTTAGTTTTCTGCATTTAATTTGAATATTATGGTTGATTTTATAATTTTAAGGTGTATTACTTTAACAATATATTCATTTAACTTGTCTTTAAACATAGATAAACATATAGATATACAAAATCTTTTTACATTTTTCCACTTGAAGAGGGGCGGGGAATATTTTTTCCTAAAAAAAGGTGGCAGCAAAACAAATAAATTGGAGAACATTGATATAACAATTTTTTTTGCTAGCTCAACTTTATTATATTCTATGACTAAGAATAATGAATAATTGTTGAATTTTTAAATGAAATGAGAATCAGAAATCTAAATAATATTCAATTATATTCATACAGAATAATGGAATATTACTTGTACAAATGCAATGTACAAAGGACAGCAGCAAATATTACTTTGTATTTATATAATAACCACTAGTTTGATTAAATATAAGATAGATTTTTAAGTACTTTTTTTCCCAATACAAGTGTTTCCCTGCTACAAAAAAATATGCATATTATTCATGTTTTTGCATCCTTAATTTTATAAAACCAATACATTTTAATAAAATTTTCTATTTTTGTTTTAAGTTCATAGAAAAATATACATACATATGTACACCAAACACAAAATTAACAGCTGTAAAAAATAAAAATCCATACCTGTTTCTTTGGTTTCGGAGCTCCCTCTTCTCGACTCAGAATTAATTCTAAAACTGTATCTGGTAAATCAAGTGCAGCTAATTTAGTCTAAAAAATGAAAAGTACTTACTTCAACAAAATGTTTACTAAAACATAAAATTACTTATCAAACAGAATGCAGAAATGCGGAGACCTCATTAGTACTTTGTAAACAGGTTTCTTATTTTATTTATGTATGCAAAGAAATAAGTATCATTAAAAATTTTGATTTGAAATTATAATGTTAGAAATAAAATTTACAAATATTTTTATTCAATAAATTACTATTCTGTTTTTCTTTCAGCTTCTTTTAAGTATCTAAAATAAATCTGCATTGTAACTCTAAAAGATGAGTCAATTATTTATTCCATTCATTATCTATTGAAAAGAAACTGTAAACAAGCCAGGCAAATAATTTAAAATCTAACTCATTTGTGACCATATATTGGAAGTATGTACATCTGTAACATTTTGCAAAATAACGAAACAATAAACAATCAATATATCTAATTAAAATTTAATTCATCACCGAATGGAACAATATTTCCATGGTATTAAGTATCTATGCTTATCATTAAATACAATACATATATTTTTAAAATCAAATTAATTTAAATTTTCAACATCTTGTAAAATACCTAAACTTAAAAAGTACATAGCATTTATTTAAATCAATGAAAGCAACCTAATCTTTTAATGCAAATTATTTTATAAAAAGGTACTGCATTAATAGTATACAAAAAATAATCACAAAATATTTTTACAAAAAAAAAAAAGCTTACATTTTCATCTTTTAAGGAATCTGGCCATCCAACCCAATGTTGAAATCGAACGGGAATGTTTGTTACATCACGTAGTCCTAGCTTAACCTAGTTAAAAAATAAACACTTATTAATGGTGCAATTGCCCACTATAGAAACAATCTTTTAATTTTAAATTCCTATCCTGGAAGCAAGACATATTTTCAAGCAAAAATACAAAATATCAGTCGTTTAATTATATTAATTTTATTACACAAAATAAATAATCAAACTTTCAAATGAATTTTGATAACATAAATATATCTAAGAATACCTAATTTTTAAAAATCATTCATTGTTCATTCATCAATTCATTGTTTTTTTTCCCTAACTTATGTTTTATTTTAATTTTCAGAATTAAATCTTGTCAAAAGAATATTTATATCAAAACAAATTTTCACAAAATATGTTCTATGATATAATTATAACTTTATTTTGATAAAACCACATATATATGTTATTATAACAGGTATTGATTGCATAATATCAAACTTTTTATGTAATAAACAGCATAATGATAGGAGTAAAGGTAGAATAAAATATAATTCAATTTTAATCTCTTTTACCTGATTGACATAATTTCAAAATTAAAGTTTTACATTAATTTTTTCAATTAACAGCATACAACTTTAATAATATAAATTCTTCCAAGAAAAAGGAATGCATGTTTTACATCTAACTTAATTAAAATTTCAATTATTTAAAAACTGTACTTCATTTATTCAATATTGCACTTCAAATAAAAAATTTAAATTACTAAGCCATAATAATTTTAAAAAAATATTAAATAAATTTATTAGGAAAAAAAATTACATCTAGAACTGTCTTGGACCCAGGAAAATGAAGAGTATAATCTTTATTGTTAGTAGTATCAATTACATGTAATCTATAGTTTGTATTCAAGCGGCTTAAGCTCATCCTAAAAAAAGAAGAAAAAAAAAAAAATAACAGCAGATTAAAAATAATAAAATCCTTGATTTTTTAAAAATTTATTACTTAAAATATTTGTAATAATATATGAAATTTTAAATAGTTTTACATATACTAACCCATCATTAGGAGTCAGATTGACATGATCTGGAGCAACAAGAAATAGATGGGTTCTTTGAGGTAATTGTAAGGATGACAAAACAGTCTACAGAAAATAATAAATAAATAGTATTGAACATATTAGTAACTTCATAACTTAAGATAACTTCAAACAAATTTAAAAAAAAAAAGATCTGCTGTTTAAACTCTTATATAATTGACAAAAAATATAAATAATTCAGTAATGAATTGTACTGGGACAAATATCCAGATATCTATACATAAAAAAGCAACTTACATCATCTGTAATACGATTATCATAATCACTAATGTGATTTTGCCTCCAACCACAAAGCTCCTGTCTGCAGGGTGGGACTCCTAATTCAGAATGTAAAGCTGACTTGATCGCAGCTACAAAATATGGCAAAATAAAAATTTCTTTAGTATAAAAATTTCTATTTATAGATTAGCAATGTTATGGGTTTTTGATATAATTCAAAGTAAATAATTTAAAATTTTAATTTAATTAGAGTCCTTTAACGTTCATTTTGTTCCTCCAAATTTGTATTTCAGTATACCATATTTTATACAGTTATAAAAAACAAATACTATAAGAATAATTAAATTTAACAACTGAAGTCTGTTTGATAAAAAGTGATTTGTTGAATATTATACACAACTGAATATGCCAAAATATTTCTTACAAACAAAACAAAAACTATATTTCTTATTAATTAACTTAATTTTCATCATCCTAGAGCAAAATAATAATAATAAATAATTTAATGGCAATGGTTAAAACTCCACGAAAGACAACACAAAAGATGTGAAGCACATAATTCCTTTTAATTAGGAAATAAAATAAAGCAAGTTTATACATAATCCTTTACATCCTTGTTTAAATACTAACCTACAGTTTCAGAATCAGGTACTTCAAGAGGGACCATATTTTCTTTATACTGAACAGAAAAATTTAATAATCGTGATGCTAATTGAACATCATCCACTGCAATTGGCATAGAAAGAGGAGATTTAGAGTTTCTGCTAGTGCTCTGTTTCTCTGCTTCATCTGGAGTAATACCACTAGCTCCTACTTCCATTGGTAGTTCAGCTTCTCTTTCAGATGGTAATGTCTGTGAATCTTGGGGCATGACAGTATTGACAGCATCCTGACAAAAAGCGAGTTGTGTAAACAAAATTTTAATTGGAGATTATAAATAAAAATTAGCTAATAAGGGTCATAATTGCAAATATATTATTCAATAATTATAACTTACCAATAAATTCCAATTCGAAGCTTCCAAAAACATAATACACTGGGCAACATCTTCGATACCAGTACAAGACTGAAATAAATTAAAACAATATATATATATATATAAATTTTAAAGTATTTAACTTATATGCTAAAATGTAACAAATGAAATGATAAAAAAATTAGTAAAATAACAAAGCAAAGATCCTTTAAAATGAATGTAATGGAATGAGATGAATATTTACAATTCAACTACATTCAGAATTCTGCATAAAATTAAACTGCATTCAGACATGAAACTACTTGCACAATTAATGAATGGGAGTTTATACAAGTTTGTACTTGATTCTTTAAAATATGCACATCAATAAAACATTCATAATTAATTTTAATAAATAAGATATAATAAAGCTACACTATTTTTAGAAAATAATTTTTTTTAACTTAAATTAATATTGCTACTAAAACTACATGAAGAATCAATACCTGAAGTTAAAATGAAAATTATATTTAAATTAAAACAATATGTATAGTTTCTAAATTAAAATTAATGAAACTTTATGAAAATGATTATATATCACTGTTACAGAGATATTATTTTAAGAACATAAATATCACCAACTTATTCTTATAGACAAATTTTATAGAGCTTATTCAAATTTTAATTTGGTCAAGACTAATTGCATTCTAAACTTGCTCTCAAAAAAAAAAATCAATCTTCTTCACATATCGATGCATCTCATCGAGAATCTATCTCAATGAAAGCATAAAGAAATTACGTGAAAATTCTTAGTGTTTTAGTTTTCTAGAAAATAAAATAATATAAGCATATATTTTGATGAAAATCAATGCTAGAGAGAGGAATCCTCAATGCAAGAGAAAGGAATAATGCCATCATTGATGCATTTTAAAATAAACCTACAGATAAATATCATAGTAAAGAAAAGCTTTGATTGTTTTTTTCTATTTCTTATACACTTATATACTTTTCTTTTTCAGTTATTTTCCTGAAAAATGTTGTCAATAGATTATGTGTTCAATTTCTCTTAAAATCTATTCATAAAAAAAGTATTGCAGCAAAGTTGCAGAACCTAAAACAATATTTAATTCTTTCTTCTTTTTTTTTTTTTTTTTTTTTAAGCAGGGGAAAAAGAAATAAAGAAGAAAGAAAGAATTAAATAAGCAGGGGAAAAGTCAGAAGGTAATAACAAGAATTCAAATAGTAGTTCCACTTTTTCATCTTTATTTAGGTATAAATTTAACTGATCATAATAACTTTTTCTAAGTAATTATTATCATAAAAGAAATAACTTAGGAACTATATAATCTACAAATCATCCTTTTCAACCAATAAATAACTGGTTCAAAAGTTGCATGACATCAATCAGCCAAATAGGAGGTAGAATCAAAACAGAAATGTCTAGAATGTATAGTGCAAAGTAAAAGAAAAATTTAAATATAAAATTAAAATGGACCTAAACAAAATTAATGTAAGCAAGTTGTAATAAATTAAAATATAAAACATGCTCAAATAAACAGGAGACTACGTATTTGTAAAGAAATTTTAATAGAAATATTATAATTACAATTGCTATTGAACAGTACTATTATAAATAATTGCCATTGACATTGAAACAATGATCCCAGTGCATAGTTAGAGAATGGATAACTTCAATGAAGAAACTCCTGGATGGTTGATGTATCCAGTTTTCCATGGTGTGTTGCACTTTTCACAGGTGAACCTATGGCCTTTCAGAGATTGTTTTAAGGGTCTAAAGATGAGTCAAATGGAGAGATATCAAAGTTGTAAAGAGGCTGTTGCAGAATCTCCCATCGAAATTTTTCAAGGTGCTTGAGGGTCTTCTTGGCCACATGTGTCCTGGAGAAGCATTATCCCATTGCCCCTGGGCTTGGTCTTGATGGTCTGACTTGAGCCTCAGCAAAATGTTATAATACTGCTCAACATTAATTGTTGCACCACATTGTAGCCAATCGTTGAGTAGAAGTCCTTCATCAAAAAAGAAATTAAGCATCACTTTTCCGGCCTTTTGGAAGAAATGACTATTGTTTAGATGATGGGAGCTGGAATGCCATTAATTCATGTTCTTTTAAGGGCAGGATTGAAGTGGTGACACCAACTTATATCACATGCTCTAATCTAAGCAACGAAATCTGTTATTTTCTCCGCATATTTCAGAAGATGGGTCAGACAAACACCCCTTCTTGTCGTCTTCTGATTCTCTGACAGATGCTTGGACACCCACTGTACACAAACTTTGCCATAACCAAGCTTTTTGTGGATTATGTGATACACAGTTCCTTTCCTTAAGGACAGTTCAACAGCTATTTCGTATGTGGTGATGTGACAATACTACTGAGTTTGCTAAAACCGTTGTACTGTTATTCACAATGTGCTTCCATTCAGGGAGTGACAAGACTTTGGTGTTTATGCATCTCATCTGACACCAATGGACGGTTCACTGTGCAAGATATTGCTCTCTTTACACGTTTTACATTCTGTCGTAAATGTGTGAAACATGCTCTGCTTCTATATGAAGAAATTGGATAATTGTTCATGCTGATCTGGAGGAATCCACCATGCAACAAACTGCAGAAACAACTCCCCAGAAATGATGATATTGATACAAAGTAGTTATCTATGCATGTGCAACTGGGAATACCCCCATGCCATCTATCGGTTAAACCATTAACTCCCTGGGATTAGATACAAAGCAGCTACAGCTAATATCTCCTTTTAATTTGGACCCAAGTTATACAATTAGAATTCCTTGAGCAGAAAACAAAATTTTAATAACCAGTAAGACACTCTACGAGTGTATATGTAGTGTCCTATTATTTTGCCTGCGAGTTTTGAAAAATGGAAAACAGTGTAATGTTGCAAAGTGTATATTTACAGAATGGCACAAACGTACTTGTATCTGAAAGAAAGGCATTGAAAATATAGCATATCTGAAAATGACAGAGATATTTTGAATTTTAAAACAAGAAAAGAAGTATTAGAACTTCATATTTAACGAAGTATTAGTTTCTTCAAAAAGTTATCACTTAGAAAACAAATTTTTGAAATTTCTATAATGTGATTATTGTCCAGAAATATAAATATCTATTAATAAAGGATATCAAAGTGAAATTGCACAAAAACTCTGTGCTTATTGTAAAATTATTCAGATAGTACTTGTGAAAATGACAACCTCCACCTAATGACCAGCAGGAATAAGTAATTCAAACAGAAAAGAGTAGCTCAATTTTTCTTTAAGTTAAGTGTTTTCCTTTCAAATATACATTTTCTAAACACAGAAATAGGAATGCCTGCTTCACTTATATAAATACAGAAAAAATAAAAGAAAATATTTATTATTAGTTATATTGTATGTATTTGTTATGTATTTAGTTACAATTTTCTATATCTGATTATACTGTTCGTCAAGTTCTGATGCTTTTAAAAAAAGAGGGAGTCTTAGTTGAACCATTTAGTTTCTTCGCAACAGCAAAAAATATCTTTAAGTTTATTTAAAATGCATGGATGATAGCATTATTTCTTCCTCTCACATTAATAACTATTTTGCCAGAAAAATATGCTTATATTTTTTATATATTTATTTTGCAAAAATAAACACATAGAATTTTCACATAATTATTTTCAAAATCTTATGCTTTCATTGACAAACATACTTCTTGATGACTTTCATGTTATTTCAATGAAATCTCAAATAGATTGAATTATATATGAAAAAGGCGATGAATTATAAATGATTGAACTATATATATGTTTTTTTATATATATATATGATCAAGCAGAGTACAATAAAGCTTAGCAAACATAAACCAACTTGGTGATCAGCTGTAGTATTGAAACTATATTGTCTAGAGAGAATAGATTTCACGTGGTTAGATATCACCATAAGGAGATTCAGTATACCAAGTTTCATGAAAATTTGAGAACATGAGTTTCATAACCTTTATTTTTTTTTTCATTTGAATTGGGTTACAATTATTCAGATATTAAAATACTATTACAAACAGAGTTTATTTTAAAAATCACAGAATTGGAATGTTTTTAATCTTATATATTTCCAATACAATAATTTTTAGACGATTAAAAAAATTATATTGTTACTAATATCACATTAATAATATTACAATCTTAATTTTATAATTGAACAATAAAAAATTTGATGCTTTAAATACACAGAAATTTTTCTGCCTTAAATTACATGACTGAATCGTACCAATATATGGTATTATATATAACGATAAGGAAAAATAAATATAAAACGCAAATTAATTAATTTTGAAACACATTAAATGATGAAAATGTTTGGCTATATAAAAACGTCAAAATGTTATTTAGTCATCTTGTTGCTTAAGAAATGGAATTATTTATATTTTTAACAATGAAATAATCTTTTGTTCTAAGAACTATTTCTGTGATGTGAAGAAAACATATTAATTCTGTCATATTTTTTATAAAATAAGAAAAAGGGAATAATAAAAAAAATGTTAATTACACCATGCTAATTTTTTTAGTCAAATAAATTATTAATATATAAAGATTCTCTTCTTGCATTATATAAACAACAGGCACGTTTCTTATCAAATTGAGGTATCTTTAGATTCCGCAAATAATAATATTAAAAGAAATAAACAAACCTGAAAATCTGCTAAAATTTGCACTTTGTTTTCTTCCATTGTAGAATTAATAGAAATGAATAAAATCAATTTTTAAATGGTTATTTTTCGGATGACATAAGAACAGCAGTCTGCATTACAGTTGACTTACCTAAGCTTCAGCGACATCTACAGAGAACCATCTATAGCAGAAATGTTTACAGTCATGCTTTTGTTGACTTTTTTTCTTCATAAAGTGCAAGTCATTGAATAAAATTTTAAATACTCTGATTTTGTTACATATTTTTTAAAATATACTTCTTTAAGAAATAATTGAGTAATTCTCTACCTAATAATTTATTTTTAGACGCTGAAGAGGCTATTTTTGGAGAAATAAAAAATTACAAAAATTAAAATCTCTCTAATTAAAAAAAGTTATAACCTAATAATGCAAAGAAACAAATTATTATAATTATGCGAAATATTGAATAGATATATTTAATAAAAGAACTCATTTTTTGTAAATATTCTTTACATAAAAATTAATTCTAACCATAACTAAATGTATCATTATTTTGTTTATATCGTGTTTCTCTGAAAAAGCAGACGAATTTGAAAAACGTTTCGGAGCGATCGCTACAATTTAGAGAAAATAAAAAAGGAACTTACGTTATGAGCATTGATAATCTAGGTAAAACAAATTATCCGTGTTAGAATATTCAATTTTATTATATAGCATGACTTGACGTTTACTAGTTCGCGTTAGCATTATTAATAAAATGTAAAGGTCATAGGTTATGGTTTCTGCATACCGAAACCAACAGTCTTTGTAGATATACATGGCTTTATTC
This sequence comes from Caerostris darwini, assembly GCA_021605075.1. Classification (NCBI taxonomy): domain Eukaryota; kingdom Metazoa; phylum Arthropoda; class Arachnida; order Araneae; family Araneidae; genus Caerostris; species Caerostris darwini. The sequence continues at coordinate 125,900 of BPLQ01012839.1, forward strand.
AAAGAAGTGTGATCCGCCAGTTATTTTTTTTAATACTGCGTAGTTATTTGCCTAATATTTATATTTATGATTATTTTAGAAAAGTAACAAAAGTCATATACTTTTTCTCTCTGTTTGAATTTGAATAAAATCATTTTGAGTTTGAAAGATTTATATTAAATTAAATTTCGGAATCAAAGTTCTGTTTATATATTTTGTATTATTTTTTTTTAATCAATTTGACTTGACAACTGTAACAAGTATTTTTTTGAAAAACATTAATGAACAATTTGTTTTTAATTGCAGATAAGAATAACAAAATTTATGTATTAAATGTATGAATCATGATACATTTTTATGTTTTACATTTTACAAATAATTTCATGATAATGCATACAACTTGAAACTATTTAATAATGTTCATATTATTGATTAATTAATTTCATTTTATAAGTTACTTATAAATAAAAAATTTGATGCTTTAAATACACAGAAATTTTTCTGCCTTAAATTACATGACTGAATCGTACCAATATATGGTATTATATATAACGATAAGGAAAAATAAATATAAAACACAATACCTGACGCTGACGCCTAATACGCTGACCTGATTGTTGAATTTATTAAATCAGTTAACACTTTTGGATAAAAAATATTGAAGTAGTATTTTTATATGTTTTTATTTTAAGAACATATAATAATTTAAAGGAAAAAATGTCTTATTGTAAGGAAAATATAGTGAATCTTCTATGTGAAAATCATCCCTCTTTGTTCCATAGTCTTAAAATCGATAGAATTTCAATGATCATCTCAAATATTCTGTGTCATGATCTTGAGTTTATTATTGCAGCACTTGATTGACCACCAATTTACAGCAATTGCTTTTGATTGGTTTGAAGGAGCTTTAATTATTTCAATGTAGTAAGACATTTTTTGTCAATCTTTTTTTATTTTAATTTATTGTATCATTTCTCTTAACCTTCATATCTCATATTTATTACAATATTGCAATAAAAATATTTTTTTTTCCCTCTCTGTTTAAATAAATATATTTTGAGATTAATTTATTTTATTTATAAAAATAAATTAATATGTGGATAAATTTCAAAAAGTTAAAATAATATGCCTTAACATGAAATATTGTCTTTTAATCTGCTAAATTCAAAGTGTTGCAATTTGAACATCTACTTATATTCAAAATTTTATATTGCTTTTTTACATCTTGTTTATGCCTATTTTGAAGTTTTATTGTTTTGTAATGCTCATATTTGTACATACACACACATATATATATATGTACACTCATGGCTCGTGGGCTTGGCCAGCCAAGTGGGATAAGAAACAACAACAACAACAACACTCATGTCCATAAATTAAGGATAATGAAATTCAGGCAAAAAAAGAGACAGAAGCAAAACAAATTTGACTTATTTGTAAAGTCTATTTATTAAACAAAAGGTAAAGAGCAAAAAAGATGCTATATGTTTGACATAATTAATAAAAATTGCGATTTTTACTCCCTAGAGCAAATTTCAAAAAAGAACCTATTTACAAAAAACAGTATAACATGGTTAGTATGATGGTTAATATGGAGTATATCTCCCGGACGATGCAATACAGGCCTTACAACGCCTAGGCATGCTGAGTATCAAATTATCAATCTGATCTTGGGAATATTACACCACTCATCAAGCAATGCCCTCCGATGTTCCGGTTGACGGGCTGCAATTCGTCGGCCAAACCTATCCCCCACATGCTCTATTGGATTCAAGTCCGGTGAGTATGCTGGCCAATCCATACGGGTGATATCCTCCAATTGAAGGCATTCGTCTACAATGTTTGCACGGTGAGGACGGGCGTTGTCATCCATAAACAGAATTTCAGCACCCATGGCACCCTGAAACAAGCGTACATGTTGTTCCAGAATAACATCCCGATAGATGGCTTGTCATCGTTACACTCTGAACATGCAGGTCAGTTCTGGAACCAAGAATAATTCCTCCCCAAACGAGCCATCCTGCACCACCATAGTGGTGTCATTCAATGGTGTTCTCTTGGTGGTAACGGGTACCTGGCGCTCTCCATATGAAAGTCCGGCGAGAATCAGACTGCAAACTAAACCTGGATTCATCGGAAAACATCACACCAGACCACTGTTGCGGTGTCCACAATGCATGCTGTCTACTCCAGGTTAATCGCAGGCGACAGTGAGTTGCGGTAAGTGGAACACATCTGACAGGCCTACGAGCATATAGACCAATGTGCCCTAAGCGTCTGTACACGGTCTTCCTTGAAACTGTCGTACCGGTAGCTGACGAGACAGGTCTGATGCTGTACTCCGTCTGTTTCTTTTGGCAGTAACTGCTAAATACCAGTCCTCATTCGGCGTTGTAACTCGGGGGCGACCTGTGCTGTAACATCTACTCACATTACCATCACCTTGGAATCATTGCCAAAGACACTCGACACTCTGTTATCGTTAATCGACACTCTGGGCGATTCCAAGTTCCTCGGATACTTCCAGCTGGGTAAGGCCACATTCCAGTCGTCCGATAATTCTACCACGTAAAAAATCATCCAAATGCTTCCTTTATGTCATCTCTCGTCATTGTGACGTACTATCCGCGCCATCTGGTGGTTAATTTCCAGATCCATTTCCCATCCTGTAATTTGCATATTTTTCTTCAAGATGTGTGTGATAATTCTACAGGTGAAATTTTTATTTTAGAGTTCAATTTCTGTGTGATTCTGAATTATCCTTAATTTATGGACATGAGTGTACTTGATTGAAGTATGGTAAATATATATATATATATGTGTGTGTATATATATATATATATATATATATATATATATATATATATATATGTATGTGTATATATATATATATATATATATATATATATATATATATTATTTTAAAACATTGATTGTCATTGTCTTAAAATATGTTCTAATATCTAAATTCCTGTTTATAGTATGTTTCTATATGATTTAACAAATTATTCTGTATGTTTATGATTACAACAAATATATTTGTTATATTTAAAATCTATAAATTACAGATAAAGAACAAATATTTATAAAATAAATGAAAACTTTTTTTAGTGTACAAATAATGCATTATGTGTTTTTGACAATGAGAACAAAATATAAAGTTTTGATACATATATAATTCTTTCTGTGCAAGTAAAATCTATATTATGAAAGATTTTCTATTACAGTTGTATGCTCAAACCATAATAAATTTATTAAAAATGTCCAGCACACAATACAAGTCGTGTAGAAAATGTTTTAATTGTATTCATAGTAGTAGGAAATGCTTTAATTTTTGTATTGCAAAAAGTCACCTGGTAACAGCAAAAAAAGTTTTAAGTTTGGTCAGTAGAAACCATAGCCAATTTACCATACAATTTGAGATAATGATCATTTTCTTTAAAGGAGGAAAAAGATTTGCAGCCCCGTTTTCATTCATGTTCAAACTGAGCAGACCAGGCTATAAAATCTGTTTTAATCATGAGAAAATATAATATTATATAGTAATAAAATTATATTTACAAAATTAATAGTAATTCAAAAGTAATAATTGATAGACTACTTCCACTTAAAAAGTGTATATATATATATATATCTATAGTAAATTTATCTACTTTCAGAAAAATTAAATTATAATATTCCTCTGGTTTCTTCTGATGTTGTTGGAGTTCCAACAAACGGGGATAATGTCAATACAGCATATCATACTCAAGGTAGTCTTAAACGACCAAGAACTGAAGATTACTCAGAAATTGGGATGTATTCCTCTAATAAACTGAGTAATTATATATGTTCTGATTCTCGAAGTTATAGTAGAGGTATGCATATTTATATGTATTATTACAGTATTTCATTCATAATTACTTTTTAATCCAAGGGGAAAAAACTGTCTTTTGAGAATAAAACTAATTTTTAAATTATGTTTATTCTAATAAGTGCACTTCTTATATTGCTCTTATAATTAATATTGCCTGTTTTATTTGGTATAATTATTTATCATTTCTGATGAGTATGTTATGAATTTATTATTACACATAGCCAGAATAGATGTACTGTTCATACATCATGAGAACTCTTCCCACCACTGTTTCTGTAGATGGTAATTATTATGGGAACAGGTTATGTTTTAAAAGATTCAATTCTGCAGTGAAGGCTTTATTTCAATCGATTGTGTCACTTTCAATTGCTTTTGTTAAATTTAATTAATTCATTGTTGTTTGATATTGTGTTTTGGAGAAGTAGTTATTTGCAAAAAATCAGGAAATACAGGAAAAGTTAGTTGCAAATTGTATTTATTGATGAAATGGGAATCAATAATAATTTAATTTTTAGAAAATGGGGGAAAACGACACAATTTTGAGAATCCAAATAAATGTTAATTTTATAAATGTACTCATTATTGTGCACACTGGATCATCCACAAAATTTATTCCTGGTTCTCAACTAGTATACAAAGTATTAACTAAAAGTGCAGACAACCACAGATAAAGGGGTTATGAAAATTTTAAGAAATGTGTGATGGAAAATTACTTTTTTAATGAGTATTTATTTAGCTCATTATATTTGTATATTATTTTTAAGTGCTTTTCACTGTGGTTTACAATTTCCATAAATCCTCTATATTTCAGATATTTTCCTACAGTATTAAGAAATACTAAATCACACTGTCAACTTCTATACAATCATCTTCTCTTGTAATTACTTGCCATAGATGTCTCAGCAATGGGCAATAAATTCCCACTCTGAAATTTCACTCACCAGTTATTAGTCATGACATATCATAGATATCAAACAAATTAAGCTAATATGACAAACTTGAGCATAACTCTGCATACCCAAATTGGATTCCCCGTATGGTAATCTGTTCCCTTAGCAATTGCCATCTGCCAGATAACATAATGGAAAAAATTCTTGTGGCAGATAGACGGTACTTTTTTATTAACCATGATAAAAGAAATCACAAATATTTTATATTTTAATTACAAAATATTTACTTGCATCAATAATAATATTGCTAACTTAAAAGAATTAATTTCTCTGATTGAATTTATAAAAAAAAAAGGAAAGTGAAACATTATTTATTTTTGTATTTTGATTGATTGATTTTTTATAGTTATTTTGCCTTATTATCAGAATAGTTTTGTAAAATGGTATTAGACAGATTTTTTATGAATAATAATTATTTCATTGTATAGTATTATTTTTCAAAGATTAATGCACTTTTAGATTAATATAATTTTTTTATTTATTTCACAAACAATAATTAACATTAAATAGGATTGAATAATTTTTAATATAATGAAAATGTGATATGCTTTTATTAAGAGTAGTTTTTCATTTCAGCAAAGACATTTTTAACAGTAAGACACAACAATTATATATATCACACTGAAGAATGGAAACCAAAAGGATGCACTATGTATCTGCCTTTGTGTGAAGATATTATGATTAATACTCAAAATATTGAACAAATCAGTTTTGAAACTGATCAGTTTTTTTTAGCTGATGAAAAAGGAAATTATGTTGGTGCAAAACCTGGTAAGCTTCCATAAGATGCAGCTGCAAATATTATTGTTTTAAAAACAAATATATTTATTTATATAAAAAATATTTTTAATTTAACCATCTTCAATTATTATTATTTTAATTTATTTCAAATAATCATGGTTGTCTGTATTTGTATCTATAATCTATAGAAATATGAATTCTTAATTATTTTGAATTGCAATCCTTTTTCATATCTTTAAAATTTTGTAAATTTTATTAATTATTTTTGTTGTATTTTTATATAATTTTTATTGTATTTTTAATAGTTTTTAAGTAAGAATAGTGCAATAATTTTGAAAGTATTTTTATAGAATTTTGTCTCATGTAAATTATAGATTATTTAGATATATATACTCAAAATGAATTCTTATGGTTGCTTATATATTCATAAACATTTGCAGCAAGAATAAAATTTTAGTTAAAATATTTCTGAAATCTGATATTTCATATAGATTTATCAATTTACTTAAATTGGGATATTATATTCATTCTTTTTTTTTTTTTTCTACATTGATTGACTGATATAGCATTGTGTATGTGTAAGGACTATTATACACACTTCAGCCACTCATGAATTAATAATAAATTTTTTTTAAACTTATAGTTATCTTCTAATTATTTTTATTATCAAAATTATTTATTCTGAATATAGGTAGGCTTTTGGTATCCATCATGCATTCCAAAAAATAAGATTTAAAATAAATCATAAATGTAAAATCTGAAGTTGCATCAATAAAATGTTTTAGTATCAATTTTTAAAAGAAAAATTTTCAATTACATCATTTGTTTCTGTTTAAAAACATTTTACTGAGTTCATGTTTAGTGAAATCACATATTTTAATATCTGCTATTACAAGTAAAATGGATACCTCTAAATCTTAAAAAAAAATTTTTAATATGTGTGTGTAGCATTTACTACAATTGACCACAATAATTGTGTGAAAAACATCATGGCTAAATTACTTTTTTTTTAATATTAATTGACCAAATACAGAACACTATGTTATCATTAAAATGAATATGACATGAAAGTAAACATGAAAATTTTATAAATTCTTTGAGAAAAAGTGAGAGAGAGAAATAATAAATAGAAAATTCAAATATAAAAAATCCTTAATATGTTTTTTTTTTTTTTTTTTTTTTTTATCTTTTCCTTTGGCTCTTTCTGTATTAATACATTATAAATATTCAAATTTCTATCAATTAATAATCACAGTTGATATTAAATTTCTAATTTATGCTGCAAGTTAATAGCTTTATCTGTAATCTTTGGGATCAAGCATAAAATTGGACTTCATTCCAAAATAAGCATTTATTTTAAGTTCATTTCTTGTGATAGGTTCTCTTATTTAGGTAATGCAGTTCATCTTTGGAGGTTTGATCCTGCATCAAGAAAATTGTATATTTCACGATCCATTCTTTTCCTTAAAGAACAGGTAAATTTTCATTCCTTATAGAATTTAGGAGGAATAGATTTTCTTTTCTCTAATAGCCTCAGAAATGGTAAAATACTTTTTAATAATATTGAAAATTAGCTTTTAGAAATTATTCATGTATACATTTATACTTAAAGTCTTCAGATATGCATTTTAAAATATTACCATATTAAAAGTGCATTGTTTCTCCTTATATCAATTATTATATTGAATTATTTAGGATTACCAAGATGTTCAATTTCAACTAGACAACCTATAAAGGTCTCCCATCAAGCTTGAAAAACTTTGGCAAGTAATTTATATATTATGTCTATTATATGAATAAGTATTACCCTGCATATATTTAGCTGCTTAAATAAAAATAATCATATTTTGCAAGGGAAAAAAATGTACTGATAAAGCTATTGTAATTTATTCTAAAAAAAATCTAATTTTAATTATTTTGAAAGTCAGATTTTTAAAACTACTAACTTAAAAAAAAAAATATAATAGTTTTAATATTAATATTTTTAGAACTTATCTGAATGCATGCCAAAGATTTTTATGTGTTGAACTTAAAGAACAAATTGCTCAAATTGTTCAAACTGCATCAAAATCTTTACTGTTTATTTACTTATTTTTGTTTATTTATTTTCATCTTTTTCATTTAATTTTCAAGTCAATGGAAGTTCTTATGATTTAGAATTTCAAAAAATAATTTTTTTAACGTTGTTTTCTTTAAAGCCGATTTCTTCATTGAACTTAAAGCAATCAAAAACCTTTCAATTATCATAAAGCAATGGCATTTAAAAAAAAACAACTATCAAACAAATTATAAATCATTTCTGATATTTTCCGTTAGAGGGGCATCACATGAAAATGTGTATGACTTCACCAAGATTTGCACCAAATAGTATGACTTAGTACATTATGCTTGGTGATAATTTAATGTCATTTTCAGGGTCGGATTTTCCTATAGGCTAACTAGGCTTCAGCCGAGGGCCTCAAGATCAAGAGGGGCCTACATTCAAATTGTTAGTAAAATCAGAATTACACTGTTCTAAAAACAGTAAACACTAAAACACTGAATTAAAAATAAGGAGAAATTCTACACATGACTAATACAACGTGTTCGGCTCATTGGGTCTGTTCGTTTGTATATACTAGATTGCACCAAAGTATAGTTCATACGTTCACTGATTGCTATGGCAAATATTGACATGCCTTATGCTACTAAGCTCTTGCGTTTTCTCTCTGCTCTTGCTCTCTAAGGTTTGTTCTTGCATAACTAAAGTGCAGATTGGTGTAGATTGGAATGGACAAACAAACAGACCTATTGATATCCCGACGTTCAGTTATATTCATATTACTTCGATAATATGAAATATGTGTTAATATTATTAGAAAAGATTCTTATTTCAGGATTGCATACACGATCATTTGATTCTCGCCTTTTGAGTTCAGTAGGTTTAATACTTTAGTGAAGTGTTTATAGACTATTGAAAAAAAGTTTTATGACAATATTGATATATATCATATATTTATTTTATTATCTTTCATGTAATGTACAAACTTAAAAATGGGAGATGAAAGGGCCTCATAAGTGGAATAGCCTAGGGCCACTTTTCATCTAAATCCGGCCCTTGTAATTCTTATATTTGATACAAAAGGATATCTTGCTAAAGGAAGAGTACCAATGTTTTTAACTAGAATTTTGATGAATAACTCTAAAAAAATGTTAAAATTAATTAAAACAAAATATGTTAGGCAGTATAAAATTTTCAGAACAAATGGATCTTCAGTTATAAATTTCATTCAAAAACAGTAAATTATATGGGGCCTGATGGTCGAGGGGCTGGCGCTCTTGTGTCACAGATTTCGGTTTCGAGTCCCGGCGGTACCATGGATGTTTGTAGTGGCTTAGAATCCACTCCCAGTCTAACCTGATCATAGAGTATTGCAGGGGATATTGTTATTCTGCATTCGTAGCTTATCTTCAAGCTACAAGCACCTCCTGTGCACAAGTCGGTGCAGTGCTTGCCTTAAGGCATCAAAGACAACTGTCTAAGTGTTTGCCAGCTGCATTAGGGAAAAAAATAGTAAATTATATAGTACATGTGAAAAAATATAAGTTATAATGATAGTTTCCTATTGATGGATAACGCAAAATTAAATCGTTATCAATTTTGCATAATTATAATGAACATTCTATCTCTTAAGAACTACTATTGATTTTATATCTACATAAAAATTTATTCATTGTAAATATGTTTTATTTATATTTCATTCATGTATATTCTTTATAATTTTCAAGTGCTAATCCGTCCAGTCCAGTTACACACCTTAATTTTTGTAAATTGGAATTATTTATTTTTGTGTTTAAAAGTGTAAATGCTTCTTGTTTATATGTAATAACCAATCAGTCACTGATTACATCAAGATAAAAACTGTCGAATGTTTTTTAAGCAGATCTATTTTATATTTGGCCAAATAATTTCATAATCTAAAAATTAAAATAACATCATTTTTGATTGTATGTAATAACCTCTTTCAAATTATCAAAATATAATTATTAAAAAAAAAAAAATTTTTAAACAAATATGCTTTAAATACCATCATCTAATATTAATGAGTTAATTTTTTAAATTAATTTTCTTGAAATTCTAAGTTAGTTTTTCCTGTCATAATTTAAACCCCAAAACTTTTTTTACAATAAATAATTTTTTATAAATTCATATTGATATTCTTTTTTAAATTTTCAGTTTACACATAAACTTTTAAAACTAAAATTCAGTTGTTCTTTTTTTCGTATTTTAGAGAACTGAAAGAATTCGTAGAAAGTGTTATATGCTATAAATTATGTGTTAGTGAAATAAATTCTTTCAATTCTGAGTTCTTCATGATAATTTATTCAAATATTAAAAGCTTTAGATTAATGAAACTACTGTATTAAAAAGTAAGCTTGTAACAAATTATAATTCAAGAATAACTAACGATGTTTTTCAACTTTAAAGTTTTTATAAAAGTGAAAGTAGAGTTTCTTAATAAAATTTTGGGGCTGACTCAAACATGGCTGTTAAAAATTTTGAATTAAGATTTCAGATTAATGTTTCCATTTATGTGATTGTTCCATTTTATGTGATCCATTTATGTGATATATATTTTAAAGAAATATTTAATTATTATTATTCAAAGTTAACCAGAATGAATATTCATTTCGATATCTATGCATTGTCGTTTTTTCTAGCAGCTTATAGGAAACTTCCTGTTTATTTCTCTTGAGCATTCAGTAAAAATCTGCTCACACTTACCATTTAACTTTTATATGGTTTTTTTTCTATTGCAGAAACCTTTTTTGGGAATAATTCCCACTGCTCATCACTGGAAAGATCACAGTTCTGAGGCATTCTCATCAATATGTGAAAGTTAACACAACTTAAATGAAATTTGGAATTAAGTTTCTTATAAACAAGTATGTTTAGTTTGGTTTGTCGCTCTACAGTCAGTTTGTGCACACTTTAAGCTTATTTGACCAGGACTTACAGTTTTAATTGAATTCTGAACCACTCACAAACACTCATGCCACCGCCAGGACTTTTAACCTGAAGCCTGTGGTACCAAAGGCCAGAGTGCTAGGCAAATGGCCATCAGGCTGCTCATAAGCAAGTATTAGTTATTTCACAAAATTTAATTTCCATGCTTCTTATTTCCCAAGAACAATGTTGCAACATTCCAAAAAACTCTTCAAAGTGTATTTCTCGTCAGACTTAAGAATACACTCAATTGTTAATCTCTTTAAAACTCAGGCTGGAATAAATGGAATTTCTCAGGCGGAAGAACTTTTTAGCGCAATTATTGAAATGCATATTCATTCTTGTTCATAGCTTTTTGAATCTTGAAGCTTTGTTGAATTGTTCATAGCTTTGTTGAATCCCAGAGGCCTTTTTATAATGGTAAACCATTTTTGATAATTTTGACCAGATATTTGTGTGCAGTATTTTTGTATACAATCAAACAAAGCTGTATGATGAGGTTATCTCTTCTGTTTGTTTTGTACATTTTTTGTGTGGATACCTTATTCATAAAAACAACAATAGTACTTTTTGTACCCTTCTTATTATTGAGGTTTCTATAAAAAAATCAATATTTTTTTGTAGCTGATGAAACTGTGGATGCATTTTAACATGTAACTTTTTTTTTTTAACTGAAGCTGCTTATGTAACAAGAATAAAGTGTTTTGTTATTATTATGCAGTAGTAGTTTGGGTACATTTATAAAATCTCTTCTTGTTTGATTTGTATGGAATGTTTAGTTTTGCATTCACATTTCCAACATTTTTGTGCATTTTCAGTCTCATTTCAACTTTATTTCTAACCTTTCAATTGTGTTTCAATTCTTTTCAATTTTCATTTGTTTGTGTGAAAAACAGGTGTTTCGTGCTGCAGCACACTTTTTCTTTGGCAGCTCCTAATCCCTAATATTATTGAGTGAGCATTGATTCTGTATGGTTTACTGGAGTTAAAGGATGGAAGGATATTTAATGCATATAAATGCATTAAATATCTACCTTTTAAGGTGAAGTATAAGGATAGCAATTTAAAGGGGACCAATTGTATATTTGAAACATCTAAAGGGTGACTCATTTGGAAATGTGGAGAACATTTTAACAATTTTCGTCTTGAGCTGCCAAAATTTTAAAAGAATGGTCATTTATTTATTTTGTAAAAAAAAAAATTGTTGAAAATAATTGCTTATTGGAAGTAGCAAAATAAAATAAAAAATGTTTATCCTTTTTATGTTTAGAATACATAATCTTCTAAATTTGATTCAGAAGTTACTAACTTAATAAAATATTTTAATGCTATAAACACCTGATGACATTTTAGATTTCTACACCTGATCCTTTAGCTGATTCAAATAACCTGGTAATCTTGTCAATATGAAAACAAATAATATATATTGTGTGAAAGTGTAGTAAGTTTTGTGTAGAGATGTGTTTTTATACATAAACACAAGAAATCATATTTAAATGTCCCATAAATATTGTGTTATAGTAAAATGAGTGGTATGTTAAAATATTTTCTAGTTATATATTACTATTGGTAAAATATGCATGTAAATATAACTGCATGTACTGTAACGCACACATTTTTAATTTTTTAAACCAGTTTTGATAAATGTTAAAATATTTGCTTCTGTAAATTTTGAGTGCAGTATGTATTTTTACAAACTTGAGAAATGTTGTGCATATCAAATATGTAACAATTGAAATTGCTTGATTAAAGTGCATATTAAGCAGTCCTTGTATGCTTTGTTGCTTAATTATAGTTATAATTACACATTAAAAAAACTTTTTTTAATTTTTGACAGTTAGAATGTGTCAAACAGTTTATTTATTGTGTTAACTAAACTAATAAATTATGTTCTAGAAATTTTATTATTAAAAACTGGCATTTTGTATAGAAGGAAATGTAATTTATATGGATTATTAAAATCAAACATTTTAATATACTCAAAGTAAAAGTTGATTATTCTATTAATAAGGAAATTTTAAAAAAAAAAAATATTGGAGATAAATACTCACTTTTATTTCTGTGCTAATTGATTTTAAAATCCTATCAAAAAATTACAAAAGTTTTTATTTGTATTAGTTAAAAAGAAATTCTAACAAATTCAGATTTGAAACATAGCAAACCATAAAATTTATTATTTCTTTTGTTATGTCCAGAAAAAAAAGAGAATAGGAAAGTGGCGGTGATAGGAAATTATGTTTTGTTTGTAAAGTTTACCAGGATAGAAATGGAGCATATAAATTTTCAACATTTGAATTAATTTCCTGCATTTGTTAACAATCTACTTTTAATATTTTTCTAAATGCACTTTCAAGCCAAAATTATTATTAAAATATGTCACTATCAAAATTACAAAGAAAAAATGTTTTTGATGTAAAAAAGAGAATAGATAAAATAGCACATTAAAGTACTGGTTCACGCTAGCTAAATTCTGATTGACAGGCAACCTGTTATTATTTTCTTCCATTGAAATTTGCTACCAATTGTTGATTAGATTAGACTAAATTAGAAAGGACATTTAAACGGAGAGCATAAATGAGCAAAAAAAAAAAACACTGTAACGGAACTCCAATTAAGTGTAAATAATCTGAAGTATTTAAAGATTACATTTCAAATGAATGTAAGAAAATATTCAGAGAAATTTTTGATTAGTTTTTATATTTATCAAAAGTATTTTTGATTTAATTGCAGATTATCTCTACCAAATGCATAAAAACTATTTCTAGTTGTGCATCTCCAGAACAAAAATATTTTATATATATTATTAAACACATAATGCACAATACATTATATTGAGTAATAATAAAAACCATTTATGTCATAGAGATGATTTTCCCCTTGTACAAATGAATATTTTGCATTAGCAATTTGTGGAATTTACTTAATAAATTTTTATGACAGTTGTTGGGGTTCAGTTTATGTTATTACTATTATTCAAAGATTACAGACTTCCTCTCTTATCACTTATGTGCCATAATTTTTTGGATATTTTGCTAATAATACTCTAAAAAGCTACCATGCAGAAGAACTTGATGAAGATAATAGAATGAAACTTCAGTGTTCAGAGAGCAAAAGCATCTTTTAAGTATGACAACTGTGGATGATACAGAGAAACCGTTCTTTTACAAAAGAACGATCCAGCAATGCAAGCTTCATACTCAATATATGCAAGCTTCATACTCAAGCAGAAGAAATGATGTATCATGAAAAAAGTGCCCGTTTTATGGAAATTAATTATGTATAAAGTTTACACATGCATAAGGGTGTAGGATCCATCAGTGGCTAACAATTGCATATGGAATCTTTCAAATCAATAATTTGTGCAACTTACCGTGATACGATATAAGCTTTGATAAAGATTCCTTATCAATCTACATTTTACCAGTCATTGCTCAAATGTTATTGAAGATCAGTGACATTTATCTAAGTTAATATGAGAGTGGGCGTTTTGAGTCGGTTGACTTAGCTTTTGTCTATTTGTTCTTGGGTCAAGTTTTCCTGATTTTATACTTCATTTGATACTTTTTCATTTTAGTAAGTCACCTGTATTTTCTAATTAATTATATTTTTTGGTTTGTTTCTCAATTTATGTTAATCAAGAAGATCCTACACTTATTGTGGGCGATTTTCGAGCTTGGTATGGTGGATATCGCCGCTAATACTAATTTAATTAGACTATACCTTAAATCTTACTTATCAATCTCATAAATTTACAACTAGCATATCAACAAAGAACTTGTTCCTTCTTCATCGTTGTTTTAAAATTCCAAAAGGCGCAATACCGAAAACATCCCAGAATTATCAAGGAAAGCTTTTATCCACTACCTATTTTGGAATTAAGAGAGAACCGGCGATCATAAAAGCCATCCTGGGTGTCCCAATCATCCTGAAAAGATCTCTACCAGATTTCTATTGCATAATATAATTACAGATACATACACTCGCAGAACTTGCAACGGAATTGGGGGAAGAAAACAAATTTTCCGTCACAGAACTTCCCAGATTTGCAAGAAAACACGCAACGCCTACCCTTTCCACTCCAGTTTTAATTACGATTTTGTCAGACTATGCCCGATTATGGTTAGCACAACAAAAAATTATTCTGCTTTTTGATAAACCTCATCAGTGTTAAAAATGCCATTCATATACTCATCCAACAGTGAATTGAAAAAATTCAATTACCTATGAATACTGTAGTGCCCAACATTCAATAGAATCGTGATCGGCTAAATTCCCAAATGTTTCAATTGTAGGGGCAAATCACAAAACCACGGACATCAATATTTATCTATTCTAATGACGCTTCAAATATTTTTATAAAATAAAATGCATCCAATTATCTTAAAAGCTTTGGATGCATTTTAAGATAATTTAATAATCTTATCTCAAAGATCTTTGAGTTAATAGAAAATATATTAAAAATTTATAATTTCAATTCCTTTATTTAAAACTAATATTTTAAAAAAATACACAAGATATATAAGAAATATAATATTTAATATACTTTTATATACAGTTTTATTAATATAATTATTTAGATGAAATATTTGTAAAATTAGAATACATTGAAATTTCAAACAAATTTATCAATAAACTAGTGAAAATACATTTTCAATAATCAAATAAATGCAATTTGGTGTTTATAATTGAAGTCACCATTTTTATAAAATACCTTTATAATACTTTACATTTTCAAAACAATAATCTACTTTTGATAACATCTAAAGACAATTTCAAATGATAGCACCATCATAAATTGACAATAAAACATTTTCATATTCTATTTAATAATTTTTGGTTATGTAAGGACAAAACTTGTTAAGCATCAATTCTATGAACAAAACACAGAGAGCTACCCCAAGTGAACATAATTATAAAAGCATATAACTAAATCGAAATGGTATGTACCAGTGATATATTTAAATAAAAAAATATGAGTCTGACTAGCCAATGAAAATATATATCTTAAAGATGAAAAATGAGATTTTAATAAACAAGCAATACACAAATTATACAAAACAACAATATCATAAGCATAAACTTGTAAGTAACCAATAAAACACTCTAGAAAATTGGATGGTCCCAAAGATATTAAACCAAACACACACCTTTAACCTGGAACATATAATACATGCTAATAATTGAAAAGATTATTAATCATGCAATTTAATGCCTTGAAAATGTTTATATAACTCAAATTCAATATTATATTTAACTTTAGATGAATTTCATTAAAAAAAAAAAGATGAAGCTGTAAAATTCATGAAGTACATCCAACATTAATTCAGTAAAAACTTAAATTGCATTGATTTATTTACTTACTATAGTTCTCAAACTTACTGAATTATTGAAAATTCAAATCTTTGAATAATGATTATTATTATCCACATGCAAATAATTGATATGTTTTTAATTACTGACATCAATATTCTGCTTTTTTAAATAAATAGTTTGAAAATAAGAAACACATTAGAAAAAGACAACATATACGATTTTATCATATTAAATAAAATAATTTAAAAATCATTTTAGTACATGCATTACTTACACGAAATCATCATCAAACCAAAGCAATCTTATTATTAAAATATATATAAATATAATGATTCTGATTTCATAAAACTTAATTAAAAACAACATTCATTGAAATCAATTGAAATTTTTTGTTTACAGTTCATTGAAAAATAAAATAAATTAGTAGTTAAATTCATCTCAATAGGAAAAAATAGCATCAAACATAAATCTATATAATTTACTAGAAAAGTACAAAACAAAAAAAATTATATTCAAAAGATATTGTGCATTTACTTTTAACATACACTGTACATTTTTTATACCAACACATTTTAAGTTTTAGGCACGAGAGCTTATAACATATTAGAAATTAATTTTTGCAATAACAAATACATATATAAGCTCATTTTTTTTCTTCATAAATCCTATCCTTTAAAAGCTGCAGTTTACTTAAGTTTGAAAGCAAAAATTATAAAGTGAAATTATAAACTGGGAACTTCAAGAATAGGATGGGTTGTCAATGAATTTGCATGGTCCATCCATACTATACATCCGCTTGTATCTACATAAAATATTACGAACTCTGGTAATAGGCCAATGTTTCTTGGAGTCTCTGAGTTATCTGAAGGAAGGAAAAATAGAGAAATTATAACTTGTAAAAATAAAACAAAATTAAGATAATGTTGCAAGAACATAATGAAGAAGCTTTTATGAAAAAAGAATAAGTTAAAATTATCAAAGTCATATTTTATATTATACATTAAAAATACGCATATATTCCAAATCATAAATTTTAGGAACATTGGTTACAAACAGTTTCTATATAAAACTACTCTATGCAGTAAATAATGTAAAAAAGAAAGTCAATATCAATGTATAGTACCACCATGTAAAGTGTGGAATGATAAACATTTAGTTTAAAAAATACAATAATAAACATCTGGAACCAGATGAATTACTTGTTAGGGGTACTAGTCAGATTTACACAGGGCAAAACTGCTTTGAATGGGAAAAAAGTATAAATGTCAGGATTTTTTTTTTTTTTTTTTTTGATACTGTGTCTAAAATTTTAAAAATTAAAATCTTTACCAATTTAAATTTCTCCCAAATGTCATTCCCTTCCCTATAATGCTTTTTTTTAATTTGTCCAACTTGGCTGCTTGCCAATTTGGTAGTCAGACTACAGCTAAAACACTGGTCACAATCTTACTTATATTAATTTTATTTTTCAAAATCATATAACTGGGTTGTATTTAAAATTTTGATGAAGGATTAAAACATGTAACATGATCTGACTCTAATTCTTCAAGAAAGTAAGGAAACAAATATTCAAAGTTATTATATTAAATATATTCCAGTTTATGGCCAATTAAGAGATTATAACTTTTAGCAAAAATCTGCATACAGTGTGCTATCTATATAATTTCTTTAAATTTATTTCTTTTTTACCCTAGCACAATAGTATAAACTCGATAGACTATCGAGAGATCAATTTCTAGTAAATTTTTGCTTCAAAAATTCCTTAAGTATTTTTTTATTATTTTATAATTTAGCATTTTCATATCAACCATTACAATATTAACCAAATAATGATGCAGCTTTGAAAAAAATTTTTTTTTTTTTTTTTTTTTTTTTTTAGTGTATTTTAATTATATTATATGCAAAGAGGGTTTTTACATCTTTTTATGAATTTTTTTTTAGTTATACTAGCAGATATGACCTGTATTTTCCAATTACAAGGAAACAAAACATTTTTAAATTACTCACGTTACATATTATAAATTAGCCAAATATAACCTGGCATTTTACAAATTGTTTAAATATAATATATTAAATTCTAATAGCTTTAAATGAAATAAACTATTAATAATGTCAAAAATACATCAGAAATTTAGAAAAAAAAAACTGAAAAAATATTAAAACAAATCCCTTCCTCCTCACATCCATTAAGGTATTTATTACTTATTTATAAATATTTTACTTTCGAAAATGATAAGTCCTTCATTATCAATTTAAGATCTCAAATTTGTCTGTCCTATTTTAATTTTGTAAAAGTTTAATTCCTTCATTAATTTATTTTTAATGCATATTCTATTTCACAAGTTATGAATTTAAAAACATATGCATAAAAAAGGCATAATTTTTTAAGCACTTTTTATTATCAAATACTGAAAATGTAATGAAATTAGTTCAAAGCAATATTGTGATAAAAATAAATTTTCACAAAACATTAATATTTCAATATACTTTTTTAAGTATTGTAACAATATAATTCATTGCTATAATAAACTAAAATTAATTTTTTTAAATAATTAAAAAAGAAGTAGTAAAATTTTTTTCATACACACACAATAGATAGATCCAATGTTGTATGAAGTGGAATTGATCATTACTTACTTAGTTAAGGAGAAAGACATAAAATACAATAGGTTTAGTAAAATTCATCAAAAGAAATTATATTCTGATATATACAAAACCCCTAAATTATAGAGGAATGCATTACTTACTCTTTGATAGAAATCAATTTGAGCAGTAAGGTAAGTCTCCATCATACTTTTAAAATAAGCAACTCGTTCATTATGGAAATGATTAATCTCAGCTAAAGTTGCGTAAGATATGACATCTGTACGTTGACTTATAGCTGCGACATCATCTTGACTAAGTTTACCATCTTCAGATAATTTCTTATGTTCTGCTACTTTATTCAAAGCCGACTGGAAGGGGAAAAAAAACAATTAATAATGTTAAATTTAATTAGAAATTTTTTTAACTGTGCTTAGATTAATTTTGAATTGCTATACTAATGATAGAAATAAATTTCTAAGCTTTCAGGCACTGCTAAGTTTGGAACACAAATTGCAAATTACCAATTTTATGAATAAAATTCAAAAATTAATAAAACAATATGAAGTATTATAAATGTTATTCACATTTGTGATAACACATTAATATTTCACTAAAATATAACAGTTTCTGGCAAAGATGTACCCAAATCTGTTTTTTTTTCTGCTAAAAATTCTTCTAGCATATATCTCAAAATTTCTAGGTTGTTTGGTCTACCTAAGCTAATTTACAACAGTCAATTTGCATTAAAATAAGATATATCTGTTTAAATTTTCTATCAGTTCTTCAGCAGTGGTTTGACACAAAAATAAAGAGTTTCAATTTAAAAATACTATCCTATTTATAATATTATGTTATGAAGTCCATTTGGTGTTTCTAAGATATTTGGTTTTAAATTTCACCTAAAAAATCAAAATGCTGCATGCGCTTATGCTGCAGATTGACACACCAGAACCTTTTTAAAGCTTCAGCAATTATTCCTTCCACACTTTGTTGAGTTCAAATAGATTTATCAACAAAATGTACTACAGTATGGTCTAAGAAAAAATTTTCTTCCATAAAATCTACTTGCAGACTGTAACCCTGTTAAGATATTGGATCCCCTCCACCAATAAAGATACATATATGCTAAGGGGCAGGACTGTCACTAAAGTTTCCCAAAAATAGTTACAAATTTGAGTTTTCCAGATTTTGACATTTTTACCAGTCCCAAGTATTCTTGGCCATACAACAACACTAATTATTGGCAATTATTATACATTTAAAAAGTGGTGGGATGGGATAAACTAAAAATGGAAGTATTTAAAACTGCAGGAATATAACAAACCTTAAGATAATAGAAGAGCTATATAAAACTAAGCAATAAACTATTTTAAAGATTTAATATACTTTAATAATATCAGAATCTTTTGAAGCAAGATTTATTTGAATATAAAAATATTTCCATAATATCTGTTGCATAAAAAAATATTAAAAATCTCAGAATGACATAGAGAAAAATCTTTAAATAAAAACTAAAAATCAAATATGAAATTACTGCACATATAATTTACTCTTCTAACAATAAAAGAAAAGCTAGTTTTTAATAATGGTCTAAATTTTTAAAAGATAAAATTTAAAACATATAGTTTAAAAAATATCAAATAGAAACCAATTTTTAGAATGCAAATGTTGTATAATTTTTTTTAATGAAACTGGTCTGATTTAAAAAAAAATAAATTAAATTGAGTGTTCTTTCAATGATACCTTTTGAATATGAACAACATCCGGCCATGCAGCTAGCATTCCTTTATATTCATGAAGTACATCAGCCATTGGTTCTGCATCATATTTTGGCTATAAAATGCAGACAATACAAATTTAAAAAAAAAAAAAATAATAATAATAATAATAATAATGAAATAATATATTGAATGAATATATTAATATTAATCAAGACTCATTTTTAAATAAAAATCATTATTCTTTCTACAGAGAAAGTTATTATTTTTCACACATTGTATTTTTTTTTAATATGCTTTTTTTAAATATCAAATTTATTTACCTGTTCTTCATACATTTTCCCCAAATCTTCATAAACACTTGCTGTATGTTTTATAGCAGCGGTAAGAGGATTAGAAGCTAAAAATTAATATACTGATTAGAATAATTTTATTTTATATGTATTTAAAATGAATTATTAATGAATTTAAATTAATAATTAATTCAAATTATTTTAATCTTATTTCAGTGATATACTTCAATGCTTACAAAATTAGATTTAAAAAAATTGACTACTTTATTTTGTGTTGTATTACCATTGATAAAAAAATGTACAAATCACAGAATAATATGTATCGTGCAAGTGTAAATGTTTTAAAGAATAATTAATGAATAACTTTTATATTACAGTTTCCTATAATGTAGCCAGTTTATTTATATTATATTTAAAAAATATTTCTATTAAATATTGCAGGAAAATTTGAAAACAAACATTAAATTGGAATTTAAATAATTGCAAATTATATAGTAGTTTGAAGATTCGATTAACCTAATTAAGATTGACTTATGTATTTTTATTAAGTAAATTTAATTATACTTACTGTCAGAATTATACATTTCAAATGCTGTACCAAGATCATTAAATGATTCAGACATTCTTTGAATTTCTTTTTTAACAGCTGAAATGCATAAAAGATAGTGAATTTAAGTTTGGCAAAACTAATAATATTGATGATCACGTTATATGAATTATTTTCTGTATTAAAAAATGTTTTATTACTCCCACAAAATGTTTAATTACAATTCTGTTGAAAATTGACAAGCAATTAAAAAAAAATTAGAATCTGAATCTTCTCGGTGAATTATGAAAATAATAATATTGATGCAAGAAGTATGCAAATATGCAAGATTTTCCAGAGAGTTCCTGTTTTAATGAACAATCAATAAAAAATATCAAAATATTTATAAGAAATAGAAAAAATAAAGAATTACAGTAAATTCCTACCCAATATCTTGCCATTAAAAATATTTTTAAACCTAGATTATAAGCTGATACATATAATTTTTACCCCCTTCATATATTTCACATATTAGTAAAAAATAAGTAAATAAATAAAAATTTAAATTATTTTTTTTTAATTCCAAAAAATTGAAATGTAAAAATAAGTTCTTTTAAAATTGAAAAAACACTGCCTGAGAATGAACTTATCCATACATAATTAATGAAACTTCAATGAGCAAAGTGAGTGATTCTTTTAAAAATAAAGCAAGTAACTTATAGAAACTATGGACAATAGAAAGTAGCCATTTTTTTTATAAGAAGCAAAATAGAACATATATTATACAACAATGTGTAGAATGAGATAAAAAAAAAAAAAACAATGAACATAGCAGCAATAAATTACTTGAAATTGCGTGTTTGTAATTCTGTGAAATATGGCCATTAAATACTTTGTTTTTATAGTTTTTTAAGCATATTTCTTTTTTTAGAACACTTTCAATATGTCATTTTTTTTATTTATTATTATGGCCTCTAAAAGATTTATCTCCACTACGAGTAAAACAACAGAACTTCATTGGGAACCGCTATGTGAATGAAATTAAGTAAACCAGCACAAATCCTTCATAAAACCTACATTGCTATATATTCTTCTGTTAAAGCAAATATTTCTATAAATGCAATGTCAATTTTTTTTAAAAAAGAAAATATGTGAAGTTATTTCAAATCAAAGGAATGCAGAATACTAGAATTATTTTGATTTTAGTCATATTATATTTTATCTACTAATAACATTATTAAATAAACTATATATCAAGAGGTGATATAGTTGATTTTTATTTACCACATTGAGACATTTTTTTTTTCTTTCTTCTTTTGTATGTGATAATTGAATGCATTAAACATAAAAGTGCAAAATACTGCATTTTTTTTTGCCTGCAATCCGCAATCATAGATTTAGGGAGATCTGACAAAAAATGATCTAAAATAATTGGCAGATATTACACTCTTTATTTGTTTTCACCTATAAACCATCAAAAAATGAAATTCTGTTTTGTATATACAATTGAAATCTTAGAATAACATTTTTCAACTTAGGATAGTGTTCTTGATACAATAATACTGCAGGTAAAAAAGGTATATAGATAAAATCTTTATAAATAGAAGGGGGGAAAAAAAGTTCGTTCAATAAGTGTTGAGAAATTGATGAAAATATTAAATTTTTAATATTACATGAATTTTTAAAAAAATAAATAGTTACAATAAAAACAGAAGATTTTTTTGATAGCATTAATTCACTTACGTCCAGCATATCTTTTGTGTTGCTCAATAGCTACACTGAACAATTGTTTTACACTGTCATCCATTTTTATAACAAATCTATTAAAATGATCTATTTGTTTCTCACTAAAAAGAAAAATAATAAATGAAACTATATTACAGAATTTTATTTCTTTGATCAATATTTCTTGGATACATACAATTGTACATTATTGCAAGTAAAACAGAATAAAATAACTCTTTAAATGGTCTGTATGCGATTTTAAAACATTTTTAATAATATGTTTTACTAGTTGGTTATAACAAGATTGTATTGCATAGCATATTAATAACAACAACTAAAAAAAAATACAATAGTAGTAATTATCTGTGATTGTGGACTTTGTTCATAATTTATGAATTAGTGATTTTTAATATGTTAAGTCACATAACAAACTTATGTGGAGGAAAGATATAAATAGTCTAATGTTGTTTCTTTTGTGTTAATTAATACAAAAATTTTTTTAACATATTTCTGTAATAGCTTTATTACACAAGGAGTAAGAAAATATAAAATAGGTACTTTTTTTTTCTTTTTTGCAAAAGCTATTTTCATGTATGGTCTTATTTCAGTCTTTCCTTAAATTAAATCAAGTAGTTGAAGTCTCATTTTACAGTAATTTTTTACAATAATTATTAATATATAAAAATTGTTGATTATATATAGACAGACTTAAAATAAATGTACTAAAAAAACTGTTCAAGTTATGACCAGCTACAATTTCTAATGCAAAATAAGAAAATCATAATAAACAATTTTTTTTTTCTTCTTAAATTTAGAATGTCACTCTAATAATTCAAAATTTAACATTTTATACCATAAAGAAAACTTTAAAAAATCTAGATTATATGTTATACATTAAGATACAAAAAGTTTTGCTCAAATTAAAATGTCTTTGTATGTGTACATCTTATATAAAAATTATGTATTTACAGTGCATGCTAACTTACTTCTTAAATTAAGTTATAACTTGTAAAAAAAATTAATAAACAAAAAATACTTGCTTAATAAGCAAAATTATTTCAAAATGTCTTTTAAAAAAGATCTAGATCTTTAAATCAGAAAATACTAGATATGAATTTTTCCACTAGTTAAATATTTAAATAATTGATAGCTTTATTAAATATAGATTTTAAAGTATGTTTTATTGACTTATTAATAGAACTGTAAATCAATTAATATAAAAATGAATCATTATGTCTTTTATAAGATTTTAGTCATTAATTAATGAGATTTTAATGACTATTAAACAAGATTACAGATAAAAATCACTAAAACAAAAATATATTTATAATTAAGAAATTCAATAATATACATACACACATCCATTATCTAAAGGATTAGAAGGGGTTGAAATTGCATGGAAAAATGAACCGCCAATAAGTTTGTCCTTTTCAGCATTTCTCTTACCAATTTTCCATCTCTGCGTGGGGGAAAAAAATCCATCCCATATTCAATATCATTTAAAGCAAGATTTTTTACCATAAAAAAAAAATAATTTTAAAAATCTCCAAAAGCATTATTTCAAACAGGTATAATTTAGGGCATCCAAAGTAAAGATTGCAATATTAAAATATAATTCAGTAATTTTTCACAACATGTAATAATAAATAAAAATGCTAGCAATTATATTCACAAGATTAATAGGTATTTCATAAAAATTTTATTTTCCAAATTAGGCAAATTTTAAAATTCTTTGATAAAAATAAAGTAATCCTAAAAATTTCTAATACACAGAAGAGCTATCAGATTTACAAATAAATAATTGTTTTAAACCAAAGATTTGTATCACCATAACATTATGCCTAACTTGAAGTTCTTTTGATTTAAAAGCTGAATAATTAAAAAATATATATATGGTATATTTTATTGATACAAATCGCACAATAACAAATTAAATAATTTAATTTCTCAGTGAATACAAGAAATAACAAAGGGAAAAAAGTAAAAACAACAATTACATCATTAAATCTATCATCAATATATGTTCATTGCTACTCCAACCAATATACTATAATTTTGTTGTGAATTTTAATAGTTTTTAAATATTAATTCATTTTAAGTTGCCTTTTTTTATTTTATACATATATAAAAATATTGAAAAACAAAAAGTACCTTGTCATCTGTACATGTCAGAAAATGCATCCACACTTCACTTTGAGACAAAACAGGATGACGGCAAATTCTATTGACCCACATTTGAAGTTGATTTTTTCTGTGATCAATAAAGTCTTTTTCATAGCGTCCTGATATTTAAAATGAAAAATAATAGATTAGTAATTAACACAGCTTATTCAATTAGTATAGAATTTTTTGATTATTCTAGAATGTTAAAACATAAAATTATGATTAAGTTGTATTTTTTTTATAAAAATTAATAAACAGAATTCTTAGAAACCTTCGAAAATAAAATTCTAATTATTCTAATTATTTCATAGATATATTTGAAATATGTCATACAGAGTATTATTCTATGTGTGCATTATAACTAATAACATTAATAAGCAATACAACTTCAATACATTTTACAAAAAAGAATCTTAACGTAACTCAATTAAATGATAATAGCAATATATAATGGATGCATAACATATAATAAATTATGCACATGGATGAATTTAAAAACAAAACAATGCAGTTAATTATAATGAAACTTATTTTTAAACATTTACTATGACAATCTATTATTTAAACTTTGTAAAGTATTGCATGTTGTTATATTATATAGCAGAAAATTTAAATATGTATACATGTTTAATTAAAAAGAATTAGCTAATTTTTACTATTGATTGTTATAACTTATCAGCCGTTAGTTTTAGATAAATATAGTAAAATTGTAAAATACAAAACTAATAAAACATATCAAGCATACATGAAACGAAAATGGCTGGTTTTGAAACATTTTTTTTTTTTAAATGTAACTAGACAATATTTAGTTACATTTTTAACAGATTTAAATAATGGATAGATTATAGAAATATATGAAATATTAATGGTTAGTTTGGGTTATGTTAGATACTAAATTAATACATAAATATTTAAAAACATCATTTAAAATAAATTTGAGTTATAAGCAATTTAAATATCTGATTTGGATATTCAGAAATTTTTTTGAGCTTTTTTAAGGATATTTTCAATACTTTTTATATTTATTTAAATACAATAATGACTATCAATTTTGTGCCAATACCTCAAAACGAAAGTGTCCTTTTAATTTCAATGGTTACGATATACATTTATTACTTCAATATACTCAATAGTTTTTTAATAGCAAATATTAAACAAGTATGGTTATTACATATTAAATTACCTGAAATTTGTTTATCAGGAAGAGGAGGTATAGGTATTGAGGAAAATTTTTCTTCTAGCCTTTCATGCAACCAATCAAAATGCTTGTATCTTCTACTGACAGCAATATTGTTAAACTAAAAATATCAAATTAAATTACTTTTCATAAGCATAAGATAATTTATTATTAAATTAGTTTTCATCATCACCATGGCAAATATATTACATGTAACTTTCTACAATAATTTCCTTTAATTAGGATAGGTTTTTTAATAGAGGCCCAAAATAGCAATATTTAAAGAAATTAAAATGAACAAACAACAAATTAGAATTAACCGGAAGAAATTTTGAATATATAAAAGTAAATAAAATTTTCTTTTTTTTTTTTAACAAAAATACTTACAGAAGGTATTAGTTGATATGCAATAAAGCTCTTAAGACCTTTTAATTTGGTTTTTTTATTTGGCGAGTCTACGCAGCATGTGTACGGAGAAAGACTTTCCAGCCATTTTATTTCTCCATTAGTTTCCTACATAAAAAATACAATAATTATCTATGTATAATTACACATATATGATGATTAAATACCACAATAGTTCTGAAAAAAAAATTACTTTAAGATACAACTAAATATAAAAATAACAAAATGATTGGAAATAAATTGATGTGGGGAAAGTAATTATAAGATCAACAAAATTAACTAACATTTGCAATTCTGCGAGAATTTTTTTTTTTTTTCCCCATTTAAAATAATTATTTTATTTTGTACGACATTTAGAATTTATAGAATTCCTTTTCTTTTATAGATCCATAATAAACATAAATTATATATATTTCAAACATAAAAGATAGGAATAGGTTGATATTGGTTACACACATTGATTTGTTTAGCATATTTTCAAATTTAGAGAAATATAAACACCTCCCATGAAAATAAATGTTTTGTAAAACATAATTCAGTATTTTTAGATTGATGACTAAATTAATTGCTTTAAATTCTATATATATATATATATATATATGTACATAAAATTTTTACATGCATGTAATTTAGTATATTTGCCATATACATATATATCTAGTTTTTTAGTTATAAATGTTATACTAGCAAAAGTTTATAAAAACACTATAGTTAATTTTCAAGATTAAATTGAGAAAACTCTAGTTTGTTAGAAAAACTATGACAACAACAAAAAATTCATAACAGGAATTAATTTTTAAAAACATAAAAATTAAATTATTTAATACTTAATATAAATACATACTATAATAGTAATACATTGTTCAGTAGGAACAGAGATATTTGTCTCTCCCAATATATATCCCTCCCCTCCAGATTTTACAAAAGTAGAAAACCTGAAAAAAATATATATATTACAATCACTAAATTTAATTAAAATAAAATAAACATCTAAATTTAGCATTAGAACAGATCATAGTAAATTATATACAGAATTCAGTCTGATTCAATTAAAGTACTACACATTTTCGGCAGAAGTTTTCATAAAAATTGACATCCTTTATGTGCATCATACATCATAATGAAGTTAAA
Source organism: Caerostris darwini (assembly GCA_021605075.1). Taxonomy (NCBI): domain Eukaryota; kingdom Metazoa; phylum Arthropoda; class Arachnida; order Araneae; family Araneidae; genus Caerostris; species Caerostris darwini. The sequence continues at coordinate 153,450 of BPLQ01012839.1, forward strand.
TTAGAATCCTTTATCATACGCATTACAACTACTTAGTGATTTGTAAATAATCACTAAGTAGTTATAACACTTAACTAATACGCAAATGGTGATTTGTAATTTTTTTTCTTCTACTATAATTTCATTCATACATCTTTTCTTACTGTCATAAAAATTAAATCTGAAATGAATATATTAAAGAGATTTTTGATAAATGAAATGTTACAGCAAAGTATATTCCAGGGAGGACCATTAGCATAGTAAAACATTTTTAAAATGATATTACCTATTAAAACTTTTTTTTAAAGTTCCCCTGGTCTCCACAACTCTTTGTGACTCCCTCGGGTCTCTAGAAGTGGCTAATGAAGCATTGGAAACCTGACTCTGAATACCACCAACATGGTCCTGTAATTAAGAGTTTAAATAAGCACTTTTTGTATAATTCTACATAAAAATATTTAAAATTAAATTAAGACAACTAATAAAATTAGCCATAATTAAAACTAATGTCATTTTTTTAAAATTATTAATAGTACAAAATTGCTAAATTAAATAACTAATCAAATTATAGTAAGTAAAATAATCACATAATACAAATATGAATTTTATAATTACTCTATTTTTTTTCACCCAGTTATTAAAAAAAATAGTATATATCATTTGAACTATCAGTACTATAAAAATTATAAATAGATAATTAATAAAAATAAATAAAAATTCATCGTGAGAAAAAAGTTCATAGACTATGAACACAACTACCAACAATTTTTACCAAGAAATCAGCTTTTTTTTGTAGTATATAATCAATATACAGATTTATTTCCATTATTAGAACTTATAATTTAAATAAATGGTTTTTTCATTAGCCAAAGTTAAAAATATTCTTTCATGATATTTTTTTTAAAGTATTATACATACAATTAGAAAAATTTGCTAAAACAAACAGAAAAAAGAATTCTTACAAAAACATTTTTAAGAAAAAGAATTCATATAATTTACAATGAAGTTATGTGAAACAAAATACTTTACTAAACCAGAAATTGCATTAAAAAAATTATCTTGAAGTAAAAAAAAATAATAATGGAAAATATTTTACATCAATATCAAAATTTAACAATAACTTTCTTAATAAAATGTAAATCAAGTTTAATTTTTATAAAAAAAATTCAGTGGTATTACAATATATTTCCCGGCAATTAAAATTATCTGCATATGTAATAAATTTTTGAAGTTAATTTTAATCTTACAATTAATTTAATATGATAATATATTCACAAAATCTTTAAAAAATAAAACCAATTCAGAATTAAAAATTATTTTATGCATGCAAATTAATCTTAAAATGTGAAATTCTACAGTAAAAACAGATTGTAATAATTTATTGTTGATAACTACTCTGGAGCAAAATGAACACAAATAAAAAACATTATCTTTATAATGCAAATCTTAAAAAAGAATTAAATGTTTTTCTTATTAATATTTTTATATAGTTTAGAAATAAGTGTTTTTACTTAACAATAACAATAGAATAAAATGAAACAAATGTATTGAATAAAAAGCAGCAGGCAAAGAAAGCTTCTTATACAGCAGTTTAATTCTAATTGAACTAAACGACTGATTTAAATTTTTTGAATTGCAAGCATTTAGAACAAAAACCTGGCTATATACAGAATCATCATCATCCCAGTCATCGTCCCAATCATCCACAGCATCAACGCCTGGCAAAACAGATTCAGAGAAAGCTGTTATCTGAGCATCAGCAGGTGGTGGGGGAGGTGGCATTGCAGGAGGCGGTGCACTGTTTGTTGCCTATTAAATATGAAATCCAAAATTTAAACTATACAAATATCTGAAAACTATTTTATGTGTTATCAAACACTTTCATTTGAAATTCATACTATTATATATAAATCTAATAGAAAGATCTATAAAGATAATACTGAACATAAGAGGCAATTTCAAAACTTCAAAAATGTATAGTCCAAAAAGTAATAAATTATTAAAAAATGCAATTTAAAAAAGAATGGAAAAAATTATAGTGAAAAGAGAAATACATTTTCAAAAATTAAACATTTTAATAAAGTCTTTTTAACACTCTTTTGCACATACAAATTATAAATAGCATATAACATTACCAAAAAATCAACCACTATTTATATTTAAGAAAATTTCACCAGGCGATACAGCTATATATTAGACAGAATCACTCATTATAAGACTTTAAAATGAGCAATAGCAATTTATAATTGAAGTTTTCCAGAACAATTTGTGAGTTTTTCTTGGTATTTAAATACAAACAATTTGTTTCCCGATAAGAAAGAAAATTTTTAAAAAATCGGAAGCATAATGATAGATTAAAAATAATAATAATAATAAAAACAGAACTTAATTTTGCCTTATTCTTATTTAAAGGAATAAATTTGTCTTTCACAAAAAAATAATAATGCTTAGCAAATAAAAGGGATTTTAATACTAAATACAATAATTTTTATTTATCATACTTCAGACATTAAAACATGAATAATCTAAAACTATACAATTAGAAATATCTATTAGAATAAAATAGGAATATCTATTAGGAATAATCTAAATTAATATAATGCTGTAATCGAAAATGTGAATCAAAATTCTGAAAGTCCAAATTTAAAATAACTGAATTAAAACTTTGCTTATTGACATCAATAATTTTATAACTTTTAGTCATAGAATTATTTATATTTACATTATTTTAGATACTATTACTTGAAATAAAATCTTTCCTTTGAAGAAAATATAATTTACGTTTTTCTCTATTTATTTTGAAAAATACACAAAACAATCAAAATTATTTCATCAAGAAAAATGCAACACAGATAATTATTTATTTACATTAAGAACATTAAAAATTTAAAAATAGAAAACTTTAAAAACTATTCCTTTATAGAACGTTTATACAACATAGTTTTAAAATAAAACAAATAAATACATTAAGAGGCAAAATACTGAAATTAAAATAACACTATAATTGAATCAAAAATTGATATTTTACCCAATCATCATCATAATTCGTAAAACTCATGATAAGGCACAATTGCAATGCACATAGAAGCAAAGTTAAAGTAACAATAATTTAGTTAGTGCAAACAATAATCAATTATTTTTCTGTCAAGAGATAAAATCAGCTATCCTTTTAAATTATCTTTGTTGTTAATGAGACATTGAAACAATGCTTTTAAACAGAATTTAATCTGAGTTGTCAGGATACAAAAAATTATCTTATCATTTACATCAGAATCAAGGTTAAACAAAAGATTAAAAAATGCTAAAATCAAGAACTTACAGAACACAATAAAATAATCTATGGAAAGAAAACACTAGATCAAGAATGTAGAAAACAATAAAAGAATCAGTTGGGGGGAAAAAAAAGATATAATATTTATGATAAGCTTTTCAATTCTTTCTTAATAAAGAAATATGATACAGACATTAACTATGATCTTCAGCTTTATTTTAATAAAATTTAGTATTCCTTTTTTTTAATGTATGGGAGTAATTTATAATCTTTAAAATCTGAACCTTTTTTTTCTTCTTTTTTGCATAAAAATTTTTACATTATTAAACAAAGAATCTTGTTTTGATTTTTGTGAGCACCATATAAACATCCCTTGAAAAATGTATATCCAAAATAGCACTCAAAATAAGAATTAGCAGCGATATGATGGTATGTACAAGATAAAATGCATTTCTACCAACATACATGTGGAAAAACAAAAGCATTCACATTAAATGTTTTTTATAGGTTTGGGAAAAATATGAGATTTTTATATAACTAAAATAAGCATTATTCTCATTTCATTTATAGTAAAAATATAATTTATAGGTTCTCGTTCCTTGCAATATTAATAAGTCAATATTGTAATTATATTTGAATTTACTGTATTGAAAGATCATTAAAGCATTTGTCTATAAAAATAAAATAAAAATATGCCAAATTCTAAACAAGACATGTTAAATTCTTATAAATTATTTTGTAAAGATTTACCAAATATTTATAAGAAAGCCACTGAAAAAGATGTAAAGGCTTTTAAATTATGTAATAAAACGAAAATAAACTCAACTAATTAAATATAATTGCAAATTAGAAAAATATTTTAAAAAATTAGAAAAATAATAAAACTAAAAATAAAATTTATACTGTTGATTGAAAATATAAAGTTATGACTTTTTTTTGTTATAAGAAACCAGCCGACAGGAATAAAAAAAATAAGATTAAAATAAAAAAAATAATAAATAAAAATAAATTATCCAATTATGTTCATAAATACCATTATGTTACAATAGCTTATTAAATAACATTGGAAAATCTGACAAGTACATTTCCTTTCATATTCTGTGTAACATTTTTTTTTTTTTTTTTTTTCAATTTTATAATAAATTATTGAAAAAGGTTACTATTATTCTTTTGGAGAACATTTTAAAATAAAATAGATTTTTTTATAAAAATTACTTCATATACAAAAATTACAATTATTTTATTTCTATTTTTCGAAACATTAAGGGAAAAATAAAACAGATAATAAATGTACGATTTAAATTTTAAACAAAAAGGAAAATAAAACCATTAATGAACTACGCAAATTAAAATATTGTATATCATTTCAAAATCTACATATTAATTTAAATTATTTGCTTTATGCATATGTATAGATTTATTTTGATTACATAATAAATTGAATCAATGCTTAATTTAGTTTATCAGCATTTCAAAAATAAATAAAGTATAAAATGTTAAGCTAATAGTAAAAAATAGTGTTTTAAGAGTATTACTTCAACATATCCAGCAGGAAAAAGTCCTTTTTGTCCTTTGCTGTTGACACCTTCCCACCATCCTTCACCAACATCCTTTAAATAAAAATTCATTATTTTAAAAGAACAAGTTTTAATAACTATCAAAATTTATTGGATTAAAGTTATTCATATATTTTAAAATGAAAAAATTCTAATCAATTAACAATAGAAAATATATAATAAAGCATTACCTTGACTTTTGAAAATTCTGAGAGTTAAGGGATTCTTAATTTTTTATTTTGGTTAATATTATCACCTGCTTTTGTTGCTGTTTATTTACAATATCTTATCTACAATATATCTTACAATTTTTTGTGACTATTTAAGGCTTCATTGATTAAAATATTCTCCCAATAGAAACCCTCTTGTGATTTAATTAATTTATCTGCATTGTGAGTACAAAATTAATTAAAGGAAATCCACAGCTGTTCACATATTTTTTATAATTCTCAGATATTGCTCCATTTATTTCTTCTTTTTTAACAATAACTTTTTTCTAAATTTGGTTTACAAATTTTATCCCTTCTAATATATTTTGATTGCAGAAAATCTTCAACATAATTGATATCTTTTCTTTCTTTTCATTATCAAGTATTCGTTATAGATAATTTTAGAAAATAAAAAATTCTAGAATTTGGTAAGTCAAGAATTATTGAAAAGTTAGTTGATCTGCAGTTTTACTAAACATTTATGTTGTTTTTTTATTATTTATTTCTTGTTTTTGTACGCTTTTGGTTTTAATAAATACATATAAAATTTGTTTGATATACAAAGTTAACCACAGTTTGCACGAATCTGACTTATGCGATTTTTGTCAAACCCACCTCTAGTAATACATAGTATTAATGCATATTTAATGTTAGGAAAATATGAAGATAGCATAAATGTAGGTAACTGAATAATTTCTTTTGAAAGTTAGCTGCAATTACAGTTAAAAATAATTTTAAAACTTGGTTATACTAAAATTTTATTTTGAATACATGTAAGTTAATATATTAGAATTAAGCATTTGAAATATAAAATAATAATAATAATAAAATTTCAACTTTAAAATATTATCTAATTAGGTATAAAAGAATAATAGCAATATCATTAAAAGAAATACAAATGAATGTGTTATCCCTTAAAAAAATAGTAGAAAATATTTTAAAAACAAGCAGCAATTTATATTTGTCTATCTCTGAAAAATTTAAAAGGCCTTTTGAATTTGTTTTAAAGGATTCAATTTTAAAAGAATCAATTTAAAGCAAGATTAAACTAAGCCAAATAAAAAAATTCCAATGATTTAAAAAGGTATTTCAAAAAATATGTATTTATTAAAACGATACATTTACAGATTTAATAAATGTTTAATTTACCTACATTTTTAACAATTTACATATCTCTTACACTATAACACAATTTTCTTTTTAATACTATAAAAAAATTTTTTAACAAAATACAACTATAAGCTTTAACTTCAGAGCTTTATGTATTAGGGAAATCATCCCCAAAATAATAATAATAATAATAAATATATATATATATATACATTTCTAAAACTTATACAGAATATATTAAGTCAACACTTATAACATACTCAAAACACAAAAATAATCTCATAATTAATGTTATAATAAAGAAGTATTATGATTTCCTAAATTATATCACTTATTCACAAAAAAAAAAGATACAATTAAAGTTGTTTATAATACTTCTTAATAAGTAAACATAAAAATCCTTACTTGATTAATAACAGTAAGAATTTCATTAGCAGCAATGCTTAGTTCTCCACTTCCAGCTTCAGCATCAAAATCATATAATGCCCGAACCTAGAATTTTTTCCGCACAAAATTAATAACTTCAGTACTTTCTAATAATTCATAAAATCTTGAAAAAAAATTTAATTTTATTATTTTAATTAAACAAATTTACTTCATATATTTTAAAAGGCTAATTATGACAGATAAAAAAAAAAGCTTACAAAATATATGTAAGAATACCACATTGTCATCAAAATATGATATGGTGATGGAATGGTCCTAAGGATACACCATGACAACAGAAACTCCCCCTCCCCTTCTCTCTTTCGATGAAAACAGAGGAGTTCATGGAGTTGGTTTAGATGTTGTTGATCAAGTAGGATAAGAAAAGAATGGTTACAGTCACCATTTTTAGGACTGAAAATTCCTCCTCAATGGGAAGTATATTAGTTAGGTATTTTACATCCCACTTAACTAATAAAAAAAAGCATTTTTAACTATTTATTCAGATTACAGTTATTACTAGTTTGATGTTTTGACCTATAGATTGAAAAAAAATTTTTTTAAATACATCGAATATAAAAAATACATTCATTTATTTAAAACATGGGTCTTCGACTTTCGAATTTAAAACAAGGGAGATCAATAGATGGGGACAAGTCCTGTCACATTATACTATTAACTTTTTAAATCAAGATTATATGTTTTTGCTATTCCATTATGATGTGTGAACAAAACACGTTTTCAAAAAATTTGATACATTTTTATTACAAAGTGGAACTAATTTTGTACTTTCAATTACATAGCAATTAGCTAGTATTAATTTCACAAGTATTCCATTGGCCCAATTTGTATGATTGCAAAAATCACATAACTATTTTCTTTTTCCCTTTAAGTTCAGAACTACTTTTCAGTACAATATATTTTTTGAAAATGATAAAAACTTGATCTACAACTGCAAATAATTGTCAGTAGATAAAAATAACTATACAAGTCTCATTAGTTACGGGTTTAATTTGGTTAGTCATTGTACAGTCATTTTGTGCACACTTTGGCTTAATTAGACCAGAAGTTGCAGTTTAACAAGGATTCCAAACCACTAACAAACATCCATGCTACCGCCAGGATTCGAACCTGAAGCCGGTGACACCAAAGGCCAGAGCATTAGCCAATTGGCCACCACACCGCCATTAATTAAGGGAAGAAGGTGCATGTCAGGGTACATTCTTTAAAAACATCTTTTTTTAAAATCTTTTCATCATTTTATTTCAAAAGTTATTTTACTGGTTATATTTCTACCATTTTATAGACACTCTGTTATGCCCTTTAAAAAAAAAAAATGATTAAATACTACTTATGCAAAAATGTCAGAATGTGTCTCCTGCTAAAAGCAGCTTGAAGGATAGCATTGAAAGGATAATGGAGCCCATTAGAACAATCACATTTAACTTTAAAAAAATTGCAAGTAATATGGTAACAAAATTGCCTAATAAAATGGTACATATTTACAAAATATGAAAATGAAATAGTTATTATCCCAATTAGTCAGTGTCTCTGCAGTTTTATTTAATGAACAATATGATTATGCAAAACTTTTATATAGTGCAGGATAGTGTCGATGCATAATTCGAAATCAGTATCTAAATTAAGATTCTCTCAGATCTCAGATTCTCACCATCTGAAATCTTGGTTATTAACCTATGTATATAAATATAAGTTTAATATAACTATACTATTAGAACAGAACATTGAGTTCATCTTAATGGTCCCCATACACCAGGGACCTCATACATCTCCAAACAGGTTTCTAAGCAAATGGTAATTTTGCAGAGTACATGGAACTGGAATTTATATTGCAAAAAAAAGCTTAACATTTAGAAACCATTTTTTAAAAAGAAATATCAACATTTATAGAGATAAGAAAAATTAATCTTTTATAAAATGATGAAAACAACTTAAATTATCATAAGCCTGTTTTTATTGAAATGAGTTAAATTCACAGGTACAAACTAGCCTTATAAGGGCCATCTTATGCAATTTTTTATTTTTTAATATTTGAAAAATTACAGTCCCTGTCTCAATGTGGACAACTCTTTCTTTACTTTTGTGAAGTCAAAATTTTTATTTTAAAAATAAGGGTTTATATATGGGATACTATTTTTTTTTAATAAATAAAAACATTTTAATTATTTCAAATAAATAACTTCAATAAGCCTTGTTGTGCATGCAAAGAATGTCCAGCATATTGTTGCAGCTACAGTTTGTAGATCAGTACTTTAAAATATTTTATAAATTTACCAAAATGTTTTTGTCTTTAAATACTAAAACTAAAATATATGCACAGCCAATATGCTTATCTTCCATTTGTTCAAACATGCTCTATATTAAATTTAAAATTTTTGAATTGAACATTTTAAAATTAAATCTAGCAGCTGGTCAACAACTGAAAATAGAAAAAATTTACCCTTGAAGTAAATTGTTATCTATAAACAAAAATATGTTTTCCAAGGATAGTATTTAATTTCTCTGCGGTATGCCTATATGAATATATGACAAGAAAAATAAAAGAAAAAACAATAAGTCGCCAAAAATATAGATTGATAAATATATTTACTATTTATATAAATTAATGTGAACCTTTTTAAAGTCCCAAAATATCAATAAATTATAGTTATAGATATATCAAAACTTAATTTAGATGAAAATCTCTTGTTACTACGATTTTGGCCCTTTAATGTTCTCTTGAACAATAGAATTCATTTTAAATGAACATTTATCACTTATCATTGGCTTGATAAACATTTTCAAAATGATATCAAATTTATATAGAGATAAGATCCATTTAACTCTACTGCTGGATTTCAATTCAATGATGCAGAAGAACAGAATAACACCGAGTCATTTTATGACAATATTTTGAAAATAAAATTTAGCAGCATGGAATTAATTCAATTTCGAATATTAGTTAAAAAAAATACTTGATAAAGCTGAGAAAATTTGAATTCCATTTTTGATTTTTATTTGTCTGCAATTGTTTGTTTTTTTCAATCATTATGATAAAAATCAAATATTAAAATAAATCAATACTGAGAAGAAAATTTACAAAGTCCAACAGGCTCATTCCGCTCATTATTTTTAACATTAAATAATTAATTAATAATAATTTAATTAAATAATATTTTTTTAATTTAATTACATTAATAAACTTAAATATACATTTTAAGTATTTAAGATAACACTTTAATTAAGATTATTCTGAAAATGTATTAAAATCTATGCCAAACAAGAACAATGAGTTCAGGAACCACTTATGATATATATAATCCAGAAATTGTCATTACTATTACACAAGCAAATAAAAACAAATATGTTAAATGATATCTGTAAAAAAAACTAAGACATTGAAGTTAAAAATATTTAAGTAAATTCAAGTTTCAGATGTAAATATTTTGCTATTTTTAATTGACATAAATTTGTATTTTGATACTTAGTAAGTTAACTCTGTATTTAGAATTGTTCATTTATAATATTTCATTGTATTATTTTTCCGTGCACACAAACTTATATAAATAATAATTATGTCGTAAGTAACACATAAGTTTTCTTTTATAAAATGCTTTATTTACATTGAAATTTTTCTTATCAGAAAATTACATTCAAATTTTTCTTATCAGAAAATCATAATAACAAATATATTTTCAAATATAGCACAATTTCATATATATAAAACAAAACAAAAAAATAATAAATAAATAAAAATTGAACGAGTTCCTAACAGCATGTAAAATGAAATTGTCGCACATTTTTAATGAAATTATGGTTTCCTTTTTCCACAATACGCAACGAACTTCCAAAACTTTTTGTTTGTGATCTAGTTTATGGTATTCATATAGAACAACAAATTAAAAATAGTAACACAACTTATTGCTTCACTAATTAACAACCTAAAGTTTAATTCAATTGTACAGAAAAGCAATTTAAGGAAATTTAATTTATAGAATTATAAACATAAAACTAACCTGGAATGACACCGCCATGTTTACATTACATATTATGTCACCTGATAATAAATTTAATGCCAGATATAATAAATAAAACTGTCAGTTAACAAAATTTTACCCTGAATCATTGTAAAAGCTTGGTGAAACGTGAATGACGTGACGTACATATTTTATCAAGTTTTAATGAAGAAAGTTTTGGATTTAATAAAGAAAACTGATAAAGTGCTTTTTTTTTATTATTAAAAGTTAAATTAATTTCAATTAGCTTTATATACACAAAAATATATGCCTGATTTCTTTTTATTTCTGTTTTATGAAAATATCTTTTCTAATTTATGTCTTAATACATTTGATAAAATTTATAAATTTTATTACAATAGTTTATTTTTTCTAAGCAGTGCTTTAAAATAATTATGATTTGTTAAAAATTTAAATTTCATATTTTTATTTAATTTATTTTCCTTTAATATTAAGAATTATACAAAAGAAGTTTTTCCATACAATATAAATAAGTTAAAATTATAGACAGAGCACATTTGAATACTCAATGTTAATGGTTTTTGTATAGTTAATCTTTCTTACACGTAAACTTCTCTATCAGCCTTTTTCTTCAGGAAGTATATAGATAACGCTGTTTGGCATTACATTCGATATTATTATTCCCGCCAGTTTCTAAGCGCTTGCATTTTGTTAATGTGTTGTAATTTTTCTAGTGTCTGAATCACGTTTTTAATTTTATTTTTTATCATAACAACTTAGTAATTCATAAGCTGTACTGCCCATAAGAATTATTTCTTATATATTTAATAAAATATCGCTTAAGAATGGCTAAAGTTCATGTAATGAATGTGGTTGTTCTTGATAACCCATCAGCTTTTTTCAATCCATTTCAGTTTGAAGTAACTTTTGAATGTATAGAAGATTTAAAAGAAGGTATTTACAAATATATTTGTTTCTTTCTTGCAATTTGAATTCTGATATTTTTGTAATTTCAAATTGTTGCTTGTTATTTTGCTGTTATTGCGTGTTGTGTTAATTATCTTGTTTAAGCATTGCTAAGTGTTTTAAACAGTAATAAAGATTATTTCTAAAAATATTAAAGTAAAAATTATACAGAGTAATATGCAAAAGTTATCACTAAATATATTACGAGCTTTTTTATTGCATGTTAAGTTTGGCTGTTAATAGAATAAATTTTTCCTGCATTGTATTAAATTTGAAAAATAATGCGATGACAATATCAATAAGATTCCAATGCCGATGATTAAAAGAGATATAAATTTTGTATAGTTTATGTATTGATATTCAGTATATAGAATTTAAATAACCTAGATACTAATTTATTTATTCCATAAATAGTAATTTTTAAATAAACCTAAAAAGCATAATTTAAATTTGGAATGGATCAATATTCTGGTGTGATTAAAAAAAGAGAGTTGTACATATTGCATTAGCTATCAAGTTATATACTAAGTTATTAATTTTTTCTATACATATTTAAAAAAAGTTTTGCTTATAAATATAACTTTTTCAACTTGGATCTTCAATGGAAAAGACTATAAAACCATCATAGCAAATAATTATCCTGTAACAATTTGTAATTCTTAATAGATATTAATAAAAATAGTTATTGTGGATTTGATGTTCACTGTACTGAAATCTACATGTTATTTTTATAATCTCATTGTGCATATTAAAATTGCACACTTGTATAATATTTCATAAATAACATATTTAAAGAGAGAAGTCTGAGTATTGTGTTTATCTGTAGCATAAAAACTAGAAATTTCTATATGCATTAGATTATATAAAAAAACTTCCCAAATTTGTAAATTACATTCCAATAGCTTTAACATGTTATGTTAGTAAAAAAAAAAAAAATGATCTCATACACTTAAAATAACCTGTAATTAAAGCATTGTTCTGTGCATAATGCATTAGCTATCAAGCTATATACTAAGTTATTAATTTTTTCCTATGCACATTTAAAAAAAAAAAAGATTTTGTTTATAAATATAACTTTTCATCATAGATCTTGAATGGAAAATAATTTATGTTGGCTCTGCTGAAAGTGAAGATCATGATCAAACATTAGACACTGTCTTTGTTGGACCTGTGCCAGAAGGACGGCATATGTTTGTTTTTCAGGTTGGTTCTCTTTCTCCCTCTACAGATGACTAGATCAAATTTTAGGTAACCTTGGATATGGTCACTTAGTTTAAGTAGATTTCATAAAAATCTTAAAAGTTTCCATGAGCTATATTGAAAAGTTTTGATAATTTTCTCTTTATGATATCATTTTTATTTTGTATATTTTTTATATCAACTATACAAAAAAGTAGCTAATTTTTTTTTTTCTTCTATTGAAAACTTTTGCCTGTTCTCTGCACTTCACGTATTTTAAATGTCAAATCTTTTGTTAAAAAATAAGGTTACTAGTTAAAAATTATATATATAATTTCCCCACCATGTATATTGTAAAAGCTCACAATATCTAATAATTCTATCCTGTTCTAAAGAGTTTAGTGATTATTTTTATAGTTCAGTATGACATTCACAATTTTTAAAAAAATTGTTTTGATGTTTGTAGTTATTTAAAATTCGTTTTTTGCCTCTAATTATTATAAAATCCTCTTTTGATTTGAAAGTAATTTTTGGTTTGTTAAAACCTAAATTTGTGTTTCATTATTTCTTATTTAGAATATAATTCTATAAATAAAGTAAGAAACAGTTTGGCAATGCTGGCTAAAAAATTAAAAATAGTAAAATAATTATTTAAAATAAAAATCAAAGCATTATAGTGTTAAAAAATGCTGTAACGAAAAAAATAGTAAAACTGAACCTTATGTAATTTAAAAGGTAATATGTAAATCTGAATTAGACTAATAAATTAAAAGATGAATTTTACAATGCAGTAAGTACAACCTATATATTTTAGAAAAATCAAAATTATTTGTAATTAAAAGAGTGCATTAAAATGCTTTACATTTAAAAACTGGTTATTAAACAACAGATTTTTGTTTCTTAATGAAAAGATCATGTGCTTATAAAACAGTAAACATAAAAAATTAGTACAAATTAAATCTTATCAGTGGATGACATCGTAAATAAAAAAAATTCTTGTGAAATATATTGCATATAGGGCCATCACATGTAATACCCATGCATATGTTGCTTTATAATCAGTAGTTTCGAGGACAGAAGTAAAAACATGAACGCAGATCTGGTATAAAATCTTCCTGGAAACCCAAACAAGTCAAATTGTTAGGTCTTCTAAAAAAATTTTATTTGTTAAAACTAATATTTTTCTTTATTTTAGATTCAATATTTTGAATTTTGTGCTGATGGTATAACAAAAAATTATTTAAATTGTTAAAGTAATAAAAATTATACCATATACTTATCCAAGATTTTATGTATTTTCATTTATATTAAAGATTAATTGTTGGGTATAACAAATTTTCATTTGATATTAATATCTTATTCTTTGTAAGTACTTGTTTATCCATTGTATTAGTATCAAGTAAAAAACAATTTCTAATTTGATTGAAAAGGCAAATTATGATCTTTTAAGAGTGGATGACGATAAACATGCAGCATTTTTTTTTTTAATCTCTTAGCTTTCAAGAGTTATATTACAAACTAACAATTTAACTAATTTATTATCAAGTGCTATTTTTATAATTATCTCTTTGGTACATTGTGATATCTTCAGGTTTATTATACCTAAGCATTTTTTAACATAGTGATTGATACTAAATTCTTCATACTAGGGTTTTTAACTGTTTAAAAGCACCAGAAGAGATTTTCTTTTTAATAAATTGTGACTTTTAAGGAATATCCTAATATTAATGTATCAATAAAATTTTAAATGTCTAATGGTGTATTTTCTAAACCTTCATACAAAGTCTATGAAAATAAAATTTATTAATTATAATCTGTAATTTTTTTTTTTTTTTTTTTTCTAAAATGTTTTTAAAAAATTCTTGGTATGTAAGGATTTGATGTATAAAATTTCTAACCTTACTTTAAAATAATATCATTAGAAGTCTCCACCCCGTTTTAAATTCTTTTCTAACATCTTAACAGTAGTTTTTAATAAATTTTTTATGTATATATGCAATATAAAATTCCATTTCCTTAAATAGGTTTATATATTTCTAAATATGATGCTGTTATCAATTTTAATAAGTCTAGCTTTAATGTAATTCATTTTATCTTTAAAGGCGGATCCACCAGATCCTGCAAAAATTCCAGTTCAGGATGCAGTAGGTGTTACTGTGGTATTATTAACTTGTTCATACAGGTCAAGAGAATTTATTCGAGTAGGTTATTATGTGAACAACGAATATATTGATGGAGAAATGAGAGAGAATCCACCTGCTCAACCACTATTTGATAAGGTTGGTACCTTTTTGTTTCCTATAGTTTAATATTAATATGCAGATAGACTAAAGATAAAATGTTTCTTTAAGATTCTCTATATTCATTAACATTATATTCATACAAAACATTTCATAAGAAAGGCAAAACATTTAATTGATTTGTTTTTAAAAATTTAAAATGCATTCATTAATTTAAAAGGTGTCAGAATTTCAGGAACTTAGTACCTGCATCTTCAGAACTGTTATCTTAAAATGTTAAATGAATACTTTTTTATTCAAAAAGTGGAATGTTTTTACAAGTTCTCCAACCCTTTAAACATCAAATCCTGACCTTTTGATCTATGTATTGAAGAATTTATTCAATGCTTTACTCACAAATAGAATGAAATTAAAATATTCACTGTTCTTCCCAAATATAACCAAATTATAATTTCTTTGTATAACTCAAATTGTAGGCACTTTTAAAAATGGCACAGATATAGCTTAATACCTTGTAATGCTAATTTATTGAAAAGATAAATAACATAGTTATACCATTTTAATGCATAAATATTGGAATATTGTTCACTTTCGATGATTCATTTTATTACACAACAGAATTATAAAACAGAAAATAATTTGTTGAAAATATAACCTGTTATATTTGAAATAGTGAAAGCTAGAAGCTGTATCTTTTAATGTATAATAATAATAATCCTTAATTGCTTGATTCCCTTGTTCTCCCATTCACCCCCTTATCATTTAGTTTTTAATTGGATATTTGCAAATCAATTTGTTTCAAGAAAAATCATAATTTGCATTTAATAAAGTCCATGTAATTTTAGTTTATAAATTTTTTCTAGCTTCAAAGAAATATTCTAGCAACATCGCCAAGAGTAACTCGATTCAAAATCGATTGGGATGATAACCCTGGAGATGGTTTACAAGCACCTCCAACACAATTGGGTCAATTACCACATCCTGAAGACAGTAATGGACCATTACAACAAATATTTCATGAAAGTAACCATAGCATGGAAATGGAAGTTTTATGATGTGTTATATGTAAAATATTTATATTTGTATTTTTATTTTCAGTTTCAAATATTAGTGCTTTGATTCTAGAGTGTTTTAACTTTGTGCTGTATATATTTAATAAATATTTTCATGTCTTATGACATAAAAAATTGTTTCTTTTTTAAATATAGTAATGTAATGGATATAGAAATTACAGAGTTCCTATGGGGTGAAGATCTCAAAAACCTCCACATAATTTTGAAATGCAATTTAAAATGGTGCTTCAAATTATCAAAAAATAAATAAACTAGGTGGCGTTAGAACAGGCAAATCATGCAGAATTGCTGACGAGATCATTTCTTGCCAAACATGCGCTATTGGCGATTTTATAACCAATCGTGCTTGGTGACTTGGATTGTTATTCATTTTACGGGAACTTTGCATCCTGGGTTTTTATATATATATTATGATGAGCTGTCCAGTTTGTGATCTCATATTTAAACATGTCTTTTACTAGTGTGTGATGTTTGTCTATTAATTGTGCTTTGCTTGCAGTGCAATTATTTGTACTTGTGCTATTTGTTTCAGAGGATGTAGAAAAGTAACAGTGTGGCCACTCAACTGGGAAAGTTGGAATTTTTGAAGAAAAAATTAAATATCAAAGTAAAAAATTCCAGATTTAAAAAGTTGCCAAATTATGTGTAAATTAAAGTGCCGTTATCATATCCACTTTTTATTAATACATATATAATTCGGGTGAGGGTATTGCATGCAGAAGCTCAACAAATGGAAGACGGCCATGTTCTTTGGTTGGTCATAGGGTTATGGTATATTTTAAATACTATGAAGTTCCTAACTATAGTCACAGAAATTTGGGGATTTTCTCTGTGTATTCTGCACTGTAGGTGAAATAGGGCGAGTCCAAGTCGTCGTACCGGTAACATTAGCCTTCTAAGTGCATTTTAATTCATCAATTTTCTTTGTGTTCAAAAAGTAAGATGTAGCCTATTTACTTTTTAAAATATATCTTTACCCAAGATTTCTAATTGCCAGTGTATTTTACATATGTATAGTTTGTTTTAACACAGCAAATTTCGTTTATTTGAAATTTCTGTTTTTATAATTAACAAAACATCCATGAAATCATCAATTTCCTTTACATTTTTTTTATTATTATTATTTTTTTTTAATGAAATTTGTCTCTTGTATTTCTTTTTAAGTTAATTAGTCCTTTTTATTGTCATGATACCGTCTAAACTACGGTTTTCCAATGAAAAGTCGGGAAGTTTAAAAAAAATACTGGAAAGATTGAATTTCAAAATGAAAAATTCCACAGAAAAACGGAGGAAAAGTGAGTATTCTTCAATGATCAGTCCTCTATCGCCAAACCTCAGTTTCACGCCAAGATAACTATCGCTGAAGTGGCGATGGTTCAATTAATCCAGGGCCGGATTTAGATGAAAAGAGGCCCTTTCACCTCCCCATATGCAATAAAATTATCATATTTTCTATTAAATTAAATATATTCAATACATTGAAGATTAAAGCAAATTCAGTTCAGATAAATTTATTTCATAATAATTCGCATTTAAAGTTTTAAGTTTTGAACTAAACCAAAAATGGAACTTTATTCAAACAAAATCCAGATCACAAAAAAGAAAATATCAAATTGTATGTTAATAGTTATTTTATTTAAGAACTGGTCCAATCCAAGTATGCATTTAAAACGAAATAGTAGATTAAAAGAATTTCTTTCTAAACTTTTTCACGCAGAATTCTCCTATAAGTTCATCAAAATCTATTTTTCTGAGGGTTTCATTTGCGATGCACAAATTACTTACCGTAACATTGATTCCACATTGTGGAAGGCAACTTGAATATTATTTGATACAAGTCTGTATGCGACAATGTGGAATTTTTTGAAGGCTTATGCGCCTCTTGATCTTGAAGCCTAGTTAGCCTATAGGAAAATCCGGCCCTGATTAACGCTTACAGC
The DNA here is from genome assembly GCA_021605075.1 of Caerostris darwini. Classification (NCBI taxonomy): domain Eukaryota; kingdom Metazoa; phylum Arthropoda; class Arachnida; order Araneae; family Araneidae; genus Caerostris; species Caerostris darwini. Next base: position 171,376 of record BPLQ01012839.1, read on the forward strand.
AATTCTTGCTTACGATTGCTTTGTTTCCTCCTCTCTTCCCACACTGCAATTCCATCCCACTTCTCAAGCGGAAGTTCCCAGATTCGGAAAGAAGGGGGGCGAAATTCGTAAAAGCAGCGAGGAATTGGAGATCTCTGCTTTCCGACGAACTTTTAAGAATCGTGTCCGTATTTTCAAGATATCGTCTAGCTAAACATATTTTTCATTGGTCGAAAAATTTGTTAGTGTCACCTGATTTAGAAGTTCAGATTTTCAGGGTCGTACGGCATAATTTTCAATTGATTAATAAAAGGCTGGGAAATTTTAGTCGGCTCTCACATTAACAACGAAATGTTTTTTTTTTTTTTCCCCATAAATATTTTGGAAGAGGTTTGGAGTAAAGAAGCATGAGTGAACATAAATTAACTGTTGCTTTACAAAATTAAAAGAGAAAATTTGTGACCATAAAAGGAAATAGATAATACCGTATAACTTTCGATTTTAAATATATTGGAAAAATAACTAATATAGATTTTAAAAATTCAAAAATTGGATCGTGTTTTTTTTCATGAGTTGACAAATTTATTGATGCTTCTTTTTCTGTTGAAAATAACGATGAGACTCGGGTTCAAACCCCGGCGTTGCCATGGGTGTTTGTAGTGGTTCGGAATCCACTTTAAACCGTAGGTCCCGGTCCTAATAGGATCGTAGATCGTTGCGGGGGCATTGTTACTCCGCGTCCGTGACTTATTTTCAAGTTATACGCGGCCCCTGGGTAGTTCAAAGTGAGTAACGTCGGTGCTGCCTTTATGGCATAAAAGATCACGGCCTATTTGCCAGCTGCATTAGAACAAAACAAAAAAAAAAATAATAATAACGATGAGATTCTTCCGCTTTTTTGGCCGCTTTAAAAGGGTTTCTGCTGGCTGGTATTCCCCCCATACGTCTCTCCTCATGATTGTCAACTGGCGTACCGATTACGGAGTACCAATGGAGATAGACCTCTTAACCTCCTCGTCTTAATTCATAGATATGTTTACAATTTTTGTTGGCTGCTTTAGGTTAATAAAAAAGATACAAGAAAAGATTAAAATTAAAAGAATTTAAGTTAAAATTCGGTACAATTAGGGACAAGTTGTCGGTGCCATAAAACTATTGAATTTGATAAAATATTGTGATATGTTGAACGCGTGGGATTAAAAGTGTAGAGAAATTAACCCTTTATCTGATTTCCAGAATTTATGCATATTTAACTCCTTTTTTTTTTTTTAATTTTTTTTTTTTTTTTATTCCCTCCAATCGCAATGCAAGAAAAACTTTTTCGACGGTCGGAACGGGGTTCGAGCTCAGAATTATGTTTTACTGGCCTAATGACACGAACATTGATGTTATGTTCATTTACTTAATAGGAAACACATATATGCATGATTGCATTTTTTATGGAAATCTGTTACCTATCTGTTATTCAATTAGTAACTATATTGTTCTAATAAGATCATTTAACTCCTTAAAAATCTTTCTTTGATTAAAAAAAAAGAAAGTTCTGCTATAACTTACTTTTCTTTAAACTCACTATTTATTTTCTATGCATTGATTCGAACATATTATAGTAGAATTTTCAACCTCGAAAAATTTCATAAGTCGGGGTCTGGTTTGGTTTGGTTTGTCGCTCTACGGGCATTCTGCGCACACTTTAGGCTAATTAGACCGGGACCTACTGCTTAACGTGGATTCCGAACCACACACAAACCTCCATGCCACCGCCAGGATTCGAACCTGAAGCCAAGTTGGGTCTCACTGAACGTATATGGCTTTGTAGCGACACCTATTGATGTAAAATGGAATACAAATTGAACGACTTCTACTTTCACTGTTAGAAAGGGAATTTTCCCGCTAGAAAAAAATAGAACGTAGTTGGCGTTCGAAGTAGAATAAAGATGCTGTAATTGTGAAAATTGATTATCGTCTTTTATTTTGCCGTCTGGATTTTAATAACACTACGCAACCTTTACAATACCGCCACAGCTTTTTCATCTATGGTTGAATGATGAGAGAACTCTATTTTTACATGACAATAAAAAAACTAAGTCTAGTTTTTACCTTCACTTGTCAGACTATACACAACCATGTTAAGCGAAAGACATTAGCAAGATCAATACATGATGAAGCAATTAACACATCATTATAAAGGATGCTGATTAGTGAGTTCCAAGAATCTGATGAGCTTGACTCTAAGAGTTACAACTATTTTTAAATAATGAAGTTAACTGCTTGGAGCGAATGAAAATGGAAAATAGAGATGAATACAGAGTTATGCTCAATATGAAATAACTGATAACAATGTCAACAAAATTGAAGAACAAATACTGAAAAATACAAGAACTTATTTTCCGCTGGCGTTCTGCCTCATAAATGTCACTAACGCTGAAATTAAGGATATAGAAGCAGTGCTTAAAACACTGATTTGTAAGAACCTAGAAGAACTAGCATAAAGATGCTACAAAAATGGAGCGACTTGGATGAAGAGCACTCAAACTTAAAAGGACCATGCATTTAGTTCTGGTCTTATTTTATTTCAGCCAATTCTATTACTTTTATTTATTTATTTATTCAATTAATTTGTTGCAAAATATTATTATTTTGTTCGTAATTTCAAAGTTTTACATTCGAAAATTTACCGTACTTTAAACCGCAGGTCCCGTTCTAACACGACTGTTGGGCGTAAGGCCCTACCCCGTAAAAAGGAAATATCTCCTGTCTCGAAATCTGCCAACACGCAGACGGCCTTGGCTGTTGCGCCATTGATGATAATATATATAATTATTGTTAAACAAGTTTTATGAAAAGAAAAAAATGTGCTTAACATTTTGAATCGTTACAGTATTGAACATTTGGAAAGATGAATAAATTATTTTTTCCCTTATTAATCCCTATCTAATCTATATCTTTTTCCCTATGGTAATCTTATTTTTATTATTAAAAATAACTGGTCATAAATTGTTAATTATTTTTAGATTTGTTTTATTGCAAATTTGATTACTTCAGAAAACATTTCGAAAAAATAAAATCTGTTTCTTTATGACAAGATATTGAACTTATCGTATTTTAAATGCCTTCATTTTCCAAAGTAAAAACAAAAATATAGTTATAAATTTTATTAAAAATATCGCCACCAACAATGTAATGATAGCAATTTATTGCTATTTACAACTATAAATCAACACAATTCTTCTTGTCAAAAAAAAAAAAAACCCCAATATTAATTATTATATGGACAGACATTTAACAGAAGACTTCTTGTGTTAATTACATTGCATTTGCACATTGGATGGAAGGAAACCACCAGACAACTGGACTTTTGATGCGAGATATTTATATATATCGTATGTCTTCGAATGGTGCGTTATTACGATTACCTGTAAGAGAACCAATAAGTAAAATTAAAGAGTATTCACTTGATGCAGTGACTTATTATACTTCGAATACTAATACTCACTTTGGAAATAAGAAGACATAACTTGTGATTCACTTGAGATAATTGCAGGTGGCTAGGGTAATCTGAATTTTCGTACATAAAAAAAAAAAAATAAAAATAGACTACGAATTAACAAATTTTCAATTATTATATAAACGTAATATCTTCGATAAATTATTCTTGTTTACAACCTTAAATTAATACAAATATAAGTAATTTATCTTAAGTTGTAAACAAAAACAAGTTTCTCTTATAATTTTTTGTTATTGTTCTAATGCAGCTGGCAAACACTTAGACAGTTGTCTTCGATGCCTTAAGGCAAGCGCTGCACGACGTTACTCACTTAGCACTACCCAGCAGGTGCGTGTAGTTTGAAGATAAGCTATGGACACGGCGTAACAGTACCTCCGCATCGTTCTACGATCCTGTTAGACGGGACCTATGGTTTAAAGTGGATTCCAAACCACTACAAACATCATGGCACCACCAGGACTCGAACCGGAAAACCTGGGATACCGAGCACCAGAGCACTAGTCACTCGGCCATTCAGGCCCTTATTTCTCTTAATATAATGTTTTACTATTTACTGTAGTAAATTTAAAAATAATAAACAACCCCTTGGGAAACTATTTAAACAAAAATAAATATATCATAGAGTTCGAGGATGACTGGCAAGAGATAATTTTATTACGTAAAATATTTGGATTTTTATAAAGTGAGTAACAGATATATTTTTAAAAAAGATCCTCCTTTGCAATCTTATATTGGCAACAGTTTCGCAAGAAACAATTTTAGTAAATAAGTTTCTGTCTGTTCAGTATTTTGATTTTTGTTCAGCGGGAAGTTTAAAATTACTGAATATGTTAGAGGAAAACCCTGTTTATTCGAAAAAAAGGAAATTAGAATTTTATGAAGACTGGTAAGAAAGTTTTCGTTTTACTGAGAATAAATAAATGTTTTTAATACCTAAAACAGTTGTTTCTTATATATTAAATTTTTGAAAGTTTTTTTTATGTAAATTTAGTTGTTAAATTTAACATTAGTTAAAAGGGTGAAAACAATGTACTTAATATTTAAATTAACACATGTATAGCTGCAGTAATATGCAACATAGTTTATAAACACAAAATTTCTTACCTTCTGGTATTTTTCGTCTGTAGATGTATTTTTATGCTTTGAAGTTAAAATTAGGTCTGAAGCTATTAGTTGCACTTCTGTTGGCTTTTGTAAAAAAGATGATTGTGTTGGTTTGTGCGATTTTTTTTTTTTTTTTTTTTTGTTGGCACGTTAAAATCTTTGAGGTTCAATGTTTGTATTTGGGACAAGTTTAACAATATTTTAAAAGATTTCTGTGGGGACAGTTTCTTTAAAAGACCCTATAACCTCTTCAAAGGCATCGTCCAATATGTTAAATTGCACTGAATTTTGCATCTTATTATGAAGTTAATCCATTTCTGACACACATGTTAATCTTTGTAAAGAGATTCACTTATATTAATATCATGAATCGATCTGTTTGTGGTTTTTAAACTATTAATGAGGTGTTTTTTCATGCACATCCTTACTTTCATATATTACTAAATCTGATACATTGCATGTAATATTTTTTAAATACATGTGTTTGCTCATATTCCATTGAATCGCATTATCTATATGTGCACATGTGAAACTGTGCAAATAGTAGCCATAATCTTTGCATGAGAAAGCACATTCAATCTTAATGTTTAGTTATTATATAAGTTTCTCTTTTTCTGGATAAAGAATTCATTCTCCTTCTTTGTTTTGCATGCTGATTGATATAATTAATTTACTTAATCTGTGGTGTTTTCTTAAAATAATATTTATTGGATAGCTTCTAAATGTATATTCCAAATGAGCCATGTTTTGTAATAAAAAGGCTTGAACCCATAAAATAGGTGTCATATACATTAATTACTTTTAATTAAAGTATGTATATTGACGCCAATGGCCGTACCATGCTGAATATACCGGTTCTCGTTAGATCACCGAAGTTAAGCATCATTGGGCGCGGTCAGTACTTGGGTGGGTGACCACCTGGGAACACTGCGTGCCATTGGCAAATTTGGGACCTGAATGGCCTAGTGTCTGGCGCTCGGTGTCACATGTTTCGGGTTCGAATCCCGGCGGTGCCATGGATGTTTGTAGTGGTTCGGAATCCACTTTAAGCCGTAGGTCCCGGTCTCCTATGACTGTAAGAGCGTCACGGAGCAAAAGTCAGGCTTCTACCTACGGGTGCTCCATCGCAACAGAAGCTGCTTCCTTCCCCTTCAATCATGAGTCCATATGGGCTCGTGGGCTTGGCCAGCCAAGTGGGATAAGAAACAACGACAACATGTATATTGACAATGAGAATGATGCATAGAAATAAGCATGGGATTGTGAAATAATGCACAAAAATATTGATATTCACAAAAATTTATAATAATGTAAAAATCTAATTTATCTATATATATCTAATTTATCATCTATCTAATCTATCTGTTTATCAATTTTTGAATGTTTTTTTTTTTTGTAATTTTTATAACTTGATAAAATTATGTTGATCCTTGAATTTAAAATTAGAGAAATAGATTGATATATTGTGTTCTTTTATTTTTATCAAGTGGTAATTTTAAATTAAAATTGCTTCTTTCATAACAATGATATGCACCTCCCAAAATTAATTTCAGGGCACAACACTGATCCAAAATATATGATTATGTGCTATTTTTATTAAAAAGTGTTTGAATTATATTTTAATATTTATCATTGATTCTTATTGAGAATGTTATACAAAATACTTAAATATTATACAAAACCATTGTGGTTCTCTGAAATGATACTCGTGAAATCCTATATGTTAGCAGTTTTAAATTTTGAAAAAGGTTTTGTAACTATTAAGAAATTTTTTTGATAAAATTATGCATTAACTTTCATATTGTAATGTTTTATAATTTAGGTGGATGGAATCATGTATTCTTTCTTTCCTGTTTAATTTGAATGATGAGAACCTTGAAATAAAGATAATTGGTTGAGGTTTACCTCCAGAAGGTTGTGGAGAAATACTGTTTTGATGTCCAGTTGTGAATACAATCAAACCTGTGAAGTGCTTAGATTCAGGAAAGATCAGGAGAGTTCAAGGTTATGCATATTCAGTTAGTTTCTCCTGCTATGACTAGTAGAATGGTGAATATTTCTAAGGGTGTACTTTTGAAAATATTATCTGATGTATATATTTATACAGATCATTGTAAAGAATAAAATTGTGGAAGGTTAGTTAAAAGTTTTTTAATATTTTCTTTTTATAAGTGTTTCTTTAGAGAACCTTAATAAATTGCACTTACTAATTTTATTTAGATCCATTGAGATTGTTTACTATAATGTAATTAAAAATATTTAAACAATAGATTGATAATATAGATAATTAAATAATCAATGATTTAAAATTGTGTTGAATCAAATTTTTAAATATGAAAATTTTATTATGCTAAATTCGTGGACGAAGAAAAATTTCTGAAATGTTTTTATTATATATATATATTCAAAATATGCTTATATAGTAAACTGACATTTTTATACTGTTATTGTTTTTGAAATCTTTATTTGCACTGTTTTATGAAAGATATGTTTTAATTTTTTTTTTTATTTTAAACTGACTGCTTTTTTTTTATATAATTCATAATCTATCTGGTAGTTATGTCCCAATTTGTTATAATAATCTATGTGCTATTTATAAATCATTAAATCGTGGTTTAATGAGCTGCATTATCAAACTTAATAACTCAAAATTTTAACAATTTCAAAAAAATTTTATTGGTTTTCTCTGCTTTAAAATTAACTTAAAAGTTTTTAATTATTATGATAATTTTCCTTATTGTACATAATTTATGAAACATCTTAACTGTTAGTGATTATACATTTTTTTTTTAAATTTTTTTTTAATCTGTGGAATTTTAAAGTGATTTAGCAAAATTTATATAATTTATAAATTAATAGTAAAAGTAATAATTAAATAAATTACAGAAAATTTTGGTTTAAATTTTAATTCGGAGAAAAAATGCTTGAAAATAAAAATTGAAGAAAAGAAAATGTTGGTTAAGTTGGATATTTTCTATAGTTAGAACACACTAGAATTGATAAAATTCGTCAGTCAAATTTAAAAAAGTAATCAATAGGAGAATTATGAAAAATATTATTGATCGAAAAGAAAAAATAGAGCAATTCTTGAGAAGTAACAAAATATGAACACTAACTGTGAATAAAATTTTCTTTTGATGATTCTTTAATTATATAATAGGTATATTAATTGCATTATAAGGTGATTTCCATAGTTTTCCATTTCCATAAGGTGGTGGTAACAAAATAATAGAAAATTGCAAGAAGTATTAAAAGTTAATTAATTAAAGAAGAGCTAAATAAAGCATTAAAAGATTTGTATGAGTATGAAAAACCAATTTATGACTAAAATCATAATTATATTTTTCAAATGAAAAGCATTGAAGATAGCAAGCAACAGTTTTACCAAATAAAAAAAACCAACAACTGCATAATTTGGAGTTAACAGCTACTTAAGTCAGAGTAGCATAAGTTGGGATATTACTATAATTTTATTCTATGAGCAGTTACTCATAAGATTAAAAAGAAAAAAGAAAAAACTACTGAAAATTAAAATTATCTTTTATTTCTTTTTCTGTATTAAAATTTTGGAAATAAAAATTCATAATTTTATTAGTTTTGGACAGGGGTCTCCAAACATTTTTGGTCACGGGCCAAAAATTGAAAAAAAAAAAAAAAAAAAAAAAAAAAAAAGTTTGGCGGGCCAAGAAAAATCTTGCTAAAATTTTAAAAGCAATATACAAGTATTACAATTTAAATATGTTAATAAGCAGAATGAAATCGAGATTTCATTTTTAAAAGTTCCTTATAGTGTGGTTCGAAGTGAGAACCTGACTATAAGGAATCACAAATGCTTATCTGTCAGTCTACTTCTGAAATAATTATTTTCAAGATTCATAGTTGAAAACACTTGTTCACATATATCAGACGAAGCAAACACAGCACTGATTTTCTGGCCGTGAGATATTGAATTTGGGAAACCTACTTTCGATATTGATTTGTAAAACTCTAACTTTGGCATATTTAGAAACAACTGCTTAAGATGATTGTTAGAATTTAATTCAATTAATTCAACTTGTAAATCCTTTCCGATTGAAAGCTGTCTGTGCTTGTTATTTTCCGTCGACTTAGGTTTTGTAGAACACAAATTGAGAAAGTAAAAAGAAATGTATGAATATATATTTCTTTTAATTTGGCTCGGACCGGCAAATTAAAATTCTATCTGCGGGCCGGGTAGAATCTTCTGGCGGGTTAGTTTGGAGACCCCTGGTTTAGAAAATATCATACATCAGATTATAAAATTAAAAATTACCTATCTTAGTAATTTTGTTGTTAAATTCAGTTTTTAATTGGAGTTTTTTTAATACAATTTCTATAATTGGAAATATAACATTGACCATGAAAAAGCTTTAAATAATTTTATTTTTTCAGATACTTTCTTAAAACAGTGATATGATAAATATTTCCATTATCAATTTTTATTGTGAATCTCATTGCAGCAATGCTTTTTTGATTTTTTTCCCAAGAAAGCCAATTGTTTTAAAAAGGCAATATTTTCTCTTTCTTATTGTTTCAATCAATAAAAAGGAATATATAAATTTTAGGTGAAAGTAAAAAAAAAACTACTAAATTGAACTTTCTGCTGGCAGCAGTTGCATTTCATCCTCTTATGAGTGAAAATAAAAAAAATAATGTAAATGATAAAGTTATTTGTATAAATGACCTCAATTTTAAATTTTCATCAAAATTTATTGTAGTATAAAATTCTTGTTGCTATCCTTTCCATATGTGTATTCAAATGTTATTTATTTTTCAGATCACCTGATTTGGGTTTACCTTAATTGTTGAAAATACAACTGGAGTTTATATATTCTGATGGGGTAATTTCAAAGCCTTCAGGTTCTGGTAGAGACTTTGTTGATCCATAAGTTGCTAAACAAGCATGTTATAATCTATTTGAAGAAATTACCAGTGTAAGTTATGTGTGCTTTCTGCTTAATGTTTTAAATATAAAACTACGTACATGTGTGCAATATTTTATTTTACAATTTTGGATTGTTATGTGTGCCTTTTTTTTAGAAAGATGCCTATTTTCAAATGTTATTTAATTAATGCTCTGATTTCTGATATTTTGCAGAAATTCCAAAAATACATTTCACTGGTTTTCTGTGTGCGACATTTATTTATATATACATATAAATCTTAGAATTTTTCTAGTTTTATGTTATGTAGTATAATTATAGATTGTGGAATAAAATTGAGTGCAAAATTGGACATTTTAAAGTTTACTGTAGTATTATCCTATAAATGTTGCTAAATATATTGGAGGCTCATTTTTAAATATTTGACAATAGATTAAAAATAATATGGGATATATTAAAGATTTTTTTTTAATAATAACTTTTAACTGTTTCCTTTTTTTTATACTGACACTTTATTTCATGCCTTAAAAGTAAGTGAATAGAGAACATAAAAAGGTTATATTAAATAGATCTAAAATGCCTGTTAATATTTAATTAGCATATCAGAATTTATAATATGCTGGTACTTAATTAGGCTTATTAATAATATCTCATGTAATTAAAAAAATTGTCTCTGTGCTAGTGCACTTGTTTTATAACATGTATTCTACGAACCTGCAATCTATTGACAAATTAAGAACATTAATTTTTCTGTGTTTATTTTCTATGCTTATGTACACATTATTGTAAACTAAGTTTTAAGGCTAAATTTGCATAATGTCAAAAATTATGAGAAAAGAAAATTTTTACTTAGCTTTTAATAGATTCCTTCTCAAGTATATATTTATCATATATTTTTTTTTCATTGATAACATTGTTCTTTTGGAATATTGTTCAAGTCTGTGATTAAATTTTTTTGAATCTATTAACATTCATTTGAATGTTTTTAAATAATACCATTTGAATGAAACTACACTTTAAGAAATATCAGGTTGGTAAAAAAGTTCTGTTGTTTTTGAGGAAATTTTAGTGTCTTATATTTAAGCTCATAAGTGAGATTAATTAATGAAATGTTGACCATTATTTTCTATGACCTTCTTCCATCTGTCAAGGTCATTTATGCAATATATATATATATATATATATATAAATCCTATTATTTAAAGCCAGAAAATCTACCGCTGCTTTCTGAACATCTTGAAAATTTCAACATTTTTATTCTTTAAGAAAATTTTTGAGGGACAGAAGTGGTAGTCAGATGAATATGGTGGATGTGATAAAATTTCATAATCAAAAGCCTGGATTATTTCCTTCTTCCTTAAATCCACGTGTTACTAAGCATTGTCATGTTGGAAGACAACAACCTTTTCCATTATGCAGTGCTGAAATCTTCTGAATCTTGATGTCACCTGGATAGGACTTTTTCAAGTCATTTTTGGATGGTATATACTTTAACTTTAGATGATTCAAAAACGAAACGCAAATTTTTATGAGCTTCTATTTCATTATGACTAAGTTGGAACTCATAAAACATAGAATGCCTCAAATGAAATATTTCTTGATCCAACATATGCCCTTGTTTCTCAAAATTTAATGATTAAAAAGAATTGTAATATCAAAAATAAAAACATAGAAATACTAGCTTTTACTTAATTGTCTAAATTGTACAAAGAGCAACAAAATAAGGAACATTTCATTTGGAGCAACAGAAAAATGACATAACTTTCTTACCGACCTAATAGAATATAATCTGCAAGTGTAAAATCTGGAGAATAAGAGAGAGGGTGGTCAAGGTGACAGGTATAATTCAGCATCCCAGCATATTAATTTTTTATCAGTTTTGCAAAGAATTACTTTTTATCAGTTTTTAATGATTAAAATTTTTACAAAAGAATTGTGGTACGAAGGATGTATAGTTAACAGGAAAGTCAAACTCGGAAAATTAGTCCAAGAAACAATTAATTTTAAGAATTCATTTGATTGATTTGTTAAAATTTTATAAATTAATTGAAATCTTATGTACTTAAAAACAAGTAATTTAATTTTAATTATAATTTTCTGTTTTCAATACATACAACATGTAAAATATTTATCTAATGAACAATTTATTAATTACAGGGTGGTTTTGTTGAGACTTTTAATCAGAGTTTAGCTTGTCTGTTGATGATTCTAGGTCCAACTGATGTATCAAAATAAGAAAGGCCCTCTTTCAGCCTATACATAACATATAAGTTACATATATGTGTTATGTATAATTACATTTAATTGATTGAATTAAAATGTAAAATGCATTTTAAATAAATCATAATTTTTAATTAAAAAATAACATGCTTTCAATTGACATAAAAAATGACAGTTCTGTGCATCTTAAATGATATGTAAGATTAATGATTTTTTTAATCAAATGAATGCACTTCCATACATGCCAACTCTCCTGTTTTATTTGGAGACTCGCTAATTTCAGCCGCTTCTGCCAAACTCCCTAATAACATATAAATCTCCCAAATCTTATCCAAGCCCAGGTAATTCTCTTAAAAAGATTTTTGTACAAGCAATAGGGAGAAATGTAAAGAAAATCTTTATTGATGAAACAGTAAAATAATCCATTTCAAATGTAAAAATAAAAAGTGAACTATAAGCATAAAAACATCTCAACTCAAAGTTTAGCATATTCTTAAAATGGTATATGGTGGCTTAGAAAAGAAGGAAAGAAAATTTCCCGAACTGAATCATGGCTCATGTGAGGTAGGAGGAAAAAAAATTTGTGTCAATCGTTTTCCTACCTCAATATCAAAACAAACATAATACCATTCCAGCCCTGAATGCAAATGTGGAAAGAATATTTACCCTAATGCAACTCAGTGGTTAAATGCAGGAAACAAATTGAAAGAAGAAGCAAAAATAATTATGATTTCCATTTCATAACTTTAAAATTACTAGCATCCAATTTGTAATTAAATTATAAAATAAAATCTGATAAATTAAAGTAAACTTTAAAATGTGACTGAGTTCTAGAAAAAGATTAACATGGCATCCTTTATTTGGTATTCATTTTATCAAGTAAAAATAAACAATGTTACCACACTTTTTTCATGTGTATTTGGATGCATGTGCGTGTTGTGTCCAAAGCATAGCAGTTATGGTAAACCTATTCATATATTTCATTTATTCAACAAAAATACCATTTATAAATGTAGGATTTGTTTGTGTCGTAATCAGCAGGCGACGGCACTTGCTTCTCTTTGACAGAGCCTGTTTACAACGTGGGGGTGTATTCAACTTTGAACTCTGACCCCACGAGAAGGCGACAGGGCCCCGTAGATTGAAAACGAGGAAAGAGAACGCTAGCTGTCACGAGAGAGGAGGGAGACTAAGAAAGGCTGCGTCAAGCAGCGATAGAAAATGGTTGTGAATGTTTAACAATTAATGTAAATATCATTGTAAAATAATGTATCAGTAAATGGCTTTATTTAAAGTAATGTCCCGTTACTGTGTTTTGTATGTCAAATACCCTAGACCAGGGGTCGGCAACCTGCGGCTCGAGCCACATGCGGCTCTTTGGATGTGAAGCTGCGGCTCTTTAGTTCCCTACTCAAATATTATTTATTTTATCAAAAAAAAACAACATTTAAGAATCGCTTAATCGATTAACGAGGATTAGGCACCGATTCTATCTCTCAGCAACTTGTACTAGCTTTTCACCGCACCCCTTCCCCGTGACACGCGTCGCGTCGTCAGTCCATCGGAAGCTCTCGAATGACACCGTCGTCGGATGTTTCTATGTAGGTTTTAATTCGTTTTGACGCAAGACAATTTGGCGTCTTCATCAGTGCTTGGCGTGACATATAATTTTTTGTTTCAAGTAAAAGAGTTAGAAGCGAATTATCTTCTCAAAGTTATGTATGTACGTATATATATATAATAATAATAATAATAATAAAAACCAAAGTAACGGTAGGTGAAGTAAACCATTCCCAGATGGTAAGTATGTCAAAGATTGCTTCATACGTGCATCTGAAGAACTGTTTCGTGATTTCAAAAACAAACCAGGAATCTTGAAAAAATTAAAGATTTGCCACTGTCCGCTAAAACAGTACAAGATAGAATAGCTAAAATGTCTTCAAATGTAACATATTTGCAGGTGGAAGATATTCAACTTTCTTCTGCCTTATCACTTGCTATAGATGAGTCTTGCATCATAAAAGGCACAGCACAAGTTGCAATTTTTGTCAGGTATATGTCTTCCCAAGGTCCAAAAGAAGAACTTCTAGGATTGCTACCACTCTCGGGACAAACTAGAGGAGAAGATATAGCGAATGCCGTGCAAAAATGCCTTGAAAACAATAAGATCGATTTAAATAAAATCGTTTCAATAGCAACTGATGGAGCCAGAAGTGTGACAGGAAAAAATAAAGGGGCAACAACAATTTTTCAGAGCAAAATAAACCACGAAATTATTACGTTTCACTGCATAATACACCAAGAAGCGCTTTGTGCCCAAACATTTCCGGCCGAAATAGTTGATGTCATCAATTTTGTAATCAAGATTGTTAACAGCATCTTGACAAAAGCACTCTACCATCGTCAGTTTAAAGAATTCTTAAACGAAATGGAGACTTAGTATACCGACCTCCTTCTTCACAATAAAGTGCGATGGCTTTCCAAAGGTAAGGTATTGAAACGTTTTCTTTTGTGCTTGAATGAAATAAATACATTCCTAAATGAAAAACGCATTAATCACCCTGAATTAGAGAACGACAAATGGTTGCAAAAATTTTACTTTATGGTGGATATCACAGCGAAATTAAATGAGCTGAATCTAAAACTGCAAGGAAAGGGAAACCCAGCCTATGTTTTGGTAGAAGAATTGTTTTGTTTTGAAGAAAAATTAATTCTTTTTGCAGAAGATATTCAGAGCAGTAAATTACTTCATTTTCAATTTCTAAAGCAATATCGCTATAAACCAGTGCAACTGTTGACACGAGGTACTTCAGCACAGTTATAAAAAAAATTAAAGATTAATTTGCTGACGTATTTAAGCAATTCAAAACCATCAAAACCCCTCTAGCATTCATAGTAAATCCGCTCAACACAAATAGTAACGATATCCACATTGAGCCATTTGGAATTGATGCTGGATCTCTAGAAATGCAATTGATCGATTTAAAAAGTATAGCTTTGTGGAGTGGAAAATTTACAGAGTTGAAAAGCAAGTTGGAAGAGTTGGAGGACCGGAAATGTATGTACGTAACGCAACAAAAATGGACAACTTTAAAAAGAAATGCCGCGAGTTGAGGCACTTATATTCGACGCATGGAATAGTCTTCCAGATTGCTACAGTGAGGTGAAGAAGTTGGCATTTGGAGTGCTGACTATCTTTGGATCGACATATTCGTGCGAGCAAGCATTCTCTTGCATGAATATAATTTTAAAAGTAAAGTAAGAAACCAACTAACAAATGAAAATTTAGAGTCGTGTTTGAAACTTAAAGCAACAAGTTATGAGCCAAACTTTCTAAAGCCATGCAAAGCCAATGCTCCCATTGAATTTGCTTGCTGAAATGTATGTTATTGTTTTTTTTTAATTTTAAGTACAAATTACAGTTAAGTTTAAATTTCCTACCTGAATAACCATGCAAACCCATTGAATGTGTTTGTTCAATTGTTTGTTATTAAAGTACAAGTTAGTGTTGTAAGTAAATGTTTAATTGTTTTAATTTTATACTTAATTAATAAGTAATTATCTAATAATGAATAAATAGATATTTTTTCTTATGAATAAATAGATTAGGTTTTTTTTTTATCAAAAAACTTTATTTATGCGAGCACTAACAGGTGGGCTAGTATTATTAAATCGGCACTACTAGTATTAAATCCATATAATTCTTAGTTAGCCCTAACCTTCAAAAGACACGTGTATAAATTTGACAGCTGCTGCACTATTAGTATGTGAGTTATAGCATTTTTAGTGAAGCAACTTTTGTTAGTTTGAAAAAATGGATAAAAAGGAATTCCGTGTGTTATTAAAGCTTTCCTTTTGGCGAAAAAAAAAATACTATTGAAGCCAAGGCTTGGCTTGAGAAACATTATTCGGACTTTGCACCAGGAAAATCAACTGTAGAGAAGTGGTTTGCTAAATTTAAACGAAGCGAAATGAGCACCTAGGACGATGCCCGCAGTGGACGCCCCAAAGAGGCTGTTACCGACGAAACCATAAAAAAAGTCCATAACATAATTTCTGATAACCATAAAATGAAGTTGATTGAGATAGCTGAGACCCTAAAGATATCAAAGGAATGTGTTGGACATGTCGTGAATGAATATTTGGATATGCGAAAGCCCTGTTCAAAGTGGATGCCGCGCGATCTCACAATCGACCCAAAACAACAACGAATTGATGATTCTAAGCAGTGTTTGGAGCTGTTCAATCGTAATGAACCCGAATTTTTGCGTCGATATGTGACAATGGATGAAACATGGCTCCCTCATTTCACACCGGAGTCCAATCAGCCGAGTGGACTGCACGTGATGAAAAATGCTATAACTTCCCTAAAAATGCTATAACTCACATACTAATAGTGCAACAGCTGTCAAATTTATACAAGTGTATTTTGATGGTTAGGGCTAACTAAAAATCATATGGACTTAATACTAGTTGCGCCATCTATGTGTCAGCCTATGAACATTTCAGCCCATCTGTTATTTATTGGCAAGAAAAAGTTTTGTGGCTCTTTAAAAACTGAAATTTTGTAAATTGCCATTTTTGGCTCTTCCAACTCAAAAGGTTGCCGACCCCTGCCCTAGACACCCACTTCTATAGTTCAGCTTTTGTTAGACTGGTAGAGAAGTCTAACAAAACTGTAGGTTCGACCGGGATGAACCCATTGAAACCGGTGTAAATCTACATAAATAACAAAAAATGTATTTTAATTATTTATCAAGAATTTTATTTCAGAAAATGTGTCTGTTTTAAATAGTCTTCACTCACACAAATGTTTAGACATTTTTAATGCAATGTAAGAAATGCTGCAATTTCTTACTTTTTATTTTATTCCTTATAATTTGTATAGTTTTAGTATGGATATGCTTATGTTGTAAAATCTTTTTATTAATTTTGTTGTTGTTTTGAAGTCTATTCACTCAAAGCTGTGCTGAATTTTCCTATTCTTCAATGTTAGCAACTATGATTTTGTGGTCTTTTTGTTAGTTATTTTCATATATGTTTTTTTTTCTCATAGTTTTGTTCTGTAAACAATACAAACAAAACTATCAAAGAAAGTATAGTCATTTTAAAATTTTTTATCGTTTTCTATTCTTGACATTTTAAAAAATAAGTTTTTAATTGGTATATAATTTTCTTTACAAGGAAATATTCCTTTTTTCAAAATGTTGAATTAAAAGTTAGTGAAAAGATGTAGCTTTAATGCATTAATTAAACACATAAATTGAAGTATTTATATTTTTCTAGTAAATGATATAAATCTTTTAAAAATATTTCTAAAAGGGATAATAAATATTTTCATCTTAAATAATAAATAATTTTTTTTTCTACTTTTGTTTAAAAGAATTTTAATTATATAAACATGAAAAAAAAAAAAAGAAAAAAAAAATACAAAATAGTTTAACTAAATTGTTTTAATTTTCTTTTATAGGATACAATTTTTAAGGCATATTGAAGATTTTTTTTGCTATTGAGAATGAAATTAGAGACAGAGACAGATGAAGATCTGCAAATAGGAACACATAAAGTTATAATAACTTGTGTTGGAATTGGTTTCTTAAACTTGAGCTGAAATGTAAAATAAAATATTTATTGCAAATAAAATTTTATTTTATTATATTGTATTTGGCTTTTATAAAACATTAATAATATAATTTAATTAAATAAGGGGTGTTCCAAAATTCATGCAAGAAATATTGTATGAATTTGAGGCAGTAAAAGTTGGAAATGCCGAACTATAACAAATCTGAAAATGAGATCGTGTGTATCGCAAAATTTCCACAAGATTTCTTGCGGCGGCATACATAAATTGCTTTATCATGTAATTTAAATTAGTCATTTTGATCAATTATATATTTATTTAACAACATATCTCTCCATGCACAAATGAAGTACACTGAAGTGACAAAAGTCATGGGATAGCAATATGCAAATTTTCAGATGGCAGTAGCATCGCGTAGAACAGATATAAATGCGCAGTGCTTTCGCAGAGCTTTCATTTCTGTTCAAGTTATTCATGTGAAGAGGTTTTGACGTGATGATGACCGCACGACGGGAATTAACAGACTTTGAACGCGGAATGTTAGTTGGAGCTAGACGCATGGGTCATGCCATTTCGGAAATCGTTAGGGAATTCAACATTCCCAGATCCACTGTGTCAAGAGTGTGCCGAGAGTATGAAATTTCAGGCATAACATCCCACCATGGACAGCGCAGTGGTCGACCGCCTGCACTTAACGACCGAGACCGGCGACGTCTGCAAAGAGTCGTAAATTCTAACAGACAAGCAACACTGCGTCAAATAACCGCAGAAATCAATGTGGGACGTACAAGGGACTTGTCTGTTAGAACTGTGCGGAGAAATTTGGCTTTCTTGGGTTATTCCAGCAGAAGACCGACTCGAGTGCCTTTACTGACAGAACGACATCGCTTGCAGCGACTCTCGTGGGCACGTGAGCATATCGGTTGGTCCCTAGATGAATGGAAAACCGTGGCCTGGTCCGATGAGTCACGATTTTAGTTGGTAAGAGCTGATGGTAGAGTTCGAGTGTGGCGCAGACCCCACAAAGCCATGGACCCAAACTGTCAGCAAGGCACTGTTCAAGCTGGTGGTGGCTCCGTAATGGTGTGGGCTGTTTTTTCATGGCATGGACTTGGTCCTCTGGTGCGACTGGACCGAACATTGACTGGAAATGCTTATGTTCAGCTACTTGGAGATCACTTGCAGCCATTCATGGACTTCATGTACCCAAACAACGATGGGATTTTTATGGATGACAATGCGCCATGTCACCGGGCCACAACTGTTCGCGATTGGTTGAAGAACATTCTGGGCAATTCCAACTAATGATCTGGCCACCTAGATCGCCCGACATGAATCCCATCGAGCATTTATGGGACATCATCGAGAGGTCTGTTCGTGCCCAAAATCCTGCACCATCAACGCTTTCACAATTATGGACGTCTATCGAGACAGCTCAATATTCCTGCAGAAGACTTCCAACGACTTGTTGAGTCCATGCCACGTCGAGTTGCTGCACTTCGCCGGGCGAAAGGAGGGCCGACACGATATTAAGAGGTATCCCATGACTTTTGTCACTTCAGTGTATATATAAGAGTAAATAATTTTAACAGAATTTTTATATACTATATAATAATACTTAGGAGACATAAGATGAAATGAGGAAAAACTAATAAAAGATTAATAGAAAGAAAGGAAATATGCTACTATGTCATAATGTATAAAGCAAATAAATATAGAGGTACGAATTTGTCATCTTGGCAGAAATTCATTATGAAAACCAGAAGGGATTTTGTTTCTATATATGACATAAGTGCAAAATGCCTGTTTTTTTAAAATTCCAAGATTATGTTTAAGAATCTTTCTATTGTTTTCAACACGGGTTATACTTAGAAATGATATATTCCATATTTCATACCTTTCCAACATTACAACTGCAAAACTTATTAGGATATAGATGAAATCTTAAAAGGTAATTATCTGATGATCTGTTATCTTATCTGATTATAATGCTCTGATAAAATTGAATAATTTTGAAATCACGCAAGAAAAAGGGCTTGCTATACAATCTATTTTTCACAGGCTAATGAAATTATCGTTAATTAGCAAATATTTAAAAAAAAATAAACTATAAAAACTATTATTATGTTAAACTATTATGCTTATTAACTATTATTATTTTAAAAACTATTTAAATGCTATAGAACATCAGTGAAATTTGTGGCCTACTTTTAAACTTTGTCTTTTCGTTTGTTGTATGATCAATCAGAAAGTTATTTCTGCCAAATTAAATATTACAACATACAGTAGAATTTCAATCTATTGTTCATTTTCCTGCTTCTTTGACTAACTGCTAAAACATTTCAAATATTGATGAAGTAACGTGAGAAAACATTCAAGTAAAAAAATATTAATTTAACATAAATTTGCCTAATTTTTTGAGATAATCTAATAAAAATAATAATGTTTAAATTTATGAAAATATATTTCACTAACAGTTATTGAAGACAATTATTTTAATCAGTTACAACTAATAATCAGTAACCATTTTTATCATTTTCTAAAAATAAAAAACTCAAAGCAGTCAATGAATGTTGCATCACCCATAGAATTATAAATTAAACTGTTGTTAATTAATGAATAACAATCTGCTTATTGTGGTTTGAAAGCTGAGAATTCTTTGACTTTTTTTATGATCAGTGTGTATAAACTACATTGTAATAAATACGGAGGAAATATAGCATTCATAACTTTAAATGCTTAAAATGCAAGTTGGCATTATATGTTGATTTCAACACTTGACCACATTTTTTAATTATAAAGTTAATTGACTGTCATGCTTTTTTAAAAATTAGTAAACACATTAAATTCAAAATATGTCTACAAAGTGAAGGGGAAAAATTGTATTGTAATTTGTGGCCTATATTCTACAAAGGCGGATAATTTAGGATTTATTCATCTGTTCACTTGTTTTCTTAGATAGATAGAAGTATAAAAAAGTAGCACTGTAGCATTTTTCTCATTGGAAGAGTGTTGGTATTTCATTCCCAGGAGAAAGTAACGTAAATTTTTTGAATACATAATAACAACCCATCACTCATATTTGACAGCAAACAAGCAGTGTTGTGGGTTGTTATATTATGTAAAATTAGTGTTTTGCACTAATGAGAATAATCTGTCACTCAAATCTTATAGTAGATATTCAGTGTCGTGTATAATGAGACTCATGAAATTAACTATTGTCTGAGCGACCTTCACAGGTCGAAACAATTACAGATGGAATATGGACAACATGAGTTGTTTCATTGTGATTGGTGACAGACCGTGAACTGAGAAAATGTCTACTCGATGAGAAGTGAGGGAAGCTTATCTTCCCCATCTTTGACGGTTTTTGGTGAAGAAAGGAGAGAGTTCTTCGATGAGTCAACAAAATTTTCGTCTCACCTTTTTTTTGAAGTAACTGAATAGGCTGGAGTTTTCGCCTGTTTCCAAAATGAGCATCTTTTGATTTGGTGTATCTCGCAGTGTGATAATTAAGGTCTGTCGCAGACCACGCATTTTGAGAATCGACGTAGACTCGAGAAGTTTGAATATCTCCGACCTTGGAGTAAATTGTACTTGTGATTTAATCATGCACCACTTGTGATCAAAATTTATATTTTTAATTTTCATTTCTTTATATAATAACTCAGAGATTTGCATTTGTATATATAGTGCTTGTAAATAAAAATTAAAGTTTTTCCATGATCCTGAAAGTGACCCTCTTCTTGAAGCCATTATAGGTCTAGTATAGGCCGAGACGTGACAGCACTATTAAATGATTTATTTTTAAAATTTATTAAAAACCCCTTTCATCAGATAGCACTTGACGGTCTATAATACTCGCGGAGAAATTTTACAATTTTTAACACATGATCTACACACAATAGGATGGATATTATAGTAATTGTAACTCTTTGATTATAGGAACAATTGGAACAAAAATAATGATTGAACACAACCATTGTTGTTAGTTTTTTTTTTTTTTTATTTTAAACTAAGATGAAGTCAAAGGGTTAGAATAATTTATTTTAGATATTCAAAGTGTTCCATGGCTTCTTTATTAATATACTGTCCTTTCCAAGTGCCATACTCTTAGAAAAAAGTGAACAGTTATCCGATTTTACGAAGTAAAATAAACAGCTTTAATCGAGGGAATTTTTAAACTTTGGGTCAACGTTCGAAAATGTAATTGTCGAGATAGAAAAAAAAAAGGTTTAAAATAATATTTACGTTGAAGTTTTAAGTGTCTTTCTCCACTTTATAGAAAGTGGAAAATGTTGTATAAAAAAGTCAAACCAGGTGCTTAAGACAAAAAAAGATTTTTTTTAAATACATTTTTTTCTTTATTACCAACCTTTGACATTTGAATAGTGACAAGAAATAATTCAGCAAATGTATGTTTCTTTTCATCATAAGCACATGCATCTTGAAATATCAGTGAATTTATTATTTCAGAAACAAAGGATTAATTTATTAAAAATTATATACCCTTTGTTATTATCACCCGTGCTTTAAGTTATTAACATTAAAATTGGATTATGGCAATATTTTATGACAGCATTTTTCTTTGTACAAATGTATAAAAAATAATAATATGATTACAGACACGCAGAGGAAAAATCGGCAATGAAGGGGAAAGAAAAAAAACTTATATTGTAGATAGCTTAATTTCTGGCTTCTATTCGACAACGCCGGATAATGCCAGACTAATCTCTGTTTATTTGATTTCTTAGATAGATAAAAGTAAGGAAATAAATAACATTATTACGTGATTAATATTTAAAATTTAAAAAATTAAATTATTAAAATAATTAAAAAGAAACATCAGCCGATAACTTTCAACTGCCTATAATCCTCACGGATCAATTCTAAATCTGCATTAAATCTAGGATGGATATTACAGTAATTGTAACTCTCCTGATTGTTCTACTTGTACTATTCTGATTATTCCATTCCTTTACTGCTTTGATTGACAAAAAATTCAGCAGGAAAATAACAAATATCTTTATGCATGAAACAAAACAAAGACTTACATACAGAGATTTAAAAAAAAAAAATTTGCAATTTCATAAATTCTAAGATCATAATGAAATCATATTGAAGTGATTAATAAAAATATGTTTAAAGTCAAAAATAAATCAACATTAATAGGGTATGTGAGCCCCCCTCACCTGCATACAAGGTTTGTTGTTGTTGTGACTAATCCTCAATGTACTGCAGTGCGGGACGGGCATCCCATGAGTGATCTACTCATGGATGGAGGGAAAGGGGCAGCTTCTGTTGTGATGGAGCACACGTAGGTAAAAGTCTGACTCTTACAGTCGTATGAGTCAAGGATATCCATGAGCCCCACTCCCCAAAACAATACCCATATATTTTATAAATAAAAATGTTAATCAATAGATATTTAATTAAATAACCGACTTTAATTCGAATTTTTAATGATCGCCTTTTTTCCCTACAAATCTATATATATTAGTACTTAAAGGTTAGCCGCTCTACAGTCATTTTTTGCACCCTTTAGGCTAATTAGACCGGGATCTACTGTTTAACGTGGAATCCGAACCACTCACAAACATCCATGCCACCGCCAGGATTCGAACCTGAAGCCTGTGGTACCTAAGAACATCATCATCCTAATTGGCGGAACAGCCCAGTGTGGGCCAAGACCGTCTACATACTGGCAGATTTCGAGACGTTTTTCTTTTTTTTACGGGGTAGGGTTGTCAGCTCTACGCTCAACAGTCATAGGAGACCGGGACCTACGGCTTAAAGTGGATTCCGAACCATTACAAACATCCATTGCACCGCCGGGATTCGAACCCGACCCGTGGTCCGAGCGCCAAAGCACTAGTCACTCGACCATTCAGGTTCGCATACAAGGTTTACAGCATGTGAGTATGCTTTCCATGCGGTGATCAATCACTGCAGAGTCAAGTAATCGCCATTCCTCGTGTAGAGCAATTTTCAATTTTGTGAGAGTGGCTAATGTGAGAAATGTTTATACTCAGCAGGGCCAAGGGCATTCCAAAGATTTTCATTGGGATTAAGATGGTTAACCCGAAACCTGTGGTATCGAGCGTTAGCCATTCTGCCATCAGGTCTCCATATATTTTACACGCGTGGAGGTCGCTTCTTCGGATCCGCTTGGCTACAACGGCAATATATAAATCTTCCACGTGAGTCGTAACTTTTAGATGACTGGCCGCAGGTCTTCAGACAACTGTTTGGTTGGATATAAATTGTTTCTATTATCATGAAATCACAGAAACCGCAGAAAAGAACAGCATCTGTGATTGATTGTCCTACTTCAATGCATCCGACAGCATGCCAATGCTCAGAATCTTCCATATCTTTTCTGGAAGCAATAGAAACACCCCTGTCTTTAAACATACCAAAGTTCTAAACACTTTTTATCAGTACTTACATGCAAATGCTATTGTCCTTCACTATATTGACTTCTTGACAGCCTTTTTTGCATATTTCTATATACGAATCTGAGATTGGCAGTTACATAACATATTTGCATATTTCATTATATTTCCATCTAACTCGGCAGAGAATTGCAACCCCTTCAATTCAGATTGGCTTCCTGTAATTAACATTTGCCTCTACATGCTTAACTTTTGGCAACGAGTGTATTTTGACCTGAAGTCTTCCGTTACTAGAACATCAGAACTACATTTGTTGTTTGTTGTTGTTTCTTATCCCACTTGACTGGCCAAGCCCACGAGCCCATGCGTACTCATGATTGAAGGGGAAGGAAGCAGCTTCTGTTATGAGGGAGCACCTGTAGGTAGAGGTCTGACTTTGGTTCCGTGACGTTCTTACAGTCATAGGAGGCCGGGACCTACGGCTTAAAGTGGATTCCGAACCACTACAAACATCCATGGCACCACTGGGATTCGAACCCGAAACCTGTGGCACCGAGCGCCAAAGCGCTAGACACTCGGCCATTCAGGTCCCAAATGTGTGAATGGCAACGGCACGCGGTGTTCCCAGGTGGTCACCCACCCAAGTACTGACCATGACCAATGATGCTTGACTTCGGTGATCTAACGAGAACATTGGCATTATATAGCAGATATATAAAAGATTATAACAGCATTACCCAGGCTGCATTATGCAGAAGGGCTGCTGCAAAATACCCATCGCAAATTGGAACGAACACACCCAAAGAAGGCATCCTGATAGGTTTTCAGACTCTTTCCATCCTTCTTGAATTCGGTGGAGGAATTTATGGTGATGCTCCCTACATAGATACAGAAATTAATGGTTTCTGCATTGTTTGTTGTGTTTCGAATCAAGCTTCCATAGTTGGTAAGCTCAAGGTACTATCGATCTTAATATATCGAATATATAGTATTAATCACTATTTTGTATTTGGGAATATTATACTTTATAAAGTATAATTGGCATTAAGATAATTATGGTCGTTGATGAATGACGTCATGCAGAAACTGCTTACATTTAAATATTAAATATTTTAATAAACTTATTAACAATTACAACTTTTTACAACTTTTAAACAACTTTTAAACAAAAAGTTTATTAAAATATTTAATATTTAAATGTAAGCATTTTCTGCATGACGTCATATATGATATATATTATATTATTTCCAATGGCGGTGAGTACATTACATATAAAAAAATACAACGAAGAAGTAAAGACCGAAGTCATCGCCGCAAGAGCTCTCTGTCACGCCAATATCTTGCAATCTCGGAGTCAGTTCCATGGAGTGTCTTAGAACATTGTGGGAGTTTTGTATTCAAAGTCACTTTCAAGGCACAAAGACGACAGTGGGGATGGACATAAGTGTTCACTCAGACAGTCATGGGCTATTATAAGTTCGAAAAGATCTACTGCATTTCGGCGAGGCTTGTCTGGCATTGCATCTAGCTCTGTCTCACTCCAATACTTACTCTTTATTCTCTTCCGTAGCTCTGAATAGGTCCTCATTTTCTTAATGCTTTTTACGTATAGTTTTAGAGAATAGTACGACATTCCAGAATAATTTGGTTGAAACCATTTAGTGCCCTTTCGAGCAAGGAAATCAGCCTGCTTGTTACGGTAGATACCTCAGTGGCTAGGTATCCACTAGAGAACTATTCTGCTCTAAAAGTCCGATGAGCTCCCGGCAATTAAGTATCTCCTTTGTAAAAGTGCTCTCCAGTGAACTAATTGCTTGAATTGTAGCCTGGGAGTCGGACAATAATACGACTTTTTCAAACTTATAGTGGATGGACTTCAGTTGTTTCAGTGCAGTATACACTCAAGAGCCAAAACATTATGACCACCCCTACATTTTGCAATGAACTCGCCTGGATGATGTGGAAGGCACGTGATCAGGTGGAAGTGGTATTTAGTTGGTATTAAGTGGCGGTATTAATCCATGCCAAGGCTGGTTGAAGCTGTGTTGCGCGCCAAAGGTGGGCCAACTCGTTATTGACAGGTGGTCATAATGTTTTGGCTCTTGAGTGTATATACGAGTGTGTGTAATATATACGCAATATGTATACATTACACTTTATATATATATATACACTTTATATATATATAACACTTTATATACACTTTTATATACACTTTATATATTTCATTTATATTATTCATTTTCAGGATATATCTTTTCAAAGAATTTTCCACAATTTTACCTTCTAATGCATGGAACCTGATGACCGAGTGGCTAGCCCCTGCCCCCTCGGAACACAGGTTACGGGTTCGAATCCGGCGAGCATGGATGTTTATTGTGGTTCGGAATCCACTTTAAATCGTAGGTCCCAGTCTAACAGGATCGTAGAGAGTTACGGATGTATTGTTAGTCCACGTCCATAGCTTATCTTCACGTTACACGTGACTTCTGGGTAGTGCTAAGTGAGTAACGTCGGTGTAGCACTTATCTTAGGGCCTCGAAGTCAACTGTCTAAGTGTTTTCCAGCTGCATTAGAAAAAAAAAACCCTTCTAATATATCAAAGGATTGGATGTTATTTTTTGTCTCCCCCCAATTCGACCACATATCCCATATAATCCTGTCTTTATTTTTCAGTTCAAAAAAAAAAAAAAAAATAATAATAAAATAAATAAATAAAAAAACCTTCATTTTTAATCAATATATTTTTTTGCAATTTTGATTACTGGAAAGACCGTTAATTTTAAAATTTCTATACAATTTAGAATTACATTGTGTTTAAAACAGTAGAGCAACACAAAAAAGCTTTTTCTCTCAAAGAAAATGCAGAACACTTTGTTTTTTTCTTAAATAAATCAAAGAGGAAAAAGTATTGTGGCTTCCAAATAAAAAAAATAAAAAAATAAAAAAAAATAAGACATTGAAGAAAATAAAAAGAACAGAATCAATGTTTTTTATAGCAGTGCAATATATAAAACATAGATTTCAAATGAATTCAATGCAATTATTTTTTTAAACTATCGCTTACGCGTTTTCTTTTATTTCTCTTTCTCCTATTATGAACCGTCTTCGTTAAGCTCTAAATACTTCCTGTTCTTTTTCTTGCTTGCATCTTTTAATTGTGTACTTATCTCTTTACTATCCTGTTATTTCCTTCTTCGAGCAGCCTTTCGTTTTTGTTTTCTGCACTTAATCAATGCTAATTAAGTTTAGAATTATTTTAATGAGCACTTTTTTAGAAGTCTTATCTGGTGTAACTAACTGTTCAAAAAATACTTAAATCTTTATGTGATCTTAGCATGCGTAAAGTAATTTTTTCCAATTACTTGAAAACCGCGCTTTAATAAATTCGAAGGATGTTGTTTTCGAATACCGGATACTTTGACCTGAGATCGCCTCTATAATGGCAGATACTACTGTGTCCAAAAAGTAAGACCAATTTTCAATTTAAAATTCCCAGGGCTTATGGAATTTAAATTTTTTTTTCTTTTTTAGGTTGCTGGCACTATCCTTGACATCTGTGTGAAATTTGACGTCGAAATATTCATTAGTGTTTGAGTTACGCTTGGCTTTGTGAGATGCTGAAACTGATTACGGCGATTTTCGAAATGTCTGAAATAATTGAGCAAAGAACTTGCATTCAATTTTGTTTGCGGAAACTTACAGAATGTTGCAGAAAGCATTCGGTGAGCATTTTTACATCGGAAAGAAATGTTTAGAAGTGGTATAAACAGTTCAAACAAGGCAGAGAATGCGTTGAAGACGAAGAGCCCTCTGGTCGACCCTCAACCACGACCGGCGAATCTCACGACCAAAAAATTAAAGATTTGGTGCTTGCGAACCATCGATTCACAAGTAGAGACCTTGATGATGATGTTGAAATTTCAAAAGGATCTGTCAATTCCATTTTTGCCTCAAACGCGGCAAATCTTGATTAATACCGAAAACACCGAATGCGCCAGCTCACACTGCATTGATTCTTAGTGACGTTTTCGCCAAAAATGAAACCCATATCGTTCCACAACCACCGTATTCACACAGTGCGACTTCTGGCTATTCCCTAAACTCAAAAGACCACTCGGGGACACCTTTTTGAGTCGATTGAAGACATTGAACGTGAATCGCCGCGCGCTTTGAAGGCCATGCCTGCCGATGACTTTTTAGCATACATTTAGGATTGGAAGAAAAAAAATTGGCATAAGTGCATTGTGTCCGGAGGGGTTTACTTTGAAGACGATGAAATAAATTTGGAAGAATAAATAATGAGTTTTTGAAAAAAACAAAAATTGAGTCGGTCTTACTTTTTGGACACAGTAGCATGTAGCAGATCCAGTGTTTTTCTTGGTTTGGTTTGTCGCTCTACTGTCATTTTTTTTTTTTGCACACTTTAGACTAATTAGACCGGGACTAACAATCATACATGCCACTGCCAGCATTCGAACTTGAAACCTGTGATACCAAAAGCCAGAGCGCTAGCCAATTGGCCATCAGGCCGCAGTGCTTTTCCAAGGTGCACTACGGGAGCCTGCCACACTACACTTATATTTTGCAATTACAGATATGAAGGAACACTTCCATTGATGGAATACGGGAGGTTCTCACCCTGCTTCTTTTCTCGAATCTAATGTAGTGCTTTATACCACCATCATCATCATCAGTGGCGCAACAGCCCCATGATGGGACAAGGCCGTCTGCCTACTGGCAAATTACGAGACGAGAGATGTTTTTCTTTTTACGGGGTAAGATTGTCAACCCTACGTCCAACGCTGAACAGTCATATTAGACCGGGACCTACAGCTTAAAGTGGATTACGAACCACTACAAACATTCAGAGCACCGCCGGAACTCGAACCCGTAACTTGTGGCACCGAGCGCTAGTCACTCGGCCATCAGGTCCCAAAATACATTAATGACATCGCCAAGTTTCGAAGCTGGAGCCTGTGATACCAAATTCCAGAGTTCTAACCAATTAGCCTGTAAGACGCAGTGTATTTTATGGGGCACTGCTAGAGTTTGCTATACTACACTTACATTTTGCCATTACAAATATGAATGAACACTACAGGGATAGAATTCGAGAGATTCACAACCTCCTTCTTTTCTCCTCGAATCCAAATATAGTACTTTATACCCTAACAGATAGATCAAGTCCAACCCCGACATATCCGGCAGTGCCATGGATGTTTGTAGTGGTTCGGAATCCACTTTAAGCCGTAGGTCCCGGTCTCATATGACTGTAAGAGCGTCACGAAGCAAAAGTCGGACTTCTAGCTACGGGTGCTCCATCACAACAGAAGCTGCCCCTTTTCCTCCATCCATGAGTAGATCACTCATGGGATGTCCGTCCCACGCTGCAGGACATTGAGGATTAGTCACAATGTTTAATGTTTCAAGTTTCGAACCATTTCTCATAGTACTGTAGGTATGTAAATGCTATTTTACGGCGTAAGAGTTGTATTTTAAATGACGATGTATTATCGAGTTCGTATGCATCAGATAATCTTATATCTAATGATACATTTGATCTAAGCATGGCTTTGCTAATTTCTTCTGGGTTT
Organism: Caerostris darwini; assembly: GCA_021605075.1. Classification (NCBI taxonomy): domain Eukaryota; kingdom Metazoa; phylum Arthropoda; class Arachnida; order Araneae; family Araneidae; genus Caerostris; species Caerostris darwini. Next base: position 200,661 of record BPLQ01012839.1, read on the forward strand.
TACTGATTTCCAGGAAATCTTATTTCGTACATTGTTACTGTATATTTTGTATAAATATTTATGTTTCTTTTTAAATCTGCCTATGCAGTTCTTCATCTTATTAATATTTATGTTTTTTTTTTTTTTTTTTGTTTTACCATCGGTGGGTTTAAGCATACTACGAACAGCCCACCGACGGGTGAGAGAGAAGGCACTGTCCTTGAATTAAAAACAGCAGTCCTCACTGAATTTAATTAAAAAAAAAAAAAAGCAGTCTTGTTCAGATTTGAATCTGATTATGGAAAATATAATGAAAAAAATTACTTCTACATTACTTATTACATGAAATGTTGTTACTTATCTCACTTGGTTAGTCATTTAAACCAAGCCTACGACCCCTTATGGACTCATGGTTGAAGGGAAAGGAGGGGGGCAGCTTCTGTTGTGATGGCGCACCCGTAGATAGAAATCTGACTTTGCTCTTACACGCTCTTATAGTCATATGAGACCGGGACCTACTGGTTAAAATGGATTCCGAACCACTACAAATATCCATGGCACCTCCGGTACTCAAACCCGAAACCTGTGGCACCGAACGCCAGAGAGCTAAAACCTCGCCCATTCAGGCCCAAAATATACTTTTATATCCTTATTTATGAAAAGATTGTTAATCTAAGTTTTTATACCGTCCCCCGTTCCTTACAGCTAACAAATAAGTAAGTGAACAGTAAGTGAATAGTTATATTTTGTGAGGCCGGAATGGTCAGTGGCTAGCGTTCTGGCGCTCGGTATCACAGGTTTCGTGTTCGAGTCCCGGCGGTGCCATGGATGTTAGTAGTGGTTCGGAATCCACTTTAAGCCGTAGGTCCCGGTATCATATGACTGTAAGAGCGTCACGAAGCAAAAGTCAGACTTCTACCTACGGGTGCTCCATCACAACAGAAGCTGCCAGTTTCCCTCCATCCATGAGTAGATCACTCATGGGATGTCCGTCCCGCGCTGCAGGACATTGAGGATTAGTCACAACAACAGTTATATTTTGTAAAATATATCTGTTACTCATTCTAACAAACATAACACACAAAGTTTTGCTTTTTTTTTTGAGTCACAAAAATTGACAGAAAAATTTAACTTTTTCGACTTTCCTTGAAGAGTTGGTCAAAAAATTAATTAAAATAATTCGAAGACTGAAATCAGGGTAAAACCCTTGTCCTTTTAATGACGAAAGTTAAGTTACGCAAGTTGAACGTGCCCGGTGCATTGGATTCAGTTCATGTTTTTCGCCAATGGCGAAAAGTGGAATCAGAAAATTGTAGACCATCGTTTAATTATGTAGAATCGATATTCTTAAAATGAAAAATATTCAAGACATCTAGGTAAATTGTTGAAATATCACGATCTGTTTATTCATCGGATTACGGATTTCATTGTATCAGTTTTGAAGATCTTTTCTTTCAAGACGCGATAATTACAAAAATTACATAAGCAATCATTAGCTAAGCTTTGTTTTAATTTGTTAAATAATAAATTAATAGTTAAAAAAAACTAAAAAAAACACGCTTTTAGAGTGAATCGAACTAAAAAGTAAAAAATAATTGTTAGCATAAGAATAAAATGACTGACGAGAAAATGAATGCCACCGTTCTAAAAGCGTGGTGTGCTCGATATCAATCGTTGTCATTTTTCACTAGTTTCATTCCGAAATGCAGAGTTAGTTTAAAAATGTCATACAAAGCACCCCACGCTTTTAGAACAGTGACATTCATTTTCTCGTCAGTCATTTTATTCTTATGCTAACAATTATTTTTTACTTTTTAGTATGATTCACTCTAAAAGCGTGTTTTTCAGTTTTTTTAAACTATTAATTTATTTTTTACTTTTTAGTTTGATTAACTCTAAAAGCGTGTTTTTTAGTTTTTTTAAACTATTAATTTATTTTTTACTTTTTAGTTTGATTAACTCTAAAAGCATGTTTTTAAACTATAATATTTAAATGAGGTGCCGGTACGGAGGACTGGAACTATAGTTCTTACAATAATTTAATTGTGAGTAAAACAAAGGCTAAATGCGAATAGGTCGAGCCAGCCAGGATTCAAACTTATCAAAATATTTTAGTGTCCTTGATAAGTCTACAACGTTTCAATTAAATCTGATCGCTTAAAGTAGGGCAAAATCGAGCCCAAAGAGTCAGTTACATACAAACAAACATACAGGCGAAACTAATAAAAGCGTATTAAAAATGGACATGAGTGTGTATCCTCCTGTGCAATTTAAAAGTTATAATATCAATATTTTTCTAACTTCGTTATTTTTTTTTTAACTAGCGTAAAAAGAAAAAATTACAAAGAAAAAAAAAATGATTACTTCATTTTTAATTAAATAAAAACAGTACCTCATATAAAAATTCATAAAGAATCATTCATAATCATTCATAAAAAGTACCTCATATAATAATATTTTTCCAGAAATCGTCTGTTTTTATTAAGATGCCGTTTAAAATTAATTTCGCTATAAAATAAAATAAAATTAATCTAAACGAAAGAAAGCAGACGATTTTTTAATTACTCATTTGCGAAGAATAATTATTTGTTTTTATTACTATTCTTCGAATTAAACTGGTAAGTGATCGTCTTTTAATATCTTTTCCTTTAAAATGTTGTTCTAAAAAAAAATAATAAATTACGAAGCAATTCTAACTAGTTCTTTTTAATTAAAGAAAAACTATTATTTTAATGTATTTATAACAATGCATTACAATATATAACAAGGCAATATAATGTTATGATACTTTAAAAAACGGAATAAAAGCATCAATGTTTCGTAATTATTTTTATACCAATATCTTATAAAAGTATCAGTGCTTAATTATTTCATAAAAAAAATCAATGTTTTATGAATATGTTTTTAAATTCAAATGCTTAACTGAAAGAGTGTTAAAAACTAAATTAATGAAAGAATGAGTGAAATTATTATAAAATCGAAATAAAAAAGATGAGAGGAGATATTTAAAGCATGATGAATTTATTTAATAAACGTTTTATTTCCAAGAATGATAAAGTAATATATAGTACATAAATGAATACAGAATTTTTTCATGAGAAGCAATAAAATCTTCAACTACATCTTTTTAACTTTTAAATTTAATAAAATATATCAAACAAGCCACGTTATAATTGATATTTATAATAAAATGTGGTTTGTTGTTTAGTTAAATAGCAATGGCGTGTTACACACCCGTTCAATATATCGAGATGATAATGATTTATGGCGAATATCAAAGAAATGCAAAAGTGGCTGCGATATCTAATGGCGAATGTTTTTTGAACTTAGAATCTTCAAGTATGTATTTTTGCGAGTGATTTCTTTTTGTATTATTTATATACATAAATTAGTGACAATATTTTTAATTGATTCAAATGCATAAATTAAAAAGAAAGGAATGATTATAGAATTATTGAATTATTTTTTCGAAATCATAGGTATGTATGCTGAAATATGCTCGACAAATTTCAACTTATCATGTGTGAACATTCGAGAAGGGATGAATAAACTCAGGGATATGCCAATGTTTAATAATGCAAGAGATATATAAAGCAATATAGCAATTGATTAGATTAATATAATAATAGTCAAATTCAATAGCCACATGAATATAGCAATGTTGAATAGATCAAGAACTTCACGAAGAATGAATTGTTCAAGAATCTCTAAAAGAATATGCAAAAGTAAGATAAACGAAGAATGAAGTATTCCAAATTCTACAAGAAACGTTATCCCATTCAGTAGCCAAAAGAATATACAAAAGTTAGATAAATGTAGTCGTAAATGAAGAATAAAGTATTCTCAATTCTACAAGAAACGTTATCACATTCAATAGCCAAAAGAATATATCAAATATATGAAAATTCTAGGCATAGATGGAGAAGGAAGTATTCCAAATTTTACAAGAAACACTATAGCATTCAATAGCTAGAAGAATATATCAAAGTTTGAAAAGTCTAGGCATAAAGGAAGAATGAAGTATTCCAAATACAATAAGAAGCACTATACAGCTCAATAGACACGGGAAAATGTCAAAAGTGATAAATATGAAACTTCAAGAAGAAGGAATTGATTAACGCATTACGAGTACTTATAGCCATTGGAAATACAAATGTTTAAAATCCCAAGTCAAAACGTGAAAAGTGCTTCAAAACCATACTACAAAACACTTCCAGCAAAAGCCAAATTCTTCAAAAAATTCCTTAAAACTAACGTTATTCATGAAGCATTTCAAGAGTTAAGGTACCCAAAGTACCATCTTCCGTTAATATTTGGAATGGAGTTTTATTTGCTTGATCCTCATTTTCGGATAACATCACGGACCTCTAAGCAGGACAACATCATGTTCATACATGATAATAATGATAAAAAATTTCTCTTTAACTCGTTACTCTACATTTTGAGATCTTTGCATGTTGTTTATGTGCATTTTCTTAATTTTCAACTGTCTACATTACGATTATTTATTTATAATTTATTCTACTTTGTTGTATTTTATTCAATTCCTACTATTAGTTCACACACTCACTATATATATCTTGTTCAAATTTTCAATCGTGAATTAAATACTTTTTATTCCTCCACTCAAGTTCAAATACATTTTTTTGAACTTATAGTGGATGACATTTGATGTTAATACAGTTTTTTCAAATATTAATTCAGTAATTAAATTTAATTAGTTAATTAAAAATTTTTTTAGATTTAAGTTGCCTATATCTAATAATAGATGGCGTCAGATGTAAGAGGAAAATTTCAACTTTATTTGTAAAAGACTTTTCTGCAATATAGTGAAAAAAAAGTAGGAATTGACTTAAAAATTTTTTTTTTATATTACTTGTTTTAAAATTCAATCCTAATAGTTATACAGATAAATTGCGAATCATTTTTTCTTTCACTTTTTTTATGCAGTACCATGAAAAGCGTTATGAAAACAAATATATTTTTCTGCTTTAATGCATTTAATCAGAAGGAATTTTATTAGTTTTTATGTTTGAGATCGATTTTTTGCGAAACTTTTTTTTTTTTTGGATTTTTTTTTACAACCATATATTATCTCTAGCAAAAAAACGAAAATTGAAATCATCAAGCCAATGCACAGTATCAGAAAAGAACCCGATAAATCTTTGACAGAAAGTGCAAGGGATTTTTCTTCATTCTTGAAAACTTTACTGGACACCTCCAGCCAAAATTTCAAAGATTCATCTTTCAAAATCTTCTCGCCAAGCCCACCACCTACCATTCTTGAGATGATCTTGTTAACTCGAGCTGTGCAGCAAAATTTTTTATTGATTGCTATTCCCATAGGCACAACAAAAAGCAGATCCGGTGATATGTAAATTGTGGATGCAAAATTTCCACCGTACAGAACATTCAATAGTGTTCGGCTCATAATCATAACGACTCCAGGTTTCAAAGTTAGGCCTTTGTACACAGACTTCAAATCATAGTACCAGTTGTTATCCATCATTGCACGTCCAATTATTTTCAAATGCTTTTCGTCTGAATGGAACATGAAAGGGACGGTAAGCGAACCATTCGAGGAATAGGCTTGGTGAGTGCCCTTGAAGACCGCTGCAGACAATTCGCGGAAGTTTTTCAATATCTTAATGGGTGGGGGTAAAGTCAAGAACGAAAGCAACACAGCAGAATAACTGGATGAAATAACAAAAGCGCAGAGGAACCAGAAAGCAAATAAAGGTTTCCATCCCGATGCATCATCAGGAAAATCCGACGATTTGCCAAGTATGTTTGAAAATATATCAATCAGTACAAGACAGAAATGCTGTTTCCTTTTGAAAATCAAATAATAAACTACAGCCATCAAGATTAAAGTAATAAAAATTGACAACCAAGTGACTTTATCAAATAACTGAAGGAATTGGAACATGTTTTCTTGTGGTACCTTTTGGACAGCAAATGTCACAGCGTCCATGGTGTATGCAGTGGAAAAGTCCACGACTCGAGCTCTTTTTGCATTGATAGAGATGGTACTCATTGCAATATCAGCTTCTCCTCTGGCCACCATTCCTATTTGTCCACTCCAATTTCCAGTGGAATCCAAAGTGCCCAAGTCCTCATCTTTAACAAACTTCAGTTCATAGTCACCTTTCCATCCCACTAATATGGTTTCTATATACTTTGCGAAAACTCCACTGAACTTGTATTGTCCGTTCTCGCTTCGGGTAACTTCGAGATTTCTTGCAATATTTGTGATAGCCACAGTGAGTTTCTTTGATTTTCGCATACTTGGAGAAGAATAGTTTTATTTTATTAGATAAAAGTCTTAACTTTTAAATAGTGGTAAAATATTCTATTTCCAAAAGGCAGAACAAATGAGACAAGAAGTTTAGAGCTCCTTCATTCATAGAGTCATCTGGTGCTTATACCAGGGATTATCTGTTTCTGGCATATTCATTACCACCAAATATAATAAAAAAAATTTAAAACTTTTTATTTCACATAATGTTATAAAGTAAAAGATATACCTTTTTGATGAGTACTTTATGAAGGTAAATTTACTTTATTATGTTATCAATAAACAAAACATTTATTTCTAATGAATGCATTATCGTTTAATTTTTTGGTATTACTTGAAGTAAACATATTTACTTAATCACAATGATGATTCAAAAATAAGAAAATAGGGGGAAAAACATGATAATAGTGAGTTATAAACCCTAATGTTTCGTGATATCCAACCTTACCTTAACCAACCCAACCTACCAACCTTATTTTTTATTAAAAGTTTGATTCCTCTTTGATTGGTTTTTCATTCTAATGTGTTGATTGTAAATAGTTATTAAACTTACATATGTTTGAGTTTGCACAAAACTTCTGCTTAAATATCTGTTTTCAAACAGTTTAGTAGAGTGATCATTAATGTTCAATACGTTTCTAAGCATAGAGGACACTAAATTATAATTTCCTTTAAATTTCCTATAATAAACTTATTCAAAACTCGTATAATGAACTTATATTAAAAGGCTTGAAAGTTCATAAAAATCAACAGATTTTATAGCACACAAAAAAGTTATGTTTTCCTTTAATCGAAGAATGAGCAAACTATACATTGTATTTTAGATAAAATACATTTTATATATGTGGCACGAACATAGATAAAATGTATTTTGTTATGGATACATTCTTTTTCCTAAATTTATGAGTATTTTCTTTTAACACAAATGTTTACACATTTTTTTTTCTTTTAACACAATTTATAACAATTTTTTTTCATTATTCTGGGAAAAATACTGCTTAGACATTTCTCATAAAACAAGATATTTCTATAGATATGGAAACATTATATTAAAATAGGTATTTCTATAGGTATAATTTACTAAATATTTTTTTATTTTTTTTTTATTTCCAATGGCAGATTATGAACAGTTACAGCAAAAAAAAGAACAACGAAAAAAAAAAAAAAAAAAACCATACAACAACAACAAAATAATACAACAAAACATGCTGAAACAGAGTTCATTAATCTAACAAAAATGCCAAGTTGCAGATCTTTTAGCCACTAAAAAGTGTTATCAGGTGCACCACGGGGAGGTAGATCTTCTGCGCACCCATTTACTAAATATTCCTTTCATAAAAAAATAAAATGACGATAAAAAATTAAATCACTTATTCTACACATTGTATGTTAAATCACTTATTCTTACATTGTATGTTAAATCACATATTCTGACATTGTATTTTGATATAAAATATAGATTGCATTTGTTTATAATTATCATCATTCCCACCATGATGATCAGCTATGAATCTTGAACTCTTCAATAAGCGTATTCCATATTGATCATTCTCAGCTATATTTCAGAAGTTATGTGATTTAATAAAGTTCATCTACCATCATCTGTGCAATCAAACCATCTTAATTTAGATCTTCCACCACGTGAAGTTATCAGTAGCCTAACGTGGCTAATCTTTTTGATAGCACGCTCTGATGGCATGCGTGCAATTTGTGCCGTGTCGCCATATTGTCCAGAGTTGAATTTATTAGTTAAATTAAATTTTTACATTGTTACATCATATTATTTTGTTTGTCTAGAATTATAGAAATTTATAATGTGTTTTAATTTGTAATTAATTCTATTTAAAAAACATAAAATAAAATTGCCGATAGATATTTGTCACTGGAGAAATTAATAAAAATTATTCAAACAAATCGGTTTGGGGGGGGCATAAAAAGTCTGTGAAGGCGCAATTTAACAGCTCCATCTAGTGGGGTCTTTATGTACCAAATTATCTAATAATCTATCCAATTCAAATCTATTCAATTCAGCGGCCCGATGGCCAATTGGCTAGCGCTCTGGCCTTTGGTGCTTCAGGTTCGAATCCTGGCGTGTTCATAAATGTTTGTGAGGGGTTCGGAATCCACGTTAAACTGTAGGTTCCGGTCTCATTAGCTTAAAGTGTGCACAAAATGACCGTAGAGGGAAAAATCAAATGTATCCAATTCCCCTTTGTTGATAAAGCGTGTGTAACAATGATCGACGATGATTTTCCAGATTGACGGAGAACCTTGGTTGCTTAGCAACCACCTGCTTTGTGAATGAGAGAAGTTTTTTTAAGATTTAAGCCCACTGATTAGATAGAAAAATAGTAAGATATATGTATTATTAATTTATTTAACAAAAATTTAATCTATTAATTATTCATATTTTTTATTAATTAATAAAAAAAAATTATGCATATATATAATTTTTTTATATTATTATTATAATTTCAAGAATTTAATAAAAAATAAAATAAATAAACAATAGAAACAAACAAACAACGATTGGAGGGGAAATTGTAACTCAGAGGAGAAACTGCATGGCAATTTGGAAAGGAGGATATCGAAACGTTAATGAATAATATTTCAGAACAGCGCTTAAAGTGTGCACAAAATGACCGTAGAACGACAAATCAAATCTATCCAATTCCTCTTTGTGAATAAAACGCATGTAACAATGGCCGCCGCTTTAAAAATCAGTAAAAGTCAGGACTGATTAATGACTTGTTTGTTTTGTTGTTGTTTCTTATCCCACTTGGCTGGCCAAGCCCACGAGCCCATACGTGCTCATGATTGAAGGGGAAGGAAGCAGCTTCTGTTGTGATGGAGCACCTGTGGGTAGAAGCCTGACTTTTGCTCCGTGACGCTCTTACAGTCATAGGAGACCGGGACCTACGGCTTAAAGTGGATTCCGAACCACTACAAACATCCATGGCACCGCCGGGATTCGAACCCGAAACCTGTGGCACCGAGCGCCAGACACTCGGCCATTCAGGTCCCAAATTTGCCAACGGCACGCGGTGTTCCCAGGTGGTCACCCACCCAAGTACTGACCGCGCCCACTGATGCTTGACTTCGGTGATCTAACGAGAACCGGTATATTCAGCATGGTACGGCCGTTGGCTCATTAATGACTTAATTGCCCTAAAGTGCATCTCAATAGCAAGTGTTATTTGCATGGACTGGAGTTTCAGCGTGGCGTCAGAGGGCCACTCACATGTGAGTAATGCAAAGATTTCCGCCTCAAATCAATGACTGTCTTAAGGTGGTCTCCTAGATTCAGGATCTAGCCAATGTGGCGAATTAAAATGGGGTATAAAATAAGAACGGGGAGGAAGACGATTCATGGTAAAGCGATTGAAAGATGAGAAGAGAGTGATGATTTAAAGAGTGTGGAGAAGTGACGAGTAAAACGAAAAGAGATCTGGAGTCAAAAAGGAGTGTGATAAAAAAAGGTTGATCTAAAGTATTTCGTATGAAGATGAGATGAGGTGATCTAAAGTGGCAGCGAGGAGAAGATTTGGTTTGTCGTTCATTTTTTTTTTAGGCTAATTAGACTGGGACCTACAGCTTAACGGGGATTCCGAACCACTACTACACCACACCACATCACTGTACCTAGAGCTGAGTTGCCCCTTTATAGTTTGGGAATGATGTGGGTGAGAAGAAGTCTGATTGGGCTCTGTGACGCTCTACGGTCTTATTTGACCGGGACCTACGGCTTAAATTGGATTCCGAACCACTACAAACATCCAAAGCAACGTCGTGATTCGAACCCGAAATCTGTAATATCGAGCGCGCCAGAACTCTAGCCACTCAATTAACAGGCCTCCAATTCCGAACTATTAATAAACAACCATGCCACCGCCAGGATTCGAACCTGAAGCTTGTGGTACCAACGGCGGGAGCTCTACTCAATTGGCCATCAGGCAACCAAATCTATGAGGAGAAAAACCAACGGGTTGCAATTCAAATGATGGTAGTGAACAACATGAAATAAACATGAGATGATCTTCAAAGTCACCCCAAAATATATATATATATATAAACCCCCCAGTGATAACAATATTCAAATATTGGTGCGTAAACTTATTCAAATAAGTTTATTGATCCTGAGTATAAATTGAATATTTAGATATTTTTCGTATAGATTTAATTTGCTAAATCATAAATATATCCTTTTTTCTATCCTTTTATTTCTATCTTTATAAGGATATATTTAAAGTTATAAATATATAAGGATATATTTTTATTTATATTTATATTTTTAGTTTTAATAGTAAGACTAAATACTTATAGTCTTACTTATTCGACAATTATTGTCAGATATTTCTAATTTATCAGTTTTATGCTGCCGTTTACTGCTTAATGATGATATTATGTTGTAATTTTTTTTCTGTTCTTATAACCTAGGTAATATTATATAGATAACTTTTTTTATTTCGATCTTTATTGTGTTATTTGTTTTATGAGGTATTAATCTGTTATATCATAAGATTCTGGAGTAAAAACAAATCTGTCGGGTTGTATATGTAATATTATGGTATTTAATTGATATGGGATTTTATTAGTTATTGCGCAACACAGCTCTCAGGTGAAATTTAACTAAGTTTAGATGGGACTAGTTTGGTGGGATATCGCGGAAATGCTGTCCCAAGGAAAATCGCGGAAACGCAGAGCAAGGGATGTTTTAGTTTAAAAGTTTATTAGTTGATATTTAATGTAAATGTATTGTGGCGAATTTGGTTATAAGTGGATGATATCAATTTAGTTCATTTCATTTCATATATATATATATATATATATTATATACACTATATATATATATATAACGAGAGAAATGGAGTCTGATGTCCACAGTTTTCGGGTTCGAGTCCGGGCGGTGCCAGGGATGTTTGTAGTGCTTCGGAATCCACTTTAAGCCGTAGGTCCCGGTCTAACAGGATCGTAGAGCGTTGCCCAGGGTATTGTTAGTCCGCGTCCGTCATCTTCAAGCTACACGCACCTCCTGGGTAGTGCTAAGTGAGTAACACGTTGCGGCGCTTGCCTTAAGGCATAAAAGATAACTGTCTAAGTGTTTGCCAGCTGCATTAGAAATATATATATATATATATATATATATATATATATATAATAAAAAAAATTTATTAATTTATGTAATTTTGCAGCATTATTTATACTGAGTGAAACGTAAAAAATTAAAATGATAAAAAAAACATTGCAGTAATTTGAACTCGGAATATTCGATGGGTAACATGTTGCATTAAACATTGCACCACAAAATCGCTGGACAACAACCTGCTTTAACTATATACAAGCATTTAAATTTTTCAAACTGTATTTTTTTCCGAAATTACTGAGACATGGATACTATTAATTTGGTCTGTTTACGTTCTAGTCACGTCAGTTTTAGTAATTATATTATTAATCCCACTTTCGGTTGCAAAATAATATTTTTATTGTCAATTCATAATAATCATATTCAATTCTCAGAAAGCGGTTAAAGAAAATGTCGTTCTAATGCAGCTGACATTACAGAAACAGTCAATCTTTATGCCATAAGCAAAGGCTGCACACCGCTGTTACTCATTTAACCTTACCCAGGGAGCACGTGTAGCTTCAAGGTAGGCTATGGAAATGAATAGCACTACCTCTGCTTTACTTTCATATTAGATTGGGACCTACGGTTTAAAGTGGATTCTGAACTACTACCAACATCCATGGCACCGCCGGGACTCAAGCCCGAAATCTGTGGTACCGAGCGCTAGAGCGCTATCTCCTCAACCAACAGGCTTCTAGTCTAATATGACTGTACTGTATGTTGACCCACTATGGGGCTGTTTCGTCATTGATGATAATGATGATGATAGATAGCAAATTGGATGAGCAAAAATAATTTCAGGATTTATATTATTATTATTTATTTGCATGAATTTAAAGTAAGTAAGAAATCCAATAAAGACTTAATCTTAGCTGATTGCTGAGGAATTATACGAAACTGGAAGCCAGATTAAAGCAAGCGGGAAGAATAAGATAGAGGATTACAAAAGATGGTTTACAAGATTGTGAGGCCAGAAAAAATCTGTGGTTATTTATGAAAAACGAAGTTTTACGATTAAAAATGAATTTTAACTCTCAGACATTCATAGTGGATTCCGAAGCATTAGACACATCCATGGCACCACCGGAACTCGAACCCGAAACTTGTGGTACCGAGTGCTAGCCACTGGCCATCAGGCCCCTTTAAATTAATTATGAAGACATTCGAAATCATGGAGCTGATAACAAAGTTACTGTAATTGTAAGAAAAACTTCAGAATGACGTTATTCTCGGCACCACAGGTATCGGGTTCGAATTCCGGCGGTGCCATGGATGTTTGTAGTGGTTCGGAATCCATTTTAAGCCGTAGGTCCCGGTCTCCTATGACCGTAGAGCGTCACAGAGTCTTCTCACTCGCATCATTCCCAAAGTTTAAAGGGGCAACTCAACTATAGACACAGTGATGTGGTATGTTGCAGTAGTAGTAGTGGAATGCCATTATTCAAGTCATTTATCAAAATTCAATCATCATTTGTTAAAAAAAAATGTACACGTTGGAAATCTGCTGAATGTTTTATTTTCCTTCATATATACATGATATGATACATGCATACATATACACATGATACATACATACATATCATAATTTTCTCTAGTCATAGGTATGAGGTCAAGAGAACCCTCGTTGATAAACAGAGTTGGCAGACATCGTCCGATGTATCATTAGGGTGCATTGTTATGCAAATGCTGCTTAAGTAACTGTACCATCCATCACCATCATTTGCACAGTCTGTCATCTCGTCCCTGACGTGCTTATAGCTGTTCAATATCTCAAGTTCATGCATAGATTCATCTTCCATCCATTGGGGATTCCGCATACTGGGGAATTTTATGGAGAAACTGTTCAGAAACGGAAATGAAACATAGTTTTCAATGCACATCCACGTATTGCTGATTATTTAGTTGAGACAATTAAGTAGATGCTTAAATAGTTCTATTCCGAGGGTGACGATAAATTTCTTCATAATATTATCTCTCTCTTTGCATTGAACTAAGTTTCTGTACTGTCAATGTGACGATAAACGATACAATAAAATAATTCAATGCAATTAACGATAAAATAATTTAAAATTGCAGCAAATTGAGCAATCAGGCCACTCAACTGCAATAGAATGGATGTTCAATTGAGTTGAAATTTGACTCAATACAAAGCATGATCGTGAAAATTGCAAATAATTCAAATTGCAATAATTGAAATTTTTCGCAATCATGCTTTGTATTGAGTCAAATTTCAACTCAATTGAGCATCCATTCTATTGCAGTTGAGTGGCCTGATGGCCAATTGGCTAGCGCTCTGGCCGTTGGTACAACTGGCTTTATGTTCAAATCGTGGCAGTGCCATAGGTGTTTGTTAGTGGTTCGGAATCCACTTTAAACTGTAGGTCCCGGTCTAATTAGCCCAAAGTGTGCAAAAAATGAGCGTAGAGCGACAAGCCAAACAATCTATACGATGAAAAACGATGTATTCAACGATACAAGTATTTGAGATAGGTTTGAAAACCTATATACAATAAATCTACAATATTCCTAGATATGCACAGTTGATAGCAGAGCAAACCAGAGTATTAGTTGAAGTTGTTAGTGCTTTTGGTTCAACTTACACCTGCAAACCTTTTTTTTTCTAAAATGAAATTAACCAAATACAAAACACTCTCAAACATAACAGATGCTAACCTGCAGCACCCATTACGATGTGCAAATACCAAAATTATTGTGATCGATTTGAAAAATCTAAGTGAAAGAGTGAAGAAATAAGTATTGCACTAATAAAATAAATGTTTTTTAATGATTTCCTTTTTTTTATTTCATTTATATTTACATATTTTTATATTTCCTTTTTAGTGTTATATACTTCTTTACAATATGCGTTTATTATTATTATTATTATTATTATTATTATATTATCGATGTTTACATGTAAGAATAATAATAAACACAATAATAATAATTCATTATATTTCAATTTTTCACTCCAAAAAATGTCTATTGTGGATCTCAATCTAATGCGAGGATATAAAATTTTATATGCGCCCGCGGAATTAGGATGCATTTCCAAAGTGGCCCGCGAGATCATTTGGGTTGGCCACCAATGGTCTAGATGTTGCTATCGACCAATAAAGATATGAAATAACAAATTATCATATTTAAAATACTTTATAATTATTGCAGAATTGTAACTAGCAATAATCTATATATTATTAAGTTACAATTTAGGTATAAATACAGAGGTAAAAAGTTTATAGTCTTTATTGTATTTATAAAATACTACGCACTTTGATATCAGATCATTCATCACAAGGGAGGCAGATATGCAATAGATTCCGTGCTATCCAAAGTGCATTGCTGGGACATATTTAGGAACGAACGCTTCCTAATGGTTCATCTGGGGCATTCCTCCTTTTTTTTTGAGCAAGGCCTTTGAACGAATTTTTTAGCCTACAAGTTTAATGTTCCCCTCTCTGGAATAGATTTGAGAGCTTTTAATTCGGCTTTGCATGTCGACGTTTGAGCTTATCTCTGTTAGTTTTGAAACCCAACACGATATCCACCTATATAGGCCTTTTGTGGCATTCTTCCCACAGAAATTGTAGAATTCCGTTCCCAGAAGAGTGAAATGTATGTTCTTTAAAGGGTGCATAATAACAACCTGTCACTCACATTTGACAGCAGATAAGAAGTGTTGTGGATAGTTATATTACATGCAATTAGTGTTTTGTACCAATGAGAGCAACTTGTCGCCCAAATCTGATAGCAGATAATCAGTGCCATCGGTAATGAGAACTCATGAAATTAGCGATTGTCTGTGCGACCTTCACAGGTGGAAACAATTGCAAATGGAATATGGAATACACCATGGGTTGTTGCATCGTGATTGGTGTTAGACCATGGGTTGAGAAAATGTCTACTCTAATGAGAAGTGAGGGAAGCTGATCTTCATCTTGATTTTCTTAAAAGGAGATTTTTGAAAAAAAGATTGTTTTGCGACGAGTTGAGAAGAATAGTTGTTTTTCTCTTTTTCTGAAAGTGATTGAACAGTCTGAAGTTTCCGCTTGTTTATAAAGTGAAGTTAATGTATCACACCGTGTGATAATTAAGGTCTGCCGCAGACCTGGTTAAAATAGATTTGACGTAGACTGGCTTGGTTTGTCGCTCTACGGTCATCTTGTGCGCACGAGGGCTAAACAGACCGGGACCTACAATTTAAAGTGGATTCCAAACCACTACAAACATCTATGGCACCGCCGTGATTCGAACCCGAAATCTGTGGTACCGAGCGCCAGAGCGCTAGCCTCTCGTCGTGGGGGGCCTACCCTCGACGTAGACTGGAGAACTCTGAAATTCTGCGTGATTAGAGGGAACTGCACTTGCGAATCAAATTTAATTTTTTATTTTTCACCTCTTGTAAATAATAAATTATAATAGATAGAACTCTCTCTCTCTCTTTCTATATATAATATATAGATATATGAGCGAATTGTACTTGTGATTAATCGATTAAATTTTTATTTTAAATTTTCATTTCTTTGCTCATAACCCAGAGTTATGATGCATATATATATATACGTATAATCCTTATACATAAAAATGAAAGTGTTCCCATGAACCTGAAAGTGGTTCTATTCTTAAAGCCGTTATAGGTCTAGTATAGGCTGAGACGTTACACGGTCCATGCTAATTTTTTTCTGATGATAACATATTCGTATTTTTTAGTTCAATATTAATTAATATAATAAAATGTTACAACAATTGTATCTGGTAAACAATATTTTATAGCCGTTATGCCAGATCTCTTTTCCTATAATTAGTAAGGTCGAGGTCTATAATAAAATATTTAAGTGGCAATTAAATATAAATAACTAATTCAATTTAAATTTTATTTAATACATTCTTTCACACTTTTCTATTTCTAATAATGAATAAATTATTCGAAACAGAAAAGTTTGAAAGATTATAACATCATTATCTAGTTGTTGCCGTACTTAAGGAACAAAAGCTACTAGTTCGAGAAATTTGCTGCTTAAATACTCTTTCTTACAGAACTAACTCGTAATTAGTCTTTCCCAAAAAGGTTGCCAAATTTTTGCGCGATAAATTTTCTAGGCGAACTACGACAATGAATCGATCCCTTGATTAATAAAAAAGAAAGAATGTACTTCGTGTAGTAACTCCAAGAGAGAAATAGGGATCGACATGATTATAAGGCTAACTTCCTCTTCGGAAGAATAGACACGAATTAAATTAAGCCTTCCGTTCCGTGCAGTTTCAAAAGCTGTTTGGGAGGAAGAATTTTTCTTTCGCTCAGTTATTGTTCAAGCAGGCGTGATACAGCTCAACTCTGGATAATGCTTTTCTGAATGCTTTAGAATATGAAGAGGTTTAGAATGATCTCGTTTCCATGTTATTATTTTTTTATTGTTTTGTGGATGTTATTATCAAATGATTTAATGTATATAATATTGGTGGGGGAGCATTTTACTTCTGCTTGTGTGTTTGAAAAGAGGAATGTTCTTTTTTTTTCGGAATAAAATCGAAATAATTAATCAAAAAAGAAAAACAAAAGCTAATTATACATCGCTGTTTTTATTGTTTACTAGTTTTTCTTTTATAATAAATTTTTAATAACATTTACAAACAACAATAGAAACCTAAGATAACTAACAGCTTACATAAAGGGCATTCATACATTTCTGTAACGATTTTGATTTTTACATGAATTAAATTTAAAAGAATATAAAAAAAACCCTGAATGGCATCGATTTAGACTAAGATTTAATTATCGTCTGCATCATTAAAATTTTTCTTTGCTTTAAAATGTCACTGAAAAATGAACCAAGAATCGAATGCATAGTTTTGCTTTTTACAAAAAGAAAAACTCTTATTCGATTATTAAAAAAGATGTGGAAAACATGATTTTAATGTTTCTACATGTAACTGAAATAAGTGATGTAATTAATAAATTTTTGCGCGATAAATTTTCTAAGAGAGCTACTACAATCAATCGATCCCATGATTAAAAAAAAAAAGAAGAGAAAGTGCTTCGTGCAGTAACTCCAAGAGAGAAATTGCGATCGACAGGATTAAAAGGCTAACTTCCTCTTCGGAAGAATAGACACGAATTAAATTAAGCCTTCCGTTTCAAAAGCTGTTTGGGAGGAAGAATTTTTCTTTCGCTCGGTTATTGTTCAAGCAGGCGTGCTACAGCTCAACTCTGGATAATGCTTTTCTGAATGCTTTGGAATATGAAGAGGTTTAGAATAATCGCTTTTCCTTGTTATTGTTTTTTTAGTGTTCTCTGGATGTTAGTATCAAATGATTTATTGTGTATAATATTGATTGGAGAACAATTTACTGGTGCTTGTGTGTTTGAAAAAAGGATTTTTTTTTTTTTGTAGAATAAAATGGAAATAATTAATCAAGAAAAGTCAAACAAAAGCGAAGTATACATTTCTGTTTTTGCTGTTTAAGTTTTTCTTTTAAAATAAATTTTGAGTAACATTTAAATACAACAATAGAAACCTAAGATGGTCTACAAAGGGTGCTCAGACATTTTTGAAACGATATTGGTTTTCCATGAGTTAAATTTAAATGAATTAAGCAAACTCTGAATGGCATCAATTTGGAATAAGGTTTAATTATCGTCTGCGTCATTAAAATCATTCTTTGCTTTAAAATATCGCTGAAAATTAAACGAAAAAAAAAATTGAATGTTATATGCCTTTAAAAATTTATATATACTATAATTAAAAATTTATATATACTATAATTAAAAATTTATATATACTATAATTAAAAATTTATATATACTATATGTATATACATATCTTTATGTCAGATCTCCCTCGCTACAATTAGCAAAATTTCTCTAATTACTTCTGAAATTGTTAAATATTAAATTGCTGTTTTTATTCATTATTAATGGCATAAAATTTCGAGATCAAAAATAATATTCTTAAGTTCACACTTTTCTATTTAATAATGAATAAGAAATGGAAAAGTTTGAAAGATTATAACATCATTATCTAGTTGTTGCCTCAAGGAATTTGCTGCTTCAATACCTTTTCTTACAGAACTAACTCGTAATTAGTCTCTCCCAAAAAGGTTGCCAAATTTTTGTGCGATAAATTTTCTGGGAGAGCTACAACAATGAATCGATCCCTTGATTAATAATAAAAAAAAAAAGAAAGTACTTCGTGTAGTAACTTCAAGAGAGAAATTGAGATCGACAGGATTAAAAGGCTAACTTCCTCTTCGGAAGAATAGACACAAATTAAATTAAGCCTTCCATTTTTCGTTCAGTTTCAAAAGCTGTTTGGGAGGAAGAATTTTTCTTTCGCTCGGTTATTGTTCAAGCAGGCGTGCTACAGCTCAACTCTGGATAATGCTTTTCTGAATGCTTTGGAATATGAAGAGGTTTAGAATGATCTTGTTATTATTTTTTTAATGTCCTCTGGATGTTCGTATCAAATGATTTATTGTGTATAATACTGATTGCGAAGCCTTTTACTGGTGCTTGTGTGTTTGAAAAGAGGAATGTTAATTTTTTTTCAGAATAAAATCGAAATAATTAATCAAGAAAAGACAAACAAAAGCGAATTATACATCGTTGTTTTTATTGTTTACTAGTTTTTCTTTTATAATAAATTTTTAATAAAATTTACAAACAACAATAGAAACCTAAGATAAATAACAGCTTACATAAAGGGCATTCATACATTTTTGTAACGATTTTGATTTTTCCATGAATTAAATTTAAAAGAATTAAAAAAAAACACTGAATGGCATCAATTTGGAATAAAGTTTAATTATCGTCTGCTTTATTGAAATTATTCTTTGCTTTAAAATGTCGCTGAAAAATGAACAAAGAATCGAATGTTATGTTTTTGCCTTTTAGAAAAAGAATTACGCATATTCGATTATTAAAAAGAGATGTGAAAAGTACGATTTTAAGCTTTCTACATGTAAAATAACTGACATAATTAATAAAAAAAGGAAAGATTAATAAAAGTTTACATTTGACCGGAAAAAAGGTAAAAAAATACATACTTAACATAGGTACAGAGATTTATTGTTATATATAAATTACCATTTCGTGTTTCTTAAAAAAAATTCAGTACTCCAAAGAACTACCGCAAACTCTTTAAGCATTTCTGTATAAATGTTAAGCAAAATTATAAAATCTTATTTAAAGCTAATAATAAAATAAAACTCTTGTTCTCCGGTTAAGGCCAAAAATATTTCTCAGAGTAAGGCTATGAGCAGAATCATAGCCATCCTCATTAGCGCAACAGCCCCACGGTGGGCCAAAGCCGTCTGCTTACCGGCAGATTTCGAGACAGCAGAGGTTTTCCTTTTTATTCGAAAGCGTTGTCAGCCCTACGCCCAATCTCTACAGTCGTATTAGACGTACAAACATCCATGACACCGCCGGGACCTAAACCCGACACCTGTTTCAACGAGCGTCAGAGCTCTAATCACTCGGGCCATCAGGGTCCCATGAACAGAGTTATTTATCAGATGGAAAATGAAAATACAGTCACAATAGGTGAGGCTTATATATATTTATCTGATCGCAATAAAAAATACCAAAAAAACAAAACTACCAAAATTACTACAAAAATAAAAGACCTAAAATGCCGATTCAGAGAAAGCAAGGAAGATTTTAGGATTGTTACTAGATTCTCTTAAGGTAAAGTAAAAAAAAAAAAAAAAAAAAAAAAAAAAATTGAACTTGGATAACTGTCAGAAATATATTTTAACACCTTTCTTCAAAGGAGACATTCCATCATTTTATCCAAACTACTTCGCACTACTACTGCACTTTGTTAAGTTGTTGTTGTTTGTTGTTTCTTATCCCACTTGGCTGGCCAAGCCCACGAGCCCATACGTGCTCATGATTGAAGGGGAAGGAAGCAGCTTCTGTTGTGATGGAGCACCCCGTAGGTAGAAGCCTGACATTTGCTCCGTGACGCTCTTACAGTCATATTAGACCACGATCTACGATTTAAAGTCGATTCCGAACCACTACAAACATCCATGGCACCGCCGGGATTCGAACCCGAAACCTGTGGCACCGAGCGCCAGAGCGCTGGACACTTGGTCATTCAGGTCCCAAATTTGCCAACGGCACGCGGTGTTCCCAGGTGGTCACCCACCCAAGTACTGACCGCACCCAATGATACTTTGTTAAGTTGCCTCAATATACAGTACCAGGCATGCATGTAATTTTTTTTTTATTTCGAATGGTAAGGCAATACAAAATGGGAAATACAGAATAACGGGAAAAAATGTACTCTGATGTACTCCGATACTGATATTCTTTCTCGGTCTTGAAACCATGCTTCCTCTTAAACACTGGCAAGTGTGGCGTTCAGGAGAAATGACCAGTTGGCCTAGGATAGGAAGTATATTTTGCTCCTTAGCAGAATATAGGGCTTTCGGCTTAGAAGTAGAATCCTTCCACGAATCTAAAATTTTATGTCTTTAGATGTGTTAAATAGTATATGTCTCTAATTGTATGTGTGTGGTATTTGTGCGTGTGTCAATAAAGCTACGAGTTCTCAACCTTGTGCCTCAAGTATCTCAACCCAACCACATCCAGTTACAACCTTGTTGCCCAATCTGCACACTAATGAAATTTTACATTAACACTAGAACTTAAATCCGAGTTTCATGCAATAATGCAGATTTAATTAAAATTAAAATATAAATATATATAGCCGCATATAAATAGCTCCGATTTTTAGCTCCTGGGCGATGTTACGACTGCTAACATGCCGGTCAACTTCGATCATTTCTCCGATTTTATCGACATTTTCGACGACCGGCCTACCTGTGCGAGGTGCGTCTTTAACATCAAAAATTCCTGAATGGAATCTACGAAACCAAAATTGCACATTATTGGCTGTTACAGTATCGGAACCATAAACACCATTCACAATTTTAGCCGCCTGGCTTGCATTTTCGCCTTTGTCAAAGAAAAACTGTAAAATGTACCGAATTTTCTCTTTGTTCACTTCCATTTTTAACACCCTGTAACTCCCAACTGAATGGACCAAACAAAAAACAGAAAAATAATTATTTTAGTACGAAGTGCCACCTTTCTAACGAGCATAAATCTGAAATTGTTTAATTGATACTTTACGTGATATCGATCACTACAGCCATCGATCGAAAAAATAATAGATTTCTTTTTCCCCAACCTAATATTTTAAAAGTGTCATGATATCAATTGAAAGCAAGATTAAATTTAAATATGTCTATGAAACAATTTTTCTAATAATTTTAAAATCGCTAACTAAATAAAAAAAAAAAAAATTCACTGTTTGTGAAGGATAGAGTTATCTATCTCTCCACATTGTGACAGGTTTTTTTTTGGAAGAATAAAAAAAAAAAAGAATCTTTCTTCCTTCTTCTGGCTTTTCTGGGATAGAGTGCCTGAAGGGCTATTTAAACATGACCGAAACTTGAGGGATTTTCAGGAAAGATAAAAATCCCTATAGGGTCGAGAGTTTTTTTAGAAAGAATATCTCTTCAGTGTCTAGAGGATATTCTCTCAAAAAGGATTGAGAAGAATCGGATTTTTTCCGCTTTATATTCTCAGAAAGTAAAGATACTCTGACCTGCACAGAGAGGTTAAAATTGTATTGTTCCTATGGGAAATAATTCCATTTCGTTTTAAAAAAACATAATTTTCAGGTAATTAGTAATCGTGAGAACATGACGAATTCATTAATATAAGGGAAAGAATCCTCATTTAACCCAGAGTTGCGGCCTGATGGCCAATTGGCTAGCGCTCTGGCCTTTGGTACCACAGGCTTGGCATGGTTGTTTGTGAAGTGGTTCGGAATCCTAGGTCCCCGTTTAACTGTAGGTCCACGTTTAATTAGCCTAAAGTGTGCAAAAAGAGAGGGCGTAGAGCGACAAACCAAACCAAACTCAGAGTTAGTCACACGTGCGAGAGACAGTACTTCTTTTCTGCGTTCAAAATCAAGTGAATTATTTTGTGTAATATGTTATCTTAAATTATCAAAGTGTCCGATTCGTGGCTCAGTGGCAACGTGCGCCGCTGATGAGCATTACGACTGTGGTTCAATCCGCTGATCGTTTTGTTGTAGACACTCAAAGGATGTCCGTTCGCACTGCAGGACACTGAAGATTAGACACAACAGCAACAAATTATTAAAGTGAACGAAGTGTGTCTTATAGAAAATATTATAGTGAAGTGGTGGAATATTCTAAAATACTTGGCTTGATAGAAAATTGAACATAATTTATGTTAAATTTGCAAGAAAATTCATTAGATTGAAATTATTATCATATTTAACATAAACATAAGTTGGAAAAATGATAAATTATTTATGTTCTGTTCCTTTAAAAAACAAAGGATTATTATGAATGATGTCTACTTTAAAGACGCCCGTAAGATTTAAATAAATCATTTAACCATAAAAAATGGTTAATAGTAGAAGTTTTATTTCATGTGATCAGATTCAATTAATTGAAATTTTACCATTGTATTACAAATGTTGATGAAAGATACAATAAATAAAATTAGAAAAAATATTAAAAAGAATGACTAATAATAAAATATCCATCCTAAACTTCTTGTATTTATTTATTATTTTTTATATTACATTAGTGTCGTTGAATTTAATACAATTTAATAATTTGTAAAATTTTGTACTGATTTTTTATATTCTATTATTACTAACTTTACAGGTTTTTCTTAGCTTTAAGAATACGTATTTTTTTTATCATCTGCGATAGATATTTATCGAGTTATAGCCTTTTTAATCTTACATTGAAAATCAAAATCAAAACAGGAAGTTAACGATTTCAATAATAGGAAGCTCTAAAACAAATTAAATGTTCTTAAATTATGTATATATGTGTAATTTTTTTAAAATTATTTTTTAAGTTGAAAATCATATTTTTTAAATTACCACAATTTTTCTTTCAGAAGGTGGCAACATTCATGATATAAAGTTTGTTTACATGCTGATTTTCGGTGGTCGTCATCGTTAAAGAGTGTGGTTGATTTCAAGCTCACTTAGGAAATAACTGAATTTTTCAACTTGTTTGTTTTTCATGTTTTTCTGAAAGTTTAGTTTTTTTCCCCTTTTCGATTTATTCATTTTAAGTAAATGAACTATATTTATATATTCATTATACTTTCATTCCCAGTCGTTAGTTTTTGCTTGTTTATCAATGTAGAGTGGGTACCTAGGAGAGTGGGTGCGTATTTCAAGCTTGATCTGGAGAATACCTATTTAAACTCTAATTGATAAAATCGCAGAATAGTGGCCGTTGGGATTTTTCGTCAAAAATTCTTTTCGCCAAATTCCGCCAAGTAAAGGTTGCTATTCTAAGTAAAGTGAATTGCAAACAAGTACAAGAAACCAAAGTTACTGCATTTGACAATTTATTGTTCAGTTGACGCCACAAAATAATTGCCAAATCCCAAAGACTCCCATTTTGCTCCTTTTTTCAGATTCAGATCTTAGTTTCGAATTTCACAGTGAAATTCCCACAGATTTACAGAGCGTTTTCCAACATAGTACTCAATCCTTCATTATAGTAGTCGAGGTTCCCAATGGCATGGTCCCAAAGCCGCATCCTAAAATGCTGAAAAGCAGCATAATTGTCCAAGGTAACTACTGTTAAATACATAGATTACATGCAGGTAAAAGATCAAGGTAAATTACTCTTTTCCATTGACCATTTTGATATTGCTAGAGAACTGTGCATGTGCTTGATATGTCTGCATTTCTTTCCTCGAAACAATTACTACTCGTTCATTCGCAAAGATATATCTTTAGCCGCCCTCGCTACAGAACTGTAAGAGAAAAATAACTTCAGTCATTGTAATCCGCAGATTTTTTGACAAACAAAATAATGCTGCTCGAATCACACCGGTAGCTGTCACAATTTCGAGAACAATTTTATGGTTTGCATTATTATGAATGCATTATTATGGTTTGAGCGATAAAAGTTATCTTTGTTTTTCTGATAAACACCGTCAGTACAAACACTGTTTTTCTTTTACACACCCAACCATAACATGTACGATTCTAGTTTTCTGTAAGCTCTGCGCCTCGCAAGAAACTGGATTCTTACAAGCTGGCCAACATTCAGTGGATTTATTCTCGGACAAAGCTCGTAAATGCTCTAAAGGGCCACAGACAGTAACTGTGCTAAACACAAAACTGAAGAAAATTTTTTAAAAATTTCAAAGCACTTAACTGTCTTTCCTTCATAGAAGCCCGGATCATATATCGTTCCTCAAAATAAGATTCATTTTCCGCCCGACTCGTGGCTGAGTGGCATCATATGATGCTGGTGATCATTAGGGCGGAGGCTCAATCCATTGGCGGTTTTGTTGTAGATATTGTTTCAAAGAACAAGGAGACTCGATGGTGTTTGAGATGTTCAGAATCTTGCCTCGTGAGTCGGACTGCCTGGCTGGAAAATTACGGTTGTTTTTTCTCCCGTACTATACGCAAATGCGGGGTAATTCTCCTTAAAAGCCCTCCTTCTTCAGCGACACGGAGCAGAAATCAGACGGGTGCTCCATCACAAAGAGGATGCCCTCTTTCCATGAGAACACATGGGTTCTTAGACTTAGTCTGGATGCTGCTGTCGACCAAGTGGGATAAGAAACGATAATAACAGATTTATTTTCCTCTAAACTCAAAACTGGTCTTACTCTAAATTCAACTTATATTACAATATAATATTAATATTGAATCAGCAAGTCATAGAAATTCAAGAAATGATAAAAGAAATATGTCGCTTACAAGTTTAATCTTTTCTTGAAACAAATAAAATACTGACAGAAAAAAATACAGCAACTCTTGCTTCCCTCAGTCGAGTAACGAAGCAACTATCTCCTCCCATCAGTGAATCTCTAATAACTACTCGTAAGGGCAAAAAAAGAAAATTAAAGGTAAGAAATTAGGCTTCGAAGTGCTGCAAGATTGCGACAGCATAGTAGCAAGTTTAGCGGAACTTGACAGCCCATCCAATCATGCTACTTAACAATCAGTTACGAGTGCTAAATAAAAGATTTAGGCTCTCATTTTTGTTTGATCATATTTGTGGTTATATGTTTCTTATTTTGGTTTGAACGAATTTGTGATTATATGCTTCTTATTTTTATTTGATCGAATTTGTGATTATATGTTTCTTATTTTTATTTGATCGAATTTGTGATTGTATGCTTCTTATTTTTATTTGATCGAATTTTTAATTATATGCTTCTTATTTTTGTGTATCAAATTTGTGTCTATCAAATTGTTTTTTTTCCTTAATATTTGTTTTCATGTTCTATTAAGCATTAAACATTTTACAATGGAATGCTTGTAGTATCAAAGCTAAAAATTCTATTTTTAATTTAAAAATTTTTTTTTCTGCTTAATCTTTTTCAATGTTCTTAAAAATTTAAACATTGCTTAATGGAATGCCAAAATCATTCCAATCATAAAGCCTTCATTTACAATTTTTTTCATTATGTAAATGCTTTTGTCATTCATAAGACCTTTTTTAACAAGGACGATTAATTTCCTTTATCAGGAAATCTTATGTACAGAAAAGACAAAATACAAGGAAGGGAGGTTTGATGAACGCCATTGACTCTTTTATTTCTTGCAGCACTATAAATTTCCTAAATCGCCTTCATTTCGATAATGAAATACAAGCAGTAACGATTCATGTTTCTCATAAATCCTTTTTCTTTTCCATCGTTAACATTTACTCCCCTTATAGGTGAATTCCACATTAAATGGCATAAAGCATTGAATCAACAGCCTCCTTCCTTTTGCTTTACTCTAGGAGACTTCATTACCAAACGATACTTTCTTGGTTACGCATCTTTTAACAACAATTCTGCAATTCTTATAAATTGAATCTTTTTTTTATTTCCAATCGTAAGGTAGTACAAAAATGAGAAAAATACAAAATAAAGAAGAAACTGCACACAAAAGAGTTCAACAAAGTTGACTGAAGTTATTGTCTTAAGAGTTCTCTAGCTTGAAAATATTTCGCAGTCTCGGATTTGCCAAGAAGTGCCAAGCAATGATGGAAATGAGTTCGGTTCAAGAGTTCTGCCAAATCACAAAGAATGCACTTTGGTTCGTCAAAACTCCCAATGCGATGTAGATGTTAATCGGGTCAGTTCTTTTTGGTTGAGACAAGCCACCAGCATTCCATTGAAATACACGCAGATATTTTTAATAGCTGATATCACGCTACTATCCAACCGGATGAGGGTTAGGATAGCAGCGAGAGCTCATGTCGAAAACTGTAGACTACTTAGCCGTATAGAATGTTGCCAAGTGTGGACCAGTAGGAGGTAAGGCTACATTGCACACCAAATTGAATCTTAAAAATAGCCATTTCAACATCCTTAATCAATGCATTACTATTTATATTATACTGTTTTCTTAATTTCTCTTTGATTTAACCATTAGTAGTGCAGATATTTATCCAAATATTTCTTATCGCCTTCATTTGGATCCGTTTGATAGTGATCATTTGCCAGTACAATTGTCCTTCCAACTCATTAATCAACTTAAAAATTGACAGAACATCTGTTGGGCGTAAAATTTTACGTTCTCTTCAAGATCATAATTCTTTTTCATGCTTTTGAAACTTATTCTGAGCTACAAACTATTTTGCATAATAACAGGAAAAATTATACTATTTTCCATAAATCCTCGCAACCTTGGTGGAATTCACAGCGAAAAAAAAAAACCTAAATCGTAAAAGAAATCTTTTATATAAAGCACCAACTCAATTTTTCAAAGATCTCTGGATTGCAATCAAGAATATTTAATTTCCTGTCCGTCGTCTAATATCTCAACTGAATAGAAAATTTTGGGATTCAGTTGCTGATTCTGCAGGTTGAAATGAAAGAATTTATAAAATTATCAAATCGATTTATAACAGAGACGATAATCTAGCGAATAATAGTATTTTTGTTCACAGATGCGGATCAACATGCAAATCTCTCGGCATCGCACATCAATAAATCTTCAATCATATATTTTATTACTTTTCTGAAGATTCCTCTTCCAATTGTAATCCTTTTTCTCTCAGTGAACTTCGAAATCAGATTCAATTCGAGCTACTCCAATACCTCGCAGGAAATAACAGTATTCTGACAAACTTATTTAAATCCTCCCAAATTGCTACCTTCAACAACTACTAAGAATTTTTAATAATATTTGGATCACAGGCAACAAACTGGAAGAGTGGCTTACTGCACAAATCATTGCTATTCCAAAATTGAACAGTTCCCTTAATTCTTATCGACCAATTGTTTTAACTTCTCTTTTAAGTAAAATTTTTCAAAGAATTACATTCAAGAGAAGCATTCATTTCTCAAATTCCAATAAATTACATTACCATTATTAAGGTTTTATCCCTTTCAAGGACTGTATGTATATTCTGCCACTCTTTTACCATAAAATAGCAGAAACTAAGAACACGGTTTTTCCCTCTTTATTAAATTAGGTATCTCATCAGTATATAATTCCTTTTGGAGAGACGGATTACTTAATAAAATTTTACAGTTGGGAATCATAAGGACTGCAGCAAAATGGATTCACAATTTCATC
This sequence comes from Caerostris darwini, assembly GCA_021605075.1. NCBI lineage: Eukaryota > Metazoa > Arthropoda > Arachnida > Araneae > Araneidae > Caerostris > Caerostris darwini. The sequence continues at coordinate 228,679 of BPLQ01012839.1, forward strand.
AATCACATGAATTTTTGTGTCAAATAGAGAAACACTGTTTCGATGAATTTGTGCAGAGTTCAACAAGGTAGTATTCTTGGTGCTTTGTTTCAATTCCTACTATTAGTTCACTCTCCCTATATACAGTGAGTGTAAAAAGTATTCGTACAGTACGACAAGTGATTTAAAAGAGATCCGTTCATAAAAATTATAAACATAAATTCCATTTATATTAATTATAAATATATAATAGAACATGTTTTCACTAGTTTCATATGAATTTGACAGAAAAATAATTTTATACATGAATAAATATCTACAAAACTGAAACAATCCAACATCTTGTGGTGTAAAAAGTATTCGTACACTAAAAGAAATTTAGTTATTTTGTGATTGGTTTAGCCATTATGATGTAGTTAATTGACGTCATCTTGTAAGTTACTTAAAAGGTTCTTCAGAGGAAATTTTAATGTAGTGAGAAACTAGAAATTCTGTAATGGGTCGTAAAAGTAAAGAGACAAGTGTTTCCGAAAGAGAACTGATTTTAAAACTCGGTAAAAAGGGTACATCATACAACAAGATTTCTGATCTGGTCGGTAGACCCCGTTCAACTGTGCAGTCAATCATAAAAAAGTTTGCTGCCACTGGAAAGGTTTAAAACAGTTCTCGTACTGGGCGACCATGTATATTGACATCATCTGACAGACGGTTTCTGGTACGTTCATTAAAGAAGGATCCCAAAATAAGTGCTCCTACATTAATATCAGAACTAAGGAACATGGGAACAGCAGTCTCCGTAAGTACTGTTCGAAATGCATGTAGAAATGAAGGTTTCCATGGCCGTGTTGCGAGACGAAAAATCTTTGTTAGTGAGAAGAATCGGAAGCTGCGATTGTCTTTCGCCAAGCAATACGTTAATGAAAGTCCAGATTTCTAGAAAAAGATTATCTTTACAGACGAAAGTAAATACAACATATTTGGATCGGACGGGAGACGAATGGTATGGAGAAAGCGCAATACAGAAATGCATCCTAAGAATTTAGTGCCAACAGTGAAACAGGGGGGTGGAAGACTACTTGTTTGGGGTCGTATGAGTGTTTCTGGGGTGGGCAAATTAGTCTTTATTAAAGGCATTATGAATCATTAACTTTATATTAACATTTTAAAAAATAATTTAGGACCTAGTGCAACAAAAATGGGCTTGAATGGTGATTACGTTTTCATGCATGATAACGACCCTAAGCACACAGCCCGAAACACAAGGCTCTGGATACTATATAATGCCCCAAAGTTCATGAAATTTCCTCCTCAATCGCCGGACCTCAACCCCATCGATAATTTATGGGACGTTCTTGATAAAAATATTGGATCCAGACACATTTCTAATAAAAAATTATTTGGAATCAGCTCTTAATTAAGAATGGGACGCCATATCTAGCTCATTAACAGCAAAATTGGTGGAATCGATGTCAAAGAGACTCAAGGCAGTTATTCGAGCTGAAGGATATCCTACAAGGTATTAGCTGAAATATTATGATTGTATTAGCCAATATATGCCTGATGTACGAATACTTTTTACACCAGAAGATGTTGGATTGCTTCAGTTTTGTAAATATTTATTCACGTATAAAATAATTTTTCTGTCAATTTCACATGAAACTAGTGAAAATATGTTCTATTATATATTTATAATTAATTAAAATGGAATTTATGTTTATAATTTTTATGAACGGATCTCTTTTAAATCAATTGTCGTACTGTACGAATACTTTTTACACTCACTGTATATCTTGTTCAAATTTTCAATCGTTAATAAAATACTTTTTAATCATCCACTGCAGTTCAAATACATTTTTTTAAACATGTAGTGAATGACACTTAATGTTAATAAAGTCTTTTCAAATATTAATTCATTAATTAAATTTAATTAATTTTTTTTTTTTTTAGATTTAAGTTGCATGCATCTAATAATAGATGGCACCAGATGTAAAAGGAAAATTTCAACTTTATTTGTAGAGGACTTTTCTGCAATATAGTGAAGAAAAAATGGGAATTGACTTAAAAATTTTTTATATATTACTTGTTTTACGCTTTACATGCGTGATATTTTTGAAGACTTTTCTAATTATACTGAATGTTTGGTATACGCAAAGGATACATTTCTGCTTAGCAGTGACAATTAACATAAAAAGGCTTTTCTAATCTTTATCCCTACATAACATTTTACAATGGTATGTTTTTTTTCCTTACTCCACTTAGTAGACAGCAACATCTTCACCAAGTCCAAGAATCCGTATTTTCATGGAAGAAGGGAAGATACAGCTTCTTTTGTGATGGAGCACCCGTAGGTAAAAGTCTGACTTGGCTCCGTGACGCTGAAGAAGGAAGGTAGTGCCTTCTAGGAGGAATTTTAGGAAGCACTACCTCGTATTTACATATCATATGGGAGACAATCCCAGAAAACTCTCATCAGATAATCCAACTGATGAGGCAAGATGCTGAACATCACAAACGTCATCGAATCTCTTCGGTTTTTGAAACAGTGTCTACAACAAAGCTGCCAGTGGATGGAACCTTAGCCTTAATGCTTACCAGTGGCGCACGTTGCCACTTTAGCCTTAATGCTTACCAGTGGCTCACGTTGCCACTGAGCCACTAGTTACGCACTTGTATGTAATATTTAAAATTTCATACAAATGCCAGAGAAACCAAACCAGAAAAAAACAGAGAAAAACGAAGCAGTTAATTTTCAATTAAAAAACAAGTTCCAAACCAACATCTGTTACACCAAAAATATTCCATGGAAACAATATACTCGACTTCTTCATCTACATAGTTGTTTGAAGGTGGGATTATTTGAAAAAATACTTCTCTTACATTAAAAAGAAAATTTTTAAAACAAAATGCCATTAATGCAACAGGTGCTAATCGTTGGGGATCTATTTCTAGGAATTTCATCGAAATAGTACAGTCACCTTTTCGCAGCATCCTGGAATAGGGTTCTCCTATTTTTATTTCCTCTTGTCGCAGCGATCTTCAAAATCTCTCTGCAGTGTAGAATTCTGTTTTACTGTTCGAAATAGGTCTCCCTAAATTGACTCTTCCAGTCTTTATGCAGAAAATACTCTAAATTAATCTTTTCCATAGAAAGTTTATGCTGGCTGACTGCTTTTTTCTAAAATAAATTTATTTCGAACCATCCTCCCCCTCTCTACATAACTCATATTTGAGAATTATTCTCCCCGTTGGAAGCATCTTATTTACCTTCAGTCTTTTTCCGTCAACCTTTTAGAAATGTAAACATTCCTCTTTCCTTTTAATCTGTATTCAATTCGTGATAAAATTACTTTTCACTTAGATGATTTACTTTTTCAAATCAAACAACTACCACATGACGCAGTTAAGAACCGTTTTGGAAATATGAAGCAAAGAATTAGAAGAATAAAGTTATTTTAGCGAATAATAAAAATTCCATGTCAAACACTCAATGCCTAGTAATTTTTTCTTACAAGAATCTTCATCTGAGACGATATCAAATTACAATAGCATTTTTACTGGTGAAATCTCGTTTTGATTTGATCAATCTCTACATTTGCATTCGTAGCTTCCAACTACATCATTTTATCTTTTTTCTACGCTTTCTGAGCTCTGAAAAATCATAATTTCCAAACTACGCGAATATTAAATTTGTCGGAGATTTGGTGTGCAGCTCTACGGTCCTTTTGTCCACACTTTAGGATAATTAGACTCGGACCTACGGTTTAACGTGGATTCCGAACCACTGACGAACATCCAAGCCACCTCCAGGATTCGAACTTGAATCCTGTGGTACTAACAGCTCGGAGATCACCTAAAAAAAAATTGAACTTAATTTTATCTTTGGAATTCGTCTGGACTCCAGATCATGTAGGCATAACGGAAAATGAACTGGCAGATTCTTTAGCCCAGACACAAAACTGTTCACCTGGATTTCCTGACGATATCATTCATATAAAATTTCCTGAAGATATCATTTATACGACATTTACTGAAGATATCATTTATACGACATCTACTGAAGATATCATTTATACAAAATTTCCTGACGTTATTTATACGACATCTATTGAAGATATTTATACGACATCTACTGAAGATATTTATCCGACATCTACTCAGGATATTTATACGACTACTGAGGATATTTATACTACATCTACTGAAGATATTATTTATTCATCATCATCAATGGCGCAACAGCCCCATGGTGGGCCAAGGCAGTCTGCTTGCTGGCAGATTTCTAGATAGGAGATGTTTCCATTTTATGGGGTAGGGTCATCAGTACTACGCTCAATATTCTTACAGTCCTACGGCACCGGGACCTACGACTTAAAGTGGATTCCGAACCATTACAAACATCCATATTCGAACCCGAAACCTGTGGTATCGAGAGCCGGGATATTATTTATTAAGTGTTTATATTCATTTATATACATATACAGTTTTTACATTTTCAAAAAGAAAAAAACACAGATTAACAATGATCAAGAAGAAAATATGCTTAGAATCTGATAGATTTAAATAGTTTTAACCCAATTCATAAAGTTTTCCTTATCAATAAAAAAATCCCAATAACTATCTAATCTTCAGCAATTTTTGTGCCTTAAAATTCCATACAGTTTCCTACTTACTCGAAACACTATTTGGCGAGTGCTTAACTCGGTTACCTCAGTGATTCATTTGATGACAAAGCTGTTGAAATGCGTTCCCAGTACTCGGATTTAAATGCGGAGAATTTACATCGGAAAAGTATTAAGGGATGAAACGAGCTTATGATGATGGATGCTTAACGTAGCAATGATTCATCATGATGAACACTCGTGCGATTTCAAAGTAGGTTTGTCATTTAAGTGCAGTTAGATGCTTTACTTTACAGTAGAGTGGTGAATCTAGTTGTGCTGTGCAATTTATTCTCAAAAGTTTGACTCATTATCTTCTGTTTGTTTAACATAATGCCATTTAATCATTTGTAACCAATGGTAGTGTGCCCAGAAATGAGTTGGTTGTGGCTGGTTAGTTTTATTTTATGGCACGAAGGCCATACTGCTCTAAACAATCTGTGCGGTTTGATGGCCAATTGGCTAGCGATCTGACCATTGGCACCATAGGCTTCAGGTTCGAATACTTAGAGGGCCTCATGCCAATTGGCTAGCGCTCTGTACCACAGGTTTCGGATTAGACCCGGCGGTGCCATGGATGTTTGTAGTGGTTCAGAATCCACTTTAAGCCGTAGGTCCGTGTCTCATATGATCATAGAGCGTCACAGAGCCCAATCACACTTCTCACCCACATCATTCTTGACTGTAAAGTGTACTTAGCTCTAGGCACAGTGATATGATATATGATATGGTGTGGTGTAGTAGATTCCAATCCTTGCGGTGGCATGGGCGTTTGTTAGTGGTTCGGAATCCACATTAAACTATAGGTCCCGGTCTAATTAGCCCAAAGTGTGCACAAAATGACCGTAGAGTGACACACCAAACCAAATAATCATAATATTCAGTCTATATAATGAAGAAAAACGATGTGTGTAACGATGACAGCGTTTGAGATAAGCTTCCTAAAATCAGTTAAAATTTCGCAGCTTAAAATAACCTATATACAATAAATTAATAAAAAAAGATTATAAAAATTCGATATTTGACATGACACAAGGTTGAAAATTGGATAGAAACATAATTGATGGAAACAGAACACGTAGGTCGAAAGGTTATTACACTATTCGCAGATATTGATTTTTTTTTTGTATTATTTCATTATATGAACAGAAATAAAGCGTAAACGTACGGATGTAAAATAAACCAAGAATGATAATTTTGAAGTCGGTGGAGTTTTTTTAGTTCTCTAAGCCCATCAGGAGATACATCTACTGTAGTGATAGAGTGATAAGCTGGAAAAAAAGTTTGCCACAGAAGGAATTAAAAAGGATGTTTCGTTAAGAATGAGAAACTTTTAGAGAGGATTTGGATATATGAGCAAGAGAAATTAAGGTATGAATTCTTATAGGTCTTTTAAAAATAATAGAGAGTTTTTGCATACCGTACGTTAGTTACCGTAGGACGTCCGTTAGCTTTTTCTCCCTAGCGCGCATGTTCAGTTTCCTATGAGCATGCGCGCTAGGGAGAAAAAGCTAACGGACGTCCTACGGTATGCAAAAACTCTCTAATATCTCGGATGTAGTTTTTTATTCTTGTCTGAAGATATTTGTATGGTCAATATTTGTCAGGCATATCAGTAGGGCAGCTTAAAAGATTGCAGAATTCAGTAGCAATCTTTTTCCCATTTTACAGCATTTTCTTTCTTTTTTACATAAACTGTTTTAGGAGGTAAATATCGATGGCGAAGTAATTTCTGACTTTCTCATAAGCCATCGAAGGTTTGGTTTGTCGCTCTACGGTCATTTTGTGTACACTTTGGGCTAATTAGACCGTGTCCTGTAGTTTAACATGGATTCTGAACCACCAACAAACGTCCATCCCACCGCAAGGATTCGACCCTGAAAGCCTGTGTACTAAAAGGCAGAGTTATAGCCAATTGATCATCAGGCCGCCTAGCCATCTAAGAATTTGTCTTACGGGAGTATTCTACTGTAGAGGCATGAATTTCGCCCGGATTTTGAAGCACTGTACAAAGGAAACAAAAAATAAATAATTTTTTTATCATTTGTTTATTGATGTTTTATTATTACATAAAAAAAATTATTAAAAAAAAAAAATTAAAATTGACAAAGTTATGAGCAGTCAAAGTGGGGGGTCAAAAAAATAGAGGGTGTCCTGGCGTGCATTATTCAAACCCTCCTGGTGATCTGAAACATAAAAAACAGACGGATTCTTAATTATTATAGATGCCGCTATCGTATAACCCTTGGATAAGTTGAAAAAAAAAAATTTTTTTTTTTTAAATGGCGGCAGTTTGAAAAAAAAAAAATTTTTTTTTCATATTTTTTTAACAATTTCAAATTTTTTAAAAATATTAAATGAGAAGTTATAGTTTTGGGCAGGATTCACGCAATGAAGCGATGTATAGAGAACATCCTCTCCAAATTTGAAGTAAATCAGTTCATTAGAACTCGAGATTTCCTTATCGCCAGCTCGAAAAAAGTAGTTCCGAGAAAAACGCGTTCAAAGTTTTGAGACAAGTTTTCGACAATTTTACTTATAGAATGGTACAGAATACTTACATATTTTTAATCGGCGATTCCTGCTTCATATAAGAATCCTTCCTCTACTTCAAAATGCTCATTCTCCGATGTTCTCTGGTGAAGACGTGCAGTTCTACCCTCCTTTGACGCCTCTGAAGTCCGGAGTTCCGAGCGCTCGATACGCGCTTCGTCCCGTCTCGCTGCAAAAGCATTAGCTTCTGGGCCAATCGTGATTCCCATAACATCTAAGATTTTTAATATAGGTATAAAACCTTCATTAAAAATACTAACTGCGAAGAAAGGGGCAATTTCAATTGTCTTCGGTCCAGCGTGAATGTGCTTCGGAGCAAAAGTCCAAATTAACGAATTCAAAGATTCGTTATTATTTTGGGTTTCAGAACCCAAAGATCGTTCCAATAAAGAATCAGCTGATAAACTTTCATAAATTGGTTTTATTACTTCTAAAACTTTGTCATTTAGAGGAGGATTTTTGTGGTCAAATTCATCAATAGTGCCGTCTTCTATTGCCCTTCTGATAGGAATTTTGAAAAATCCTTTTAATGACATATTTTTGAATATCTAAACTTTGAAAATATGAAAAAAAAAATTTTCGATTTTTTCAAAATTCTACAGTAGAATACTCCCTTAAAATGATAATTTATTGAACTTTTGTTGAAGGAAAATGATTCTTGGTTGCGTATGCCCAAATAGAACAAGCGTAGGTTAGAACGTATCTAAGCGTTGATGCGTATACCAAAATTTTATTTGTCCGTTTCATCTCAGCTTTACGGGAAATTAGTGGGTAAAGCATTGTAACACCATTTCTGAACTTCTACTCCGCATAATTAATGTGTGATTTCTAGTTGTAATAATCAAAGTATATTCCAAGATATTTAATCTCTGTTTTTCTTAAGATGCTTTTGTTTTGAAGAAAGATGTTTTTGTTTCTTGAAATTTTGGACTTTATTGCATCAATTTTGGGACATTTGACCTTGATTTTGGGAGGAAGGGGAACAAATAATTGACAGAAAGCATATGCAAACCATTCGTGTCGACAGTATGATGGCTGGTGATTTTTTCGGGTTTTCTCCCATATTATACAAAAGAACAACGTACAATATATAGGAATTCTCTTAGAAAGGCAAATACGTATAATATAGGTAGTAAATTAGGGCCTGAGGCTTAGTGGCTGGCGCTTTAGCGCACTGTGTAACAGGTTTCGGATTCGAGTCTATTGCAATTTCTATTTCTAGACCAATTTCTATGGAGTGATGTACAATAAGCAACCAACAACTCCATTTTTGAAGGCGTCAATGCCACTTCTATATTTTAATTCTGTGAAGGAGGGTCAAATTTATTGACCAAATAGGCTTTAATATTTCCACTGATAGGCATAAACGAAGTTTCGATGGGCGTAAATAAGGTAAGTAAAAGTTTCTGCCTCATAATTTAGCGAATGAAATTTCCAAATAATTGTACATGTGCAGGAAAATTCACAGGATTTTGTACTTTAAAAAAAAATTTATATTAATAATGATTAATTTTATTCAAGTTTGTTAATAATTATTTACTAATTAACTGAAATCGGATAACTACGAACACTAATAGTAATAGAAAGTAAAAAGCTAAATAAAATAAAAACACAATGACTTATTGCTGTATGTTAAAAGGAATATACACTCAAGAGCCAAAACATTATGACCACCCCTAAATTTTGCAATGAACTCGCCTGGATGACGTGGAAGGCACGTGATCAGGTGGAAGTGGTGTTTAACTGCTGCTGGGGAGTCATTCTTTCACTTACTTCTGTGTGTGATGGGAAAGGCTGCGGATCTAAGCGACTTTGATAGAGGGCAAATTGTAATGGCTCGGAACAAGTATTTCCGAAACTGCACGACTCGTGGGTTGTTCGCGATCTACAGTTGTTAGTACTTATGCAAAGTGGATGAATGACGCTGAAACCAGCAGTAGACGACATGGTGTTGGACGTCCACACGTTATCGTCGTCGGAGACTGTCTCGCATGGTGAAGCAAAACCGGAGTCAGACAGTGAATCAGCTGACAGCCCGATACAATGCAGGGGCAAATAGAATAGTATCGGAGCACACTGTTCAGCGGACACTGTTGGATATGGGGCTACGCAGCAAACATCCCACTCGTGTGCCTTTGCTGACCAAGCGTCATCGCCAACTGCGCCTGCGCTGGGAACCCTGGGATGAATCACATCGTGACTGGTCCGTGGATCAGTGGGACCGGTGGAGTATTATGCCTGGTCAGACCCGTGGTTGTGGTAGAGCAGACCATGAATACTACAGGTTTGTCATTCATCACGCCGATGGCCATTAATTCCAGTTAGCCGCCGAATTCCAGTTAATGTCCTGGTCGCCTAACTCACCGGATCGCAATCCGATAGAACACATTTGGGATGTCCTGGGACGGTAGCTCAGAGTTCAAAGACCACCAATTCGCAATATCTCGGATTTGCGTGACAGTTGCTTAAACATCTGGTACAATCTGTCTCCGGCCATCTACCAAAGGACTTGTGGCATCCATGCCATGGCGGGTTGAAGCTGTCTTGCAAGCCAAAGGTGGGCAAACTCGTTATTGACAGGTGGTCATAATGTTTTGGCTCTCGAGTGTACATCGACCAGCCAAAACGTAAAATCCACCTGTGCTTGATGCTGGTGAAGTTAACTGCAAGGCTAATCAACTGTAAAGAATATATCTTGAGATGACAATAACATATCTGGGACTATGTTCAGCCAAGCAGTAGTTCGTGTTGTTGTAACATGAGAAATATAAAGATTAATTGAACTTTGACAAAGAACAGATCGTGAGTCACGCACCTTTATTCTTTATCTCAATATATACATGTAGGATTTACACCGGTTCCGATAGATTCATTCCCGGCCGAACCTACAGTTTTGTTAGACTTTTCTATCAGCCTAACAATATCTGTACTTTTGCAGTGGGTGTCTAGTTTATTTGACAGACAAAACACAGTAACGGGACGTTATTTTAAATAAAGCCATTTAATATTATATTTTGCAGTGATATTTACATTGACATTTAATTAAAGGGATAAATACATTATCTCGCTGCTTGACGCAGCTTTCTCCCTCACTCTCGCCTGCCGTTCTTTCTTCGCCCATCTAGTCCCCTTCTCGTGGGGTCAGAGTTCAAAGTTGAATACTCCCCTACGTTGTAAACAGGCTCTGTCAAAGACAAGCAATCGTGATGTGTAGCTGCCTGCTGATTATCGCACAAACAAATCCTACATACATTCGCTAAATAACAAGAAAGACGTGAATGGCCGAGTGACTGTAGTAGTCGATACCATAGGACGAGTCGGTACCATAGGTTTCGAGTTCGAGTCTCGGCGGTGCCATGGATCTTTGTAGTGGTTAGGAATCCCCGATATAATATGCCTGTTACAATCCTACCCGTTAAAAAGTCAGACTTCTACCTACGAGTGTTTCCATCACAACAGGAAACTGGCCCCTTTCCTTTCAACCATGAATCCACAACGGTTCGTGGGTTTGGTCTAGACATCCACCAAGTGGAATAAGAAACAACATTACATGATTTTCTCTTCAAGATAATGAAAAATTTTCAATCTGAAATGAATTTCTGAGAAATAAGAAATAAAAATACGAATATTATTTTTTAAGTCAGCATTAAAAATATTTAATCAGTATTAATTAATTTTTTAAAAATCCACGCTAATTAGTTAAAAATTTTAAGAACTCATACTTTTCTACTTCTACATACTTTTTCCTTAAGAACATATACTTTTTCTGAAAATCACAAGAAAAAAAATATCTCAACATATTAATGAAATATTTCGAAAGAATTAAAATACGAGATAGGTGCTCCCATTTCGTGATTCTTTTATAATATTTTTCTACTTTCTTTATTTTCATGTAAACAAAGAAAAAATTCTAATTGATTAAAAAATGAGATGCATTTTTGGAATGCACTCATGTGGAATAAAATATTCTCGAGAAATTTGTTGCTTGTTATTTTTTTATGTATAAACAAACTCATTCTACAAAAGAATACATTGTTTTGCAAACATTCTTATTTGAAAACTACGATGTTATTTATTTATTTATTATTTTTTTTTTTTGCATTTTGGAAGGCTACAAGCGTGGGTAGTGTATTGTTTTGTTGACGTAGTGAAAAATATACGAGAACAAAATGGGAAGTTAATATTAAATTAGCTCGAGGATGTTTAAGTACAGAAAAAAAAAATGTTTTAAAGTCAACTGTTTTTAAAAATACTTCATGCTCGTTGTACCATAAGCGAGGCCATCAACATTTAGGAATTAATTTCAGCAAGAGTTTATTGTTCCTCAAGTTGTTTGCACTCTTGCTAGATATCAGTCGAATTAAGCAGTTTTTTTCAGTGTGATGTCAAACCAATTTCTTTTTTTTTTTTTAAATGTTTTATTTAAGGAATTTACTCAAGTAGAAACGTAAATCAAATTGTAAATCTGTATTCGAATATATTAATGTCACATTTTAACTACAATATACGAGATTCAAAACATGTAACATAATTAATGTTATTTTTATGGTTAAAAATTCGTATACTTCTTTTGTTGCTGTTGGGTCTAATCTCAGTGTCCTGTGAGGCCTGATAGCCAATTGGCTAGCGCCCGGTATCACAGGTTTCGGGTTCCAGTCCCAGTGGTGGTGCCATGGATGTTTATAGTGATTCGGAATCCACGTTAAACTATAGGTCCCGATCTATTCAGCTTAAAGTGTGCACAAGATGGCCATAGAGTGACAAACCTAACCAAACCTGGCGCTCGGTGCCACAGGTTTCCTGTTCGAGACCTGGCGGTGCCATGGATGTCTGTAGTGGTTCGGAATCCACTTTAAGCCGTAGGTCACGGTCTAATATGACTGTAGAGCATAGGACGTAGGGATGACAACTTTACCAGTAAAATAGTCAGGTCGCGGAGTCAAATCAGATTTCTACCTACGGGTGTTTCCTCACAACAGAAGCTGCCCTCTTTTCCTTCATTCATGAGTCCACACTGGTTCGTGGGCTTGGTCTAGATGTCTCCCAAGTAGGATAAGAAACAATAAGACTACATTATTTTCTCATCAATGTAATAAAAAAAATAATGAAACATTTTTCAATTTGCAATGTTTTCAAAGAATTTCTGAGAAACACGAAATAAAAATACAAATATTATTTTTTTAAGTCAGTAATAAAAATATTTAATCAGTATTAATTAATTTTTAAAAATTCACGCTAATTAGTTGAAAATTTTAAGAAGTTCTATATTCTTTTTTGAATTCCCCAAGAAAAAAAAAATCTCACCATGCTAATGAAATATTTCAAAAGAATTAGATGTTCCGAGTTTTGCGATTCTTTTATATAATTTTTCTACTTTCTTCGTTTGCAAGTAAAAAAAAAGTTCTAATTGATTAAAAGAAGAGATGCATTTTAAGAATGCATTCAAGTGGAATAAAATATTCTCGTGAAATTTGTTTATTATTATTATTATTTTTTATATAAACAAACTCGTATCTGGCGCCAAAAGAATACATTGTTTTGGAAACATTCTTATTTGAAAACTACAATGTTATTTATTTATTTATTATTTATTTATTTTTTTACATTTTGGAATGCTACAAGCGTGTGTAGTGTATTGTTTTGTTGACGTAGTGAAAAATATATCAGAACAAAATGGGAAGTTGATATTAAATTAGCTGGAGGATGTTTAACATCAGAAAAAAAATGTTTTAAAGTCAACTGTTTTTAAAATGACTTCATGCCCGTTATACCATGAGCGATGCCATCAACTTTTAGGAAATAATTTCAACAGGAGTTTATTTGTTCCCCAAGCAGTTTGCGCTCTTGCCAGATATCAGCTGAATTAAGCATTTTTTTTTCAGTGTGAAGTGAAAGCATTTTCTTTCTTTTTTATTTTGAAATGTTTTATTTAAGAAATTTACTCAAGTAGAATCGTAACTCAACATATGAACATATTAAATGATGCATTTTAATTACGATATAAGGTTTGGTTTGTCACTCTACTATAGTTTTTTTTTTGCACACTTTAGGCAAATTAGACCTGGAACTACAATTTAACATGGATTCCGGATCACTTACAAACATCCATGCCACCACCAGGATTCAAAACTTAAGCCTGTGGCCAATGGCCAGAGCGCCAGCCGATTGGCCAACAGGCCGTCTTACGATATAACAGATTCGAAACATGCAATAAAATTAGTATTGTTTTTATTGTTGTAAATTCGTAGACTACTGTTGTTGTGTCTGATCATAAATGACCTGCAGTGCTGGACGGGCATCCCATGAGTAGTCTACTCATGGATGGAGGGAAAGGGGCAGCTTCTGTTGTGATGGAGCATCTATAGGTAGAAGTCTGACTTGGCTCGGAGTTTCATTTGTAAAACGACTTTCATTAGTATTTAAAAAAGTTTCATTAGTAAAACGAGTTTCATTAGTATTTAAAAAAGTTTCCTTAGTAAAACGAGTTTCGTTAGTTTTTAAAAAGTTTCATTAGTAAAACGTGCTATGTAATATATTTTTCTATGTATTACACTCATGTCCATAAATTAAGGATAATTCAGAATCACACAGAAATTGAACTCTAAAATAAAAATATCACCTGTAGAATTATCACACACATCTTGAAGAAGAATATGCAAATTACAGGAAACCACCAGATGGCGCGGATAGTACGTCACAATGACGAGAGTGTAAGAGAGGGGTATATAAGGAATGGAATGGTGGCAAAGAAGTAAAATTGTTCACAAGCGCTTTAAAAGCCTTTCAGTGCAATAACCGCATAGTTATGGCACAAAGGAAGCATTTGGATGATTTTTTACGTGGCAGAATTATCGGACGACTGGAATGTGGACGTACCCAGCTGGAAGTATCCGAGGAACTTGGAATCGCTCAGAGTGTCATCTCCAGGCTTTGACAACGGTTCCAAGATGATGGTAATGCGAGTAGATGTTACAGCACAGGTCGCCCCCGAGTTACAACGCCGAATGAGGATCGGTATTTAGCAGTTACTGCCAAAAGAAACAGACGGAGCACAGCATCAACCTGTCTCGTCAGCTCTCTTCAGCTACCGGTATGACAGTTTCAAGGCAGACCGTGCACAGACGCTTAGGGCACATTGGTCTATATGCTCGTAGGTCTGTCAGATGTGTTCCACTTACCGCAACTCACTGTCGCCTGTGATTAACCTGGAGTAGAGAGCATGCATTGTGGACACCGCAACAGTGGTCTGGTGTGATGTTTTCCGACAAGTCCAGGTTTAGTTTACAGTCTGATTCTCGCCGGACTTTCATATGGAGAGCACCAGGTACCCGTTACCCCCAAGAGAACACCATTGAACGACACCGTTACGGTGGTGCAGGATGACTCGTCTGGGGAGGAATTATTCTTGGTTCCAGAACTGACCAGCATGTTCAGAGTGTAACGATGACAGGCGACATCTATCGGGATGTCATTCTTTAACAACATATACGTTTGTTTCGGGGCGCCATGGGTGCTGAATTTCTGTTTATGGATGACAACGCCCGTCCTCACCGTGCAAACATTGTAGACGAATGCCTTCAATTGGAGGATATCACCCGTATGGATTGGCCAGCATACTCACCGGACTTGAATCCAATAGAGCATGTGTGGGATATGCTTGGCCGACGAATTGCAGCCCGTCAACCCCCTCCCACCTGTCAACCGGAACTTCGGAGGGCATTGTTTGATGAGTGGTGTAATATTATGTCTACACAATGGAAACTGATGGCCGAGTGACTAGTCTTCTCGCCCTCGGTGCCATAAGTTTCGGGTTCGAGACACGGCCTTGCCATAGATGTTTGTAGTGGTCCGGAATCCATTCGTTCACTGGAATTTAGTTCAAAAGTTAGTTTAATGGCTAGTAGTGTATGTTTAGATTTTCTGTTTCTTGGCATCAGTTTCCTTCAATTTTATTGGTGAATTTATTTCTATATTGTTACTCAAATCATAATATTTAGCAGCTGATTTTGAAATCCATTTTAAAAATTGAACCATAAAAACAAAAATCATAGCAGGTTTTGTAACAGATGAATAAAAAAATAGTTGATTGAACTAATTGATAGTGTTGTTAACTTATAAAAAAAAAATGAAGGAGACATAAAAACGAATAATATTTCTTTAAATTCCGAAAGAATGTTGACAGCCAATCAGAGATCCATTCCTCAAAATGGAAGAAATAAAAGCATATCGAATTTAAAAAATACTGGAAAAAAAAAAAGAAAAATGTAAAACTGTTTTAACTCGAAAATGTGTTTTATCTCGAAAAAAAGAGAAAAAAAAAAGGATCACTTTTCCGATACATGAAATCTTTAAATCTATGCTATATAAAGCCCCATTGCATTTTTTGTATTTTATTATAGTTGCATCATCATCATTAGTGGTGCAACAGACTCATGATGGGCTAAGGCCGTTTATCTAATGGCAGATTTTGAGACAGGAGAAGTTATCTATTTACGGGGTGGGGTTTGAAGCCTACCCCAACTCTAAGGTCATTTTTAACCTGGACCAACTGTTTATGGTGGATTCCGAACCACTCGAACACTGTGTCACCGAGCTCCAGAGCGCTAGTCCCTCGGCCATCAGGCCTTAATTTACTACCTATGCTTATACGAATTTATCTTCCTAAAGGCTCGTTCCCACCGAGGAATGAGGCGGCGACGCGTCACGCGGCAGGGAAAAAAATTTTTTCGACCCGTTTACAGCGAAACGTCAGAAATCTCTTTACGCCCAGTGAAGTTCGAGTTACTTCTACTAGATGGCAGATCTACTATTGGCTCAATCCAAGCTACATGACGCGGCAAGCATATGAGAGTTGAAAGTTGGTCAACTCGAAGTGGCGGATTTCAACCGGTTTCAGGCGAACGCTGTGAGGCTAGCGATTGGTCAACGCTTCACGCTTCAACGCCTCACGTCTCGGTGGGAAAGAGCCAAAAAGAGTTCCTATATATTGTACGCATTTATTTTGTATAATATGGGAGGAAACGCAAGAAACTCACCAGCCATCATATTGTCGACACGAAAGATTTATATATGCTTTCTCGATCTTTATACTATAGATGGGTGTAAGATACCATCGTTCTCTCAATTGTTGGTTCCCGCTGCTCCCAAAATAGAGGAAATAAAGACCCTAAACTCAAGGAACCAAACATCTTCCTTCAAAACAAAATCATCCCAGTTATTATTAAAAATCATCCTAGTTGTTATTGAAAACAAAATCCTCCATTATAATTTGGCATAATAAAAATATATTTCCATTTACTAAATTGCCTAAAAAAGTCAACCAATCTTTATATAAAAAATTATCACACGAGACCAAATATAATAACTTTTTTCTCGTAATAAGACAACTATACCATGCGTGAAAGAGAATTGAAAATTTATTGTAGGAAATAAATAGTAGGAATTGAAACAGAGAATTGAAAAAAAAAAAATAGTTTGATGTCCCGGAAACGCAGCATTACAGTCTTAAATGGGTTAAAGGATGCGTCTCAATGCGGATAATAAGTCTCAAGTCTGATAAGTCCAGTCTTTAGATAATAAGTCTTAAGTCTCAATGAGAATAGTAATTTTTGTTTTGTAAATTGGATAAATCGGGCCTGAATGGCCGAGTGTCTAGCCCTGTGGCGCTCAGTGACACAGGTTTCGGGTTGCGCTGTGCAATTTATTCATTCTCAAAAGTTTGACTCATCTTCTGCTTCTATATCATAATGCTATTCAAACATTTATAACCTAATGATTACTGTGCCCAGAAATGAATTGATTGTGGCTGGTTAGTTTCATTATATGGCACAAGGGCCAGCTTTGATATGCTGAATCAAACAATCTATAGCGGCCTAATGGCCGAGTGACTAGCGTTCTGGCGCTCGGTACCATAGGTTTCGGATTCGAGTTCCGGCGGTGCCATGGATGTTTGTAATGGTTCGGAATCCACTTTAAACCGTAGCTCTCGGTCTTATAGGATCGTAGAGCATTGCGGGGGTAGTGTTAATCCACGTCCGTAGCTTATTTCACGCACCTCCTAGGTTGTGATAACGTCTGTGCAACCCTTGCTTATGACATAAAAGATAACTGTCTAAGTTTTTGCCAGCTGCATTAGAACAGAAAAAATTATTTTGTAAATTAAATAAATCTAATCATAATGTAACTCATAGTTTATAACAATTACTTTATAATTAAATTCTAATTACTATAGATATCCGTTACATTATATTAAACCAATGTTACTCTTTCACTATGTTATCTCACCCATTCCAGTTACACTATTTATACGCGACACTAATTTCAGGATCAGCATTCTTGCAAAGAATGCTGTTGCACTGGACCGAAGAAATCCAGGTAAACCACGAGTTGAAACAGCTCAGCGTTCCTAGAACGGCAGATCCCTACAAAGTCAACTTGGCGAGATTCATCCCCCTTTCCTTGGCGACGCCGTCCGCGAGATTCCGGCAAACCTGACTTCCCCCGACCGCTGGAATCTCGGAAGAGCGGCAACATTCTTCTCTCATCCTATCTCCTCCTCCACCGGCCTCTCCTCCATCCATAATATCTCGACGGTCCCCCTTTCCAAAAAATAAATCGTTTGGCGCCGATCCACCGTTTTTCCACCACTAATCTATTTTTGAGATTTTTCCACCCTCGCAACGACGTCGGAATTCGGATTTTGCAGAAGAACCGAACGTGTTGTTGTTCGACCAGCGACTGTTGATCCACAGAAACGTGCATCTTCACCCAGAGAGAAGAGGGTGGCCGTGTCCCCGGATTCCTGGAGATTCAGGCAGACGATAAATTGACAGATGCAGCCGGAGAATCGTTTGCATCGGCCAGTATTGTTATTGTTGTTTTCCGTTTATCTCTGTTAACAGTGGAATCGTTCCATTGTCGTTCGATTTGTTTGTGTTTTGGAATATTTTTTTTTCCAATCATTCTTTTTTTTTTTTCAAGATAGCGCGCGTAAACAGCATCAACTGTTGCCAAAGATTGAAAGAAAATATTGATGTTACATAGTGCACATGGTGGACAGGTAGAACTATGTTGAAAGTAATTTCGTAAAAAAAATAGAAAGAAAGAATTCTATGTGGAATAATTTGTTAAGTATTTTCGACTAATTTCTTCGTTGTTCTGCAGAGAAGTTTGTTTTAAATTATATTAAAATCAACAAAAAGATTTGATTTTGAAAGTATTTTTCAAGAGTTTATAATTTGAATTTGAATGTGCTTACATATATAGAAGATTTAGAATTTACAAACTCTAATTTTTAGAGATCGTTGATTGAAAATATTTTTATCCGAAATCCTCGATAAGCTGGATTTATATATATAAAAAGAAGATAAAGGAATAAGAATTTAACTATACTGAAACAAGTGTATGCAAACGTTTAAAAAACGTTACAATATAAAAGTGATACTAACCATCTTAGCAAGCCAAAGAGATATTCAAAGGCATATTAACAAGGGAACATATTGAGAGCTTCGAACAGTTTTACGCAAAGGACCTTCTACTTTTTGGAGTAATTTAATGAGATTACTTTGTGATAAGTAATTAAATAATCCCTACAGAGATTCTTTTTTAAAAAATACGAACATTGGAAAAGTTTTGAGGTTATGCAAAGTTTGCAACTTTTTTGAAACTGATGCAAGGATTTGTAAGTATTTGCTTTTATTTGGTATTGAAGAAATAGAACACCAAGTTTTATCATTGTAGAAAGTTTTCAAATGAAATATATTTGAAGATCTGACTTGTTTCAAAGCAAACTCTTAAGTTAGAGATAAATTTATTTACTCTTAAATTAGAGAAATATTTATTTACTCTTGAATTAGAGAACAATTTATTTACTATTGAATTAGAGAGCAATTTATTTTACTCTTAAATTAGAGAACAAAAGCATTACTGATTTTGAAATATTGAATTTCATTTAGAACTGAACACTTTTTAAAGATAATTTTTATTTTACGCACTGTGAGAAGTTTGCTGAAGCAGTGGAAATTTCCAAGCCCAAAGCGGAAGTCCCATGGTTCGAATTTCGTTAGAGACTGGGTAATTAATCATTCAAAGTGGAGTCAGAAGCAGAATCTCTCCCAGGATCAGCGATGGGTAAAGTGCCCAAAAAGGCCCGAAAGATGTTCCCGAAAAGGAAATCTTCGGGAACCGTGACTTCTTTCAAAAAACTTCAGCTATCTCTTCTGAACACTGATATCTTGCGAAAAGCTTGCACGGGAAGAGCTTCGAACACCTTGCTGCCAAAAAAACCTATAGAACTTCAAAGATTTCCTGAATACATGGAGATGACGAGGAAATATGACGTCATTTTAAGAACAGAGTTTCAGGTAAGTGATTTAATTCATGACTTTTTTAGACTAGTAGAATGTCAAAGTTACATGTTCTTTTATTCTAGGATTGCCAAATGTGTGTTTTTTTAAATTAATATTTATTTTCATTTACTCCAACATAGAATAGAACAATTTTTCATTTGAAATTACTTTTGATTTACTCTGATGTGAAATTTTTTATGCTTAAGGGTTGAAGATAAAAGAAAATTTGAGATGTAGTATATAAATGATCATTAGTAATGGTTATTAAATTAATGCTATTCACAGATGATGAAAATATGTCATTAATAAGAATTAATTAATAATAACTGGCAATTGGCGTACCGATTACGGAGTACCAATGGGTATAAACCCCTTAATCTTCTCATCTTAATTCATAACTTAAATCTGAATTAATAATTGGCTACTTTGTGATAGTAAGGTAAAAAAAAAAGTTTTTAAAAATTTTTAAAATGTTACTCTGAAAAAATAAATATTTAAAATAAAATAAAAGTAGAATATGTTATTAATTAATAAAGAATAAGAATATGTTATTAATTAACTAATTAATTTTGACGTATTTACTTTCATATCTGTTACTTGCTAGAGTATGATGACAAAATGCACAATAAATATCTTATCATACCTTGTTCGATATAAGGTTCAATAAATATTCAGTGCATGATTTCTAACCAAGTAAAATATTTTGTGTACTCTGATTTTCAGTATGAAAAATAATACTCATACAAACATATAGATGAAAAAAATATTATTATGCATTTTATAGATAATCGGTTACATTTCATGGCTAACATATTTCCAAAATTTTTAATTTTTGGAATTAAATGATATTGTGGTAAGTTATTTCATTTGTCAAGAGATCTAATTTGATAATTTTTCATTTTTGATAATTCCTATTATCATAATGCATAAATCGGAGCATAAATTGTTCAATATAAGGCCCAATAAATATCCAGAGTATGATTTACTAAGCAAGTATAACAGTTTGTTTACTCTAATTTTCAATATGAAAAATAATACTCATACAAATATATAGGTGAAAAATATTAGCAATGTATTATCGACAATCGGTTACATATCATGGCTAACATATTTTCAAAATATTCAGAATCGAAAAGATGATATTAAACTAGATAATCACTTCTATTAAGTCTATTCGAAACAATTGCTCTGAAATTACTAATCATAAAAATCAAATATGAAGCTCTACAATAAATTCGGAACTATCTTGCAATCGTACAAGAATAATGCAATTGATCAATAATTTCGGAAGTATATTTTCTGAGAATGTTTCTCTCATTTCTAAGAAAAATTAAAATATATTCTAATTTCATCTGATTTCTTGAATTCGAAGATTTTGTAGTATCTTATCAACAGGAAAAATATTACTGCAGTAATGTAGTTTAACTAGCAGTTTTATTAATTGTCTTTACGGAATTAATATCTAAAAAGCGTTATGCAATGCCTTGTTAATGCTGAATTACTTGAGCTCTACCTTTTCACCTGTTGTAAAAACCGGAGCATTTATTTATCCTTTATCGTGCAATTGAATGATTTATTGTTTTAAGTTATACGTTTTTATACGAATTTAAACGTTATTATATGAATATAATGGTATTTAAGAGAAAATGAGGGGAAACTTTAGAAGATGATCTAAGAAACATTATATATATATATAATGTGTGTGTGTGTTTCAATTATTTCTCTTTAGTATATATTGCACAAACTTGTGTACTTATTTGCCGTAGTAGATTGTTTATGCCAACTGTTAATGAATAATATTTTTTTATATGCTTATTAGACTAAGTATAATCAAGGACATTTATTTAAAAGTAACTGACTTGCATTTAGGTATATCGGTAGAGTAAACTAAAAAAATTACCACCAATTTAAATAGTCTGATAAGTATCTAGACCGGGTAGTTATCAATTAAAGTAACTGACTTGCATTTGAATGCATCGTGAAAGTGAACTAAAAAAATTCCCATTAAACTATGTAGTCTAATAAGTATTATCTAGGACATGTAGGCTTATCAAGGCTGAGTAGTTATCAAAAAAGTAGCTACTACTTGCATTTAGGTGCATTATGAGTGTAAACTAAAGAAATACAATCAAACTATATATTCTAATAAGTATTATAATACGGGTAGTCTTATCAAGGCCGAGTAGTTATCAATTAAAGTAATTGACTTGCATTTAGGTGCATTACGAGCGTAAACTAAAAAAAAAAAATTCCCATCATAAGTATAATCTAGGACGAGTAGTCTTATCTAGGCCAGGTAGTTTATCAAAGTCACTGACTTGCAGGTGTATCATGAGAGAAAACTAAAAAACTTCCGTCAAACTGGAGATGCGATACACTTTACACGCCTTGTCACTATAGCCATTGAGTCTTTAGCTTTTATAAAAGTGGATGATAAGTGGTGAGTAATAAGCAGGAAATAATTTACATTTATAATCATGCGTATTTGTGCTATCATTTATAGGCGGAGGAATTTAGATAAATAAATATAATAAATGTGGACTTTGTTAAGTGGGATTTCATTAAAAAACACATCTTTGGTGTATTACACACAGAAAACGCAAACGACTTGACAATTTCTTTTATTAAATATAATCTTCTAATATCGGAAACTTCGAACCAAGGATAATTTAAACTAAAAAGGTAAATACGTAGCAGATTTAATGTTACCCAGGTGAACAACAAGGGCTTCCTACACTTCACTCAGGCTCGTGCTCCCGACAAGATGCAAGCGAAAAAAATTTCTTCACTTCACCGCGGTCGCCTGAAACCTTTTTGCAGTCCACCGCTTGGAGGACTTTCAACGAAGCGGTAGGCGATCTTTTCGGACGTTTGCTTTTATTTTGTCGCTTGCCCATATCCAGCGTGGGAACATGAAAACTTTCCAAGGCCAACAGTAGATCTTTTCGGGTTGCTTTTATCGTACCATATCCAGCGTGAACATGAAAACTTTAGATTCGGTGTCGTATCTTTTTTTTTTTTTATTTCCGAGACCCGATACGCTATCCATCAGATGCTGCGGCCCTTTTATTAAATAATTAGAAACCCCTTTTATTAAATAATTTTAAGCTAACTTTAGTATGCTAAATGACTTCCAAATGATTCACTACAAAAGTAGGAATTATTTATATGTTGGAAGAACAATATTTTAAATGTGTACTTTATATTTTGAAAATGAAAAAAAAAATCTTGAAAGTATGCATTTATTTTATAGTTTTTTTTATAATATTTAAGTAGGTATTTACAATAATTCATTTTAATTATTTTTGACCATAAATGATCAATATATTCATTATTGAAATTGCTTTCACTAATCTTTGGTTTGGTTTAGATCTTTGTTTATATAATCTTGTCTAAAAATTTTTAAAGTGCTATTAAAACTGTGCTATGTGTTATTAAGTGCTATGCTATATAAATGATTATAATTGTAATATTTATTTGAAGAATTATCACAAATTGTTTATTTGACAAATTATAAAAAAGTTGCTCAACAGGTTATTTATGGAATTAATGGCTATGCATTGTTACGCGATACTATCTTTTCCCCTATTTTTTTAGTGAATTAAAAGAGAATCTTATTACGAAAACTCATGATAATTTTATCTTAAATTATTTTTTAATTAATATTAATTAATTTTGAAATAGAAGTTATTAGTTTAATGTACATGTAGTTGCATATGTTTAATAAAATTATACTATATGTTTAATAACATTTTTCTAGCAGCTTTTTTTTTTTTTAACAAAAATGTATTATCATTACAAAAATGTAAAAATGTATAAATTAAATATCCTATTTAATTTATTTATGTATATTATAAACAAGTAATATCAAAAAAACATTTAAAGACAATTCCTACTTTTTTTTTACTATATTGCAGAAAGTCCTTTATACATAATTTTCATTCATTTTTTTAAGTTTATCTGGCGCCATCTATTGGTAGATAAATCAACTTAAATCTAAAAATAACTAAAATTAATTAATTCAATTTAATTAATGAATTAATATTTGAAAAAACTGTATTAACATCCAGTGTCATCCACTACAAGTTCAAAAAAAAAAGTATTTGAACTTGAGTGGATGAATAAAAAGTATTTTATGAACGATTCAAAATTCGAACGAGATATATATAGGGAGAGTGTGGGTTAATAGAAGGAATTGAAAAAGACTTTTATTACTTAAAGATATCTCCATATCTATATTAACTTCACTTCTATTCATGTTTCTTTTTAAAAACGATCGTGAACATTCCTTTTGGAATTCTCGGATTCCTTCATCGGAATTAAAAAGACAATTTTTCATTCTAAATCTTTGATATTTGCACATCTCATTATCCGAGGGGATTTTATTTTACTCTGTGTTTCATATCAATCACACTCTCGTCCCAGATTAAATATTAAATAATGCTCGGTATCTCAATATTTCATTTCTTTGTTTTCTATCGTTGGAAAAATTGCATTCGTTAAATTAAGTCCTTACGTTATGAAGAATTTAAAATATAACCTACTTACTTCTAGTTCACAAATATTTTCCTCGCATTTTATTTATTTATTTGTTTTCTGTTTTTTAATTTAGAGTTATTTTCCATTTTGCAGAGAATTAGTACAGTTGTTTTCAAAACAAAATGGCTCCGTTGGCAGACGATTATATGTTTGTTTTGTAGAACTTATTTCATGAATTACTTAAAAAAAAGAATGTTTCTTTTTAAATAAATCATTTTTGTTTCATTTCATATATTTAACGACAGTATTTGATTACATATCCTAGAAAAAGTTTTTAATTTTATGTAGTCTTAATAATTATTCCAGGTTTTAAAAAAAATTGTTGCCACATATTTATCAAAATATGTGTGCACTAATTAGAACAGTGCTAAAACAGTGCACAAATTATTTATTAAAATATGTGATTACAAATCCTAGAAAAAGTGCAAACTGTTTTAATTTTATGTCGCCCTAATCATTAATTCAGGTTTTACAAAAATTGCTGCCACATATTTATTAAAATATTTAATTGTAAATCTTAGGAAAAGTGCACACTGTTTTAATTTTATGTTGTCTTAACAATTATTCAAGGTTTTAAAGAAATTGTGGCTATATATTTATTAAAATAACTGATTGTAAATCCCTGGAAAAAGTGCACACTGTTTTAATTTTATGAAAAAGTGCACACTGTTTTAATTTTATGAAAAAGTGCACACTGTTTTAATTTTAATAATTATTCAAGGTTTTAAAAAAATTGTTGCCACATATTCATTAAAATATGTGTGCACTAATTTGAACAGTGCTAAAACAGTGTGCACTTTTTCTAGGATTTGCAATCACATATTTTAATAAATATGTGATTGCAAATCCTAGAAAAAGTGCATACTGTTTTAATTTTATGTCGTCCTAATAATTATTCCAGGTTTTACAAAAATTGCTGCCACATATTTATTAAAATATTTAATTGTAAATCTTAGGAAAAGGGCACACTGTTTTAATTTTATGTTGTCTTAATAATTATTCATGGTTTTAAAGAAATTGTGGCTATATATTTATTAAAATAACTGATTGTAAATCCCTGGAAAAAGTGCACACTGTTTTAATTTTAATAATTATTCAAGGTTTTAAAAAAATTGTTGTCACATATTCATTAAAATATGTGTGCACTAATTAGAACAGTGCTAAAACAGTGTGCACTTTTTCTAGGATTTGCAATCACATATTTTAATAAATATGTGATTGCAAATCCTAGAAAAAGTGCACACTGTTTTAATTTTATGTCGCCCTAATAATTATTCCAGGTTTTACAAAAATTGCTGCCACATATTTATTAAAATATCTAATTGTAAATCTTAGAAAAAGTGCACACTGTTTTAATTGTATGTTGTTTTAATAATTATTCAAGGTTTTAAAGAAATTGTGGATATATATTTATTAAAATAACTGATTGTAAATCCTTGGAAAAATGTGCCCACTGTTTTAATTTCATGTCATTTAATAATTATTCCGGGTTTTTAAAAATTGTTGCCACATATTAAAATATCTGATTGCAAAGTCTGCTAAATAAATGTGCACTACTTTTCTTTACTATTTGATTTACAAAAAGACTTTTCGTTTTCGTTACTAAATTTTGAATTATGAATAACTCGTCGTCTTTACAGGATTTATATTTTTGGCCCCAAAAGGGGCCTAAAAGCCTATCTGCATCTGAGAAACATTGGTGAAGGAAAAAACATTGATAGTTAAAAGGAGGTGAAGTGATTTAAGAGCAATGTCCCATGTTAAAATATATATTAAAAATATAAGCAAAGAAAAAATTAATAAAATAGCTAATAACAAGGAGAAAAATAAAATAAAAAACAAAAATTAATAAAATAAACAGAACAATTAAAGAATCCAAAATTTAAAAAGGAATCTACGGTAGGATGGGATTTTCGTTGCTAGGAATGAAGACTAAAAGCACAGATGTCATGACGACAACTGAGCCAGTTCGTCTAGGAGCTTTGCAAGTTGTGAAGAACAGCCCTTGGGCGTTTAGCATTTTCCGGAATTATTATGAATAACTTGTAAATATATATTTTTTAAGTATTACAAATAAATAATAAAAAAAGTGGTAGTTTTTAAAAAGGCAAAGCGGTAGTGATCAAGAGGTTGGTTTGGTTTATCGCTCTACGGTCATCTTGTGCACACGTTAGGCTAAACAGATCGGGACCTACAGTTTAAAGTGGATTCCGAACCACTACAAACATCCATGGCACCGCCGGGACTCGAACCCGAAACCTGTGGTAAAAAGTGGTAGTTTTTAAAAAGGCCACCAGGCCCGGTAGTGATCAAGAGGATTAACTTTCGTAACTAAAGTATCTGTTGCTTTAATTACTCTCGGAAACCAGAAGACTAGACGATTTTGTGACATTTTGTCTCGCATCGACACTTAAGCTAATGGGTGGAATTTTTCCATAATTTCTCCCATATTACACGCGAATGCAAAACTATTACTCTTAACCTCTTGACCCTTGGTAGGTAGACATGTAGTATGTAATATGTAGATATTACATATAATAATATGTAATAATAAGTAGAATAATATGTCGACATTAAGTTTTGATAATTATAATTACTATCCTAATAAAAAGAGAAAAATTTGATAATAAGTTATTCACTACAAAATCTCTCGATACAAATCGTTTGTATACGAATACATGAATTTGTACACGAATCTTTTGTTACATATCTTATGGTTTGGCTGCACTGATAACAGTATTTATGTCGTACAGTTAAGAATATGAAAATAGCGTCAAATAGTATTTCGACTGTTAGTGTTGTTGGATTATTTGAACAAACTTTAATATTTGAAATAATACCATACCATACCATATTAAATATGTTTAGTTTTAATGTTTAATGCCGAAATAATAATGAGAATTTTATGGCCGGAATATAGCAAATCATTTCACTTATATATTACTATTAACACCCAGGCGACCTCAAATATGAACGTTATAGTGGTTTTTTTGTGCATTTTTATTGTTTTCTCCTTTTTCTTATGAATTCCTATCAATATAAAATGAACAAATAGTAATAAAACAAAAATTAAGTCTTTTTTTTCTCACTATAAAAACCGTCCCCGAAGAGGTTAAAATTCGTCCTTGTAGACAATGCCTACACATAATCTCTACTACTACACACCACATCCCTCTACCTAGAGCTGAGTTGCCCCTTTACAGTTTGAAAATGATGTGAGTGAGAAGTCTGATTGGGCTCTGTGACGCTCTACGATCATATGAAACTGGGACCTACTGCTTAAAGTGGATTCCGAACCACTATACAAGCATCCAGGGCACAACTGGGATTCGAAACCGAAACCTGTGGTGTACGAGAGCCAGAGCGCTAGCCACTCGGCCACATAATCTCTACAGAATCTATTAGTGGAATGCATTACCCTCGAAATATATATATAGCCAATTGGACAGTAGGCCACTATAATATATATATATATTGCCTTTGATTATATATCTATGTGTGCAGGTTCGAATGCTGGCCGTGGCTGGCTGGAATATGCGTTAAACTGTATGTCCCGGTCTAATTAGCCTGAAGTGTGCACAAAATGGTCGTAAAGCTACAAACCAAACCAAATCTAAGTTTCATTATATCAATTGGAGGTACCTGTTGTGAAGAGAGTTGAGCTTCTAAAATAAGAGACTTCGATTTCCCCTCCGACAAGTAATAACGAACTAACGCTTTTCATGCATATGCGGGGGAGTGAAAAAAAATATAAGTTTAAACATCTTCTCGTTGAGCTCTAGGAGGTGAAGAAGAAGGTCTGAATCTCAGATGGCACCTTTTGAGATGTTTATTTCAAATTGCGTTGACAAAAGGAGGTCTCAGTGTGGAAGTTCTACCCTAGTTTGCACTGAATCTGTTATTTATCTTTCGTCACAGCTTCACGTTTAAGCATTTAGTGTTTGACAGAAAATAGCAAGGGTATCAACAAAAGAAAACAAGCAATGCAGAAAAAATACAGAAAAATAAATACAGAAAATGCTGAAATCTGCTCGGCAAATTTCAACTTATCTGTGAACATTGGAGAACGGATGAATAAACTCAGGAATATGCCAATGTTTAATAATGCACAAGATATATGAAGCAATTGATTGGCATACTACGAGAATGGCCAAATTCAATGGCCACATGAATATAGCAATGTTGAATAGATCAAGAACTTCATGAAGAAAGAATTGCTCAAGAATCTCTATATAAAAGTAAGATAAATGTAGTCGTAAATGAAGAATGAAGTATTCGAAATTCTACAAGAAACGTTATCACATACACTACCCAAATGAATACATCGACGTTTGAAAATTCTAGGCATAAAGGAAGAATGAAGTATTCCAAATACAATTAGAAGCCCTAAACAGCTCAATAGCCATGGGAAAATGTCAAAAGTGATGAATATGAAACTTCAAGAAGAAGGAATTGATCAACGTACTACGAGTACTTATAGGCATTGGATATACAAATGTTTAAAATCCCAAGCCAAAACATGAAAAGTGCTTCAAAACCCATACTACAAAGCACTTCAAGCAAAAGCCAAATTCTCCAGAAAATTCCTTAAGACAAACGTTATTCATGAAGCATTGGTGAGAGATCCAAAGTATCATTTTCCGCCAAAATTTGTTATTTGCTTGGCCCTCATTTTCGGATAACGTTATGCACCCTTAACCAGGACAACATCATGTTCACAGATCATAAAAAAACCAAATGTGATGCGATTCTTCCAAGAAATTTAACGAATGTTGTTTCTGATTGGGAGGGGGAGGTTTGTAGAGGGTTTACAGTCCTCCCCTTAATTTGTTTCGAACGTAATCGACAAGATGATGATATTTTTTTGTGAAGTCATTCAGGCTTTCCAATAGTCGCCTGAACAAAAGATCATCAAACGACACCCTTTTTATGATCGAGATATCATCATGTTAACGGAAGAAAACATCTTCACTCGTCTTTTAATTGGAAAAAAAAATTTTTTTTTTGGTTTTTTTTATCAGTTATAGCATTTGTTTAAAATGAACGAACGATAGCAAAAATACTTTCCTTTCAACTATCACTATCTTTAGTTTGATGGAATTTAATTTGCCTTTACATAGTTTATAAAAACTGCATAGTTTATAAAAATTAATTGGTATAACGTTTATTTAAATTGCATAGTTTATGAAAATTAATTGGTGTGACATAGTTTATTTAAATTGCATAGATTATAAAAATTAATTTGCCACATAATTTAACCCCCCTCCCCCAACAAGTAATGGCGAACTAACGCTTTTCATGCATATGCGGGGAGTGAAAACAAATATAGGTTAAAAAGTTTTCTCGTTGATTTCTAGGAGGTAAAGAAGAAGTTCCGAACATCCGAAGGCACCCTTTGAGATATTTATTTCAAATTGCGTTGACAAAAGGAGGTCTGAGTGCAGCAGTTCTACCCTAGTTTACACTGAACCCGCTACATATCTGTCATTACAGCAATGAATGGCTTCCCACTAAAGCATTCGGTGTTTGATAGAAAACAGCAAAGGTTTCAATAACAACAACAACGAAAAAAAAAAGGCAACCCATTTCTCCTCAAAAAATACAGTAAAGTAAATAAAAAGCAAATATTAAAGAAATAAATAAGAGCTATGCAACCGTTTTTGAACAATAATTATTATTACATGGGCCTGAATGGCCGACTGACTAGCGCTCTGGCGCTCGGTACCACAAGTTTCGAGTTCGAGTCCATGGATGTTTGTAGGGGTTCGGAATCCACTTTAAACCGTAGGTCCCAGTCTAACAGGATCGCAGAGCGTTGCGGAGGTATTAGTAGTAGTGCTAAGTGACCTAATAATAGTAGTGCAAAGTGAGTAACGTCAGTGCAGCGCTTGCCTTAAAGCATCGAAGACAATTGTCTAAGTCTTTGCCAGCTGCATTAGAACAAAAAGAAACTGGTATTACATAGTTATGCATCTAAAAATTACGTTACTTGAATATTGTAAAGTCAACATTGAATCATCTTAAAAATGGTGCATGCTTTTTCAACAGCATTCTACATCATTGATTGCCCCTATTCATATCGATTCTTCCAAGAAAGTTAACGAAAAGTGTCACTGTTTGTGGAGGGATGTAAACGATTTACCGTCCTCCCCTTAATTTGTTTCGAACTCAATCGACAAGATTGTGGTTTTTTTTTTGTGTGTGTGTGAAGCCAGTCACGCTTTCCAATAGCCGTCTCAGCGAAAGATCATCAAACGACAACCGTTTTATGATCTAAATATCATCATGTTAACGGAAGAAAACATCTTCACTCGTCTATTATTTGGAAAAAGAAATCTTTTTTTGGTGTCGTACAAGTTATAGCATTTGTTCAAAATGAACGAAACATTTTTAACCATAACAAAAACGCTTTTCATTCAATGTTTATCGCTGAGACCTTTAGTTTGATGGCGTTTAATGTATCTCTACATAATTTAATTAATAGAGAGTTTTTGCATACCGTACGTTAGTTACCGTAGGACGTCCGTTTGATCATGCGCGCTAGGAGAAAAAGCTAACGGACGTCCTACGGTAACTAACGTACGGTATGCAAAAACTCTCTAATATTGCATAGTTTATAAAAATTGCCTTGTTTATTAAAACAATTTGTCTTTACATAGTTTATTTAAATTGCATTGTTTATAAAAATTAGTTCGTCTTTTAGTTTTTTAAAATTGTGTAGTTTATTTAAATTGTATTGTTCATAAAAATTAGTTATTTTATTTATTTTTTTTTAAATTGTATACTTTATAAAAATTGCATTGTTTATAAAAATTAATTTGTCTTTGCTGCATAGTTTATTTAAATGGCATGATTTATAAAAATAATTTATTTTTACATAGTTCATTTAATTTGAATAGTTTCTAAAATTAAATTTTCTTCTCATAGCTTATTGAAATTGCATAGTTCATTTTATGATTTGCACAACCAATGCAATGTTATAAATTTATCTCTTTTTTTCTGAACGGACGCATCTTGTAAGTCTCGTGCGTAAGTAAGCATCGTGTTGTCTGAAACAACACTGCAATATTTAATTAAGATTGTGGAATGTTGAACGAAATTTTTAAAAATTTGGGGCTTTTAATTTAATTGTTTTATTTTGGGTCTCATTTTCCACTTGTGTATATCACGAACAACCCATTGGCGGTGATGAAAGGATGCCCTTGCCTGGTCTGAAAGGACTTTGAGAATGCTACAATTGCGAGTTGTGCTCACACAATCCAGAAAAATAACCCCTAGGCAGTCTAAATTTCTATTTATAAAAATTACGTACTCTGTTACATTTGCCATTGAGTTTTCATGTTTTTGAAAACAGTGAATAAGATGTCACCAATGGATTTATGAGTCTTTTGAGTTGATTTATGAGTGGATTATGAGTCACGGATTTGTGAGCTTTATGAACCCTCCTACATAATAGCTGCAGGCGTTACCCCTAAACCACGAGTTGGTGAAATGTGGAACTTAACGACGAAAAATGATGATAATACCCTTCCACCTAATAAATGTGTATGTAACTCCTCCTCAGTGTCCTACAGTGCGATATGGACATCCCGTGAATATGTATTCATGGACTGAGGAAAAGGGGCAGCTTTTGTTGTGATGGAGTACCCGCAGGTAGAAGTCTTGGCCCCGTGTCACTGAAGAACGTTCTACAGTCCTATTAGACAGGTACCTACAGTTTAAACAAGGTTTAACGATAACTACAAGGAGCTACAGGCAGAAACTCAGAAATGTTCTGTCACTTCAGAGAAAAAGAAAAAGATCACTTCTGGTTCGACTCGTTGAAGAACTCTCTCTTCTTCACCAAAAATCTACTTTTAAAAACAATTTGCAAACAGGATGGGTAAGCTTTCCTCACTTATCATTTGAGTAGACATTTTTCATCTCGTGGTCTATCACCCATCACGATTGAACAACTCATGCTGTAGTTCATATTCACTCTGTAATTATTTGACTTGTGAAGGTCGCACAGCCAACCGCTAATTTTATGAGGTCTCATTATCCATGATACTGAATATCTGCTATCAGATTTGAGTAACAGGTTATTATCATTAATTCAAAACATTAATTGCATGCAATATAACCACCCACAATACTGCTTGTCTGCTGTCAAATTTGAATGATGGGTTGTTTTTATGTACTTGTCAAATAACAGATTCCTTTCTCCTGAGAATGAAATGCCAAAACTCTTCCAGTGAGAAAAAATGCTTCTGTGCTACTTTTTTTTTACTTCTATCTAAAGAAAGCAAGTGAACAAAGGCAATCATTCCTGAATTATCCACCTTTGCAGAATATAGGCCGCAAATTACAGTATCTACAATCGCCTTCTAATACTGTAATAGAGAACTGCAAATAATAAAAGCTGAAAATACAATATATACACCTTAAAAGATTGGATAAAAATCTGAAGATGAATTGAAATAATACAATAGACTAATAAAACAATAGAAAATAACACAATATACTATTTGAAATATGAAAGAAATAAAATCATGTTTTATGTAGAAAGAAAAATAAAATTGAAAACCACTTAGACAAGAAACCAAAAAATTTAATTTAAAACCACTTAGACAAGAAACCAAAAAATTTAATTTAAAACGCTGACTAATTTTTCCAAGAAAATATTTTGACCTTGTTAAAGTGAAGTATATCCAGCCAATTTTTCTGTTTTTTCGCTCGTCGAGCTCCTTTAAAAAGACCGTGACATTTCTCGGAGAAGTTTGAGAATGTTCCGAACTAATTGTATCTTTTTTTTATGCACGTATTCTGTTGTTCAAAAATGACTTTCGTAAGCATTTTGAAAGAGTGACGTTTGCTAAGTAGTTTAACCTTTTTAATTGATTTGATAATGTAACTATTAGGGGACAAATAGTTTAAAGCGTAGGGGAAAAAATGAGTTTTTTCCCTTTTTGTTTGTTTGACTTTGAAATTAGCTTCCAAAAAAGATGCGAATCTGTATGTCTAAATAATTATGCTCTATTATGTATGTTTTTAATAAAATTGTGAATGAAAGTATTTTATTGCTTCATGGTAATAGTTCTTTATAATTTTCATAAATATAGCTAGCTAATCTTATGTTTTGTTTTTATCCATAAAATTATTTACACTTAAAACTATGGGTATTGTTTTGGGTAACTTTTTTTGTTTTCTTGATTACTTTCTACGTTATCCAATTACATGCTAGCAAACACTTACAATTTATTAAGTTGAGGGCTCCGACGAACACACTTTTTTTTGTGGAGAAATTGTTTAGTAATGAAAAGGAAAATACATTGTTTTCAATACAGATGCTGCGTATTTATCATTGATTATTTAGTTGAATCAACTAAATAAATGCAACCAGTTCTATTTCAACAATGTCGAAATTGTTTTGCTGTTGCATCCGTGAGAAATGAAAGTATTATGTTCATAGCTTTCGCTCTCGACGGTAATTATTCAATAGGCTACTTGGCTGCAACAAGTGAACTTTGTAAGATGAAGATATATTCGGATAATGTATCTCACTGATGAATTATTGATTGAAACATGTGACGACGAGATATCAAAGCTCTCTTTATTCACCTGGAAATATTTTTAAAAAATTATTTGAAAATTTTTTGAGACAGTTTATAAAACTGACCATTAATAAGTCTTTTACTCAATATTGGATGCACCAAGATTGTTTTTATATGTTTGCGATTTAGTCTCGGAAAAAGTGCACAAACACATGCAGTTTCTTTCACATACCTTTTAAGACAGATCTGTGTTGCTATTAGGGTCAGCTAATAAGAGCTTAAAGAAGAACAAAGACGCTTTATTGCAATTAAATATATTTAATCACCAAATAAACTGAAATGTAAATAAATAAATTATAATTATAATTATAGTTAACTATAATATATATAAATTATTAAGCATAATTATAATGTAAAAATTACCCATGATGTTGTTGTTGAACATAGAAGGAGGGAAGATGAGAGCCCATCTTTTTTGTGATGGAGGATCCATAGGGAGAAGTTAGACTTGGCTCTGAGTCATTGGAGAAGGAGGGCAGTGGAGGATTTTCAGGGGAAACTACCCCCCTTTGTGTATCGTATGGGAGAAAACCCGGAAAACTCCCACCAGGTAATCCGACTCATGGTTCAAGAGGCTTAACATCACAAACGACATCGAGGATCCACATTTTTTGTAACAGTGTCTACAACAATGATGACAGCCAATTGAAAATCTGCTAATGCTCAAAACTGGCGACTGAGCCACGAATTGGGCTATACAGGTTACCCATAAAATTTAAAATTTAAAACAAGGACAAAACGTATAACAACAATCTTAAAAAATAAACAAAACTATAGAATTCCAAACACTTTCTTTTCTCGAAAAATCTCATTTTCACTTAGAATTGAAATTGAATTTGCTTTTTTCCATCAAGCGACATTTTAGAACAATTTTTCATTATTTAATTACATAATTATTAGCTCGCTAAAGAAATTTAAATTAATATTATGTGATAAAAACACGTGAAAGAAATTTAAACAAAACACACTTATAAAAGGGAGTCAAATTGAAAATGACCGAGGACACAAAAAATGTGACCAAAGATACAAAAAATATTTCTCCCCAAAACAATACCTATAATTTCATGCACAAAAAAAAAAAAAAAAAAAAAAAAAAAAAACAATTGAATATACATGGGGTGGTGTAAGGTGTAAATTTATATTTGTGTAAGTGTGGGTTAATACAAACATAAACTGTGCAACCTTTTACCCTTATAATTAGTTTCTTTTGCGAACAGATACAGCGGTATTGCACTAATCCAAAAACTAGACTATTAAAAAATGTATTTTCCGACGGCCATTTAATTTTCTGCCTGGGAAAGCAATTAACGGTGCAGAAAAGAGTCCAGGCGTTAATCTGTTTCGAAAACAGCCATGTGTGCTGCTGCTGTTGGTTTTTTCCCCGTGTTGAATTCACAGATGACTTAGTGTGCCTCATCGCAGTCCATAGTGCTTGTTTTATCTGAATTATAACTACTTCTAATTGTGCAGCATTGGATAACGGTTATTCACGACATTTCTATGCGATGAATGTTATCTTATCCGGTTCGAATCCTATTGGCATGGATATTGGTGAGCGTTATTAATGTTATGTATGAAAAAGCTCGTGAAGGAAATTAAAAAAAAAAACGCTCATGAAAGAAATTAAAAAAACAATTGAAAACCACAAAAAACAAACAACTATAAAAGTGGTTGGGAATACGAAAACAGCGATCAAAGATACGTGTTTGTAATGGTTCGGAATCCACTTTAAATCGTACTTGCCGGTCTAATCTGACTGTGGAGTGTTAGGCGTAGGGCTGACATCTCTACTCTATCAAAAGAAAATCTCCCCTATCTCGAAATATGCTTGTAGTCAGACTATCTTGGGCCACCATGGGGCTGTTGCGTCAATAAAGAATAATAAACAGGTCATAAAAAAATTTAAATAAATATTATGGATAAAAAAGTTATGAAAGAAATTAAATATTGAAAGTGTTTGTGGACACGAAAAAATCCCGCTCCACAAAACAATACCGATAATTTTATGTGTAAAAAAATTGTCGACAATCCACGAGTGGCATAAGGTGTAAATTTATATTTGTGTAAGTGTTGGCTTAATATAAACATAAATTGTGCAACCTTTTACCCTTTGATTCATACAGTTTATTTCTTTTGCGAACAGATACAGCGGCATTGCACTAATCCAAATGCTGCAGCTATTAAAAATGTGTTTTACGACGGACATTTCATTTTCTGCCTGGGAAAGCAATTAACGGTGCAGAAAAGAGGCGAGGCGGTTAATCTATTTCGAAAACGGCCATGTGTAATGATGTTGGTTTTTTTTCCGTGTTGAATTCACAGATGACTTAGTGTGCTTCATCGCAGTCCATAGTGCTTGTTTCATATAAATTATAACTACTTACTTGTATATCATTGAATAACGGTTATTCATATGTGATGAATGTGGATGCGAAAGTCATCTATGGTCGTTATGAGCGCTAATCGTTATTTTAAGTAGACTCTTTGAATAATTCATTCTTGATCATACAAGTCTGAAGTTTTATGAAGTACGTTCACATTATGATAATGGACACTCTAAACTCGTTTCAACTATCATTTCAAATTCACTGGCAAACCTTTTTAATAGATGTTGTTCATAAAACTAATTTTATACAACATAAAATTTATACAAACTTGTAGGTTTGGAATCTAGCCAATAAGTTCTAATTAAAGAAACTAATTTACAGTGGCTGGTATCCGTTATTATGTGAGTGGCAAGTAAAATAAATTAAAACCTCAACGATACATATTATTATTAAATACAAATTAATAGAGAGTTTTTGCATACCGTATTTTGGACGTCCGTTAGCTTTTTCTCCCTAGCGCGCATGCTCATAGGAAATTGCGCATGCGTATCTGTAATAATGTTTCCTATGAGCATGCGCGCTAGGGAGAAAAAGCTAACGGACGTCCAAAATACGGTATGCAAAAACTCTCTATTATTGGTTAATAAGTCGATATATGATCCTGAATAGCCGAGAGCTTTCGTGTTCGAGTCCCGGCGGTGCCATGAATGCTTTAGTGATTCGGAATCCACTTTAAACCGTAGGTACCGGTCTAATCTGACTGTCTCGAAATCTGTCTGTAGTCAGACGGCCTTGGACCATCTTGGGGCTGTTGCGTCAATGAAGAAGAAGAATTAGTTCATTAAAGAATTTAAATAAATATTATGTATAAAAAGGTTCATAAAAGGAATTAAAAAAAATTGAAAGTGGGTGGTGACACGAAAAAAGTGATCTAGAATACAAAAAAAAACAGCCTTTCCAAAACAATACCCATGATTTCATGGATAAAAATAAAATTTGTTTATACATGGGTGGAGCAAGGTGTAAAGTAAGTGAGGGTTAATACAAATATAAATTCTACAACCTTTTACCCTTATAATTTGTTTCTTTTGCGAACAGATACAGCCGCAATCCAAAACTGCAGCTATTAAAAAATGTATTATTCCGACGGCCATTTAATTTTCTGCTTGGAAACGCAATTAACGGTGCAGAAAAGAGTCGAGGCGGTAATCTATTTCGAAAACGGCCATGGGTGCTGCTGCTGTTGGTTTTTTGTTCCCGTGTTGAATTTACAGATGACTTAGCTTGCCTCATCGCACTGCATATTGTTTGTTTTATCTAAATTATAACTAGTTTTGATTGTGTATCATTGGATAACGGTTACTCACGACATTCCTATGTGATGAATGTAGATGCGAAAGTCATTTAAGGTCGTAAAATGCCTCATTTAACCTTATCTGCGCTAATCGTTATTTTAAGTAGACTCTTTGAATAATTCATTCTTGATCATGCGAGTCTAAAGTTTTATGAATTACGTTGATATTATGATAATGGACACTCTAAACTCGTCTCATTTATCTTTTAAAATTCAAAAGTTAACTACACTGACAAATTTCTTTAATAAATGTTACTCATAAAACTAATTTTATACATA
The DNA here is from genome assembly GCA_021605075.1 of Caerostris darwini. NCBI lineage: Eukaryota > Metazoa > Arthropoda > Arachnida > Araneae > Araneidae > Caerostris > Caerostris darwini. Next base: position 266,308 of record BPLQ01012839.1, read on the forward strand.
AGAAATAACATTTATGCAAAATTGTAGACTTGGAAACTATCCAATGAGTTCTAATTAAAGAAACTAATTCTCAGTGGCTTGTATCCGTTATTATGTGAGTGGCACGTAAAATGAAGTAAAAGCTCAAAGAATACATATTATTATTACATCAAATTGTTATTGCTTCATCATCATGATTAGCGCAACAGCCCCATGGTGGGCTGAGGCAGTCTGCCTACTGGCAGACTTCGAAACATGAGTTATTGTTGTTGTCTTGCCCCTCACGGAAGGAGGGATGCAGTTTCTGTTTTGATGGAGCACCCGTAGGTAGAAGTCTGACTTCTGCTCCGTAACGCTCTTACAGTCATAAGTGACCGGGACCTACGGCTTAAAGTGGATTCCTAACCACTACAAACACCCATGGCACCACCGGGACTCGAACCTGAAACCTGTGGCACCGAGCGCCAGACACTCGGCCATTCAGGCCCTTCGAAACATGAGTATTATTGCTTAATAAGTCGATATATGGGCCTGAATGGGCGAGTATCTGGCGTTTGGCGTGACAGTTTTCGGGTTCGAGTCCTGGCGATGCCATGGGTGTTTGTAGTGGTTCATAATCCACTTTAAGCCGTAGGAACCAGTCTTATCTGACTGTGGAGTACATCTCTACTCCGTCAAAAGAAAACATCCCCTGTCTCGAGGTCTGCCTGTAGTCCGACGGCCTTGGCCCACCGCGTTGCTGTTGCTTCAATGAAGAAGAAGAAGTAGCTCATTAAAAAATTTAAATAAATATTATGTATAAAAAAGTTCATGAAAGGAATTAAAAAAAGATTGAAAGTGACCGGGAACACGAAAAAAATTGATCAAGGATATAAAATAAACCGCCTCTTCCCAAAACAATATCCATAATTACATGGATAAAAAAAACCTGTTGACAGTACATGGGTGGCGGAAGGTGTAAAGTAAGTGTGGGTTAATGCAAATATAAATTTTGTAACCTTTTAAACTTTCATTCACGTAGTTTATTTCTTTTGCGAGCACCATTTCAGCAATCTGCAGCTATTAAAAAATGTATTTTTCCGACGGGCATTTAATTTTCTGCTTGGAAGAGCAATTAACAGTGCAGAAAAAGAGTCCAGGCGGTAATCTGTTTCGAAAACGACCATGTGTAATGCTGCTGATTTTTTTCCCCGTGTTGAATTTACACATGATTTAGTGTGCCTCATCGCAGTCCACAGTGTTTGTTTTATCTAAATTACAACTACTTCCAATTGTGTATCATTGGATAACGGTTATTCACAACATTCCTATGTGATGATGAATGTTATCTTATCCGGTTCGAATCATGGCGGTGGCATGGATGTTTGTGAGTGGTTAGGAATCCACTTTAAACTGTAGGTAACGGTTTAATTAGCGCAAAGTGTGCACAAAATGACCGCAGAGCGGCAGATATAACCTAACATTTGCTTTCACCAGGCCAATCTTTTAGAACAGTTTTGCATTATGTAATTATGCAATTATTAGCTAATTAAAGAAATTTAAATTAATATTACGTATAAAAAAGCTCGTGAAAGAAATTTAGAAAACAACGCCAATGAAAGAAATTAAAAGAAAAATTAAGTTGTCGGGGACGCAAAAAAAGTGATCATCATCAGTGACACACCATGGTGGGGCAAGGCCGTCTGCCTACTGGCAGATTTCGAGACAGGAGATATTTTCTTTTTACGGGGTGAGGTAGTCAACCCTATGTCCAGCACTCTACAATCTTATTAGACCAGGACCTATGGTTTCAAGTGGATTCCGACTACTAAAAACATCCATGGTACGTCTGGGACTCAAACCCGAAACCTGTGGCACCGAGCGCCAGAAAAAATTATCATGCATAAAAAAAACCCCTCCTCAAAACAATATACATAATTTTATGGATATAAAAATTAGTACATGAATGGCGTAAGGTGTAAATTTATATTTGTGTAAGTGTGGCTTAATATAAATTGTGCGACCTTTTACCCTTATAATTTGTTTCTTTTGCGAACTGATACAGCAGTATTGCAGTAATCTGCAGCTATTAAAAAATGTATTATTCCGACGGGCATTTAATTTTCTGCTTGGAAAAGCAATTAACGGTGCAGAAAAGAGTCCAGGCGGTAATCTGTTTCGAAAACGGCCATCTGTGCTGCTGTTGGTTTATTTTATCCCATGTTAAATTTGCAATGACTTAGTGTGCCTCATCGCAGTCCATGTTGTTTGTTTTATCTAAATTACAACTACTTCTAATTGTGTATAATTGGATAAAGGCTATTCACGACATTCCTATGTGATGAATGTTAGATGTGAAAGTCATTTAATGTCGTAAAACGCATCATTTAACCTTGTCATAGCTAATCGTTATTTTAAGTAGGCTCTTTGAATAATTCATTCTTAATCATACGAATCTAAAGTTTTATGAATTACGTTGATATTTTGGTAATGGACTCCCTAAATTCGTCTCCTCTATCTTTTCAAATCTAGAAGTTCACTTTACTGTTAAAAAAAACTGGGCAATGCCTCCTGCGAGGATTTTTAAGAGAAACTACCGCGTATTTGCGTATTGTATGGGAGACAACCCGGAAACCTTTCACCAGGTAGTCCGACTCACGAGGCAAGAGGCTGAACATCATAAACGACATCGAGCCTCCTCTGTTTTTGAAACACAGTCTACACCAATGCCGACAGCGGATTGTACCTCTGCCCTAATCCTCACCACCGGCGAATTCTGCCACTAAGCCCCGAATCGGGCTACACACGTTACCTATAAAATTTAGAATATAATGTAAAAACAAAATGCATAACAGCAATCTTAAAAAAATACTAAACTATTGAATTCAAACGATTTTCTTTTGTTGAAAAATCTCATTTTCACTTTGAAATAAAATTGTCTTTGCTTTCACCAGACGGTATTATAGAACAATTTTACATTTTTTTAAAAAACAATTATTAGCTCGTGAAAGAAATTTAAATTAATATTATGCATAAAAAGGCTTGTGAAAGAAATTTAAAAGAATTGAAAGTGACCGGGGACACTAAAAAATTGATCAAGAATACAAAAAAACCGCCTCTTCCCAAAACAATATCCATAATTTCAAGGATAAAAAAACTGTTGACAGTACATGGGTGGCGTGAGTGTGGGTTGATATAAATATAAATTGTGCAACCTTTTACCCTTATAATGTGTGTCTTTTGCGAACAGATACAGCGGCATTGCACTAATCCAAATGCTGCAGCTATTAAAAAATGTATTTTCCGGCGGACATTTCATTTTCTGCCTGGGAAAGCAATTAACGGTGCAGAAAAAGAGTCCAAGCGGTAATCTATTGCGAAAACGGCCATGTGCGATGCTGCTGATGGTTTTTTTCCCCCCGTGTTGAATTTACAGATGACTTACTGTGCCCCATCGCAGTCCGTATTGTTTGTTTTATCTGAATTATAACTACTTCTAATTGTGTGTCATTGGATAACGGTTATTCACATCATTCCTATGGGATGAATGTTATCCTATCCGGTTTGAATCCTGGCGGTGGCATGGAAATTTGTGAGCGGAATCCACGTTAAACTGAACTATTAGCAAAACTAACCTAACCTTTGCTTTCACCAGGTGAGCTTGTAGAACAGTTTTGCATCATTTAATTACATAATAATTCGCTCGATATTGAAATTTAAATTAATACTATGCATAAAAAAGCTCGTGAAAAAATTAAAAAAAAAAATTGAAAGTAAACGGGAACACAAAAAAAGTGATCAAGGATAAAAAAAAAAAAAAAAACCCGCTCCCGTAACAATACCATACATGGGTAGCATAAGGTGTTGTTTTGTCTAAAATAATTTGTTATTTGTCTAAGTGTGGCTTAATATAAATAAAAATTGTGCAATTTTTAACACATTCTTTCAAACAGTTTGTTTCTTTTGTGAACAGATACAGCAGGATTGATCTAAAGCTGTAGTTTCTTCCATGAGACCACACGGGTTCTTGGACTTGATCTAGATGTTGCTGTCTATCAAGTGGGATAAAAGAGAGTTTTTGCATACCGTATTTTTTCATCCGATATTTTTTTTTCTCCCAGCGCGCATGCTCACAGGAAACATTATTACAGATACGCATGCGCAATTTCCTATCAGCATGCGCGCTAGGGAGAAAAAAATATCGGACGATAAAAATATGGTATGCAAAAACTCTCTAATAAAACAAAATTTAATGTGAGGTTAATTTAACATTATTATTCTTGCAACATTCGTATGTGATGAATGTTAGATGGGAAAGTCATTTAAGGTCGTAAAATGCCTCATTTAACCTTATCGGCGCTAATCGTTGTTTTAAGTAGACTCCTTGAATAATTCATTCTTCATCATACAAAGCTAAAGTTTTATGAATTACGTTGGCATTATGATAATGGACACTCTAAATTCGTCTCATCTGTCTTTTCAAATTCAGAAGTTGACCTCACTGGCAAATTTCTTTAATAAATGTTGCTCATAAAACTCATTTTATACATTAGAGTTACATTTATACAAAATTGTAGATTTGGAATCAAGCCAATGAGTTCTAATTAATCCAAGCGACGGGGCTCCATTGTTATGTGACTAAAAAATAAAATACAGTTAAAGACCAACCAATACAAATTATAAAAATTATTATTGCTCAATAAGTAGGTATGTGAAAAAGTGTTTTTTAACTGATAATTTTTACTAGGGTTAACAGCGGTTAAGTTTTTCAATGTCTTTCATAAAGTATCTTATTCCTTCTCCATTTGATTGCGGTCTGATGAGCATCTCAAATAAAGATTGGTTTGGTTTGTCGCTCGACGGTCATTTTGTGCACATATTGGGCTAATTAGACCGGGACTTACCGTTTAACGTGGAGGGGACCTGGTGGTCGAGTTAGTAGCGCTCTGGTGCTCGGTACCACAGGTTTCGGGTTTGAGTCCCGGTGATGCCATGGATGTTTGTAGTGGTTCGAAATCTACTTTAAACCGTAGATCCCGATCTATGGTCGGTCGTAGAACGTCACAAAGTGCAATCAGACTTCTTCACCCACATTATTTCCAAACTGTAAAGGGGCAACTCAGCTTCAGGCGCAGTGATGTGGTGTGTGTAATAGTTAAACGTGGATTCCGAACCACTAACAAGCATCCATGAAATTGCCAGGAATCAAACCTGAAGCATGTGGTAACAAAGGCCAGAGCTAGCATTTCAAAAATATCCTATACCCTCTCCATTTGGGGCGGCCTGATGGCCAATTGACTATAGCTCTGACCTTCGGTACCACAGGCTTTAGCTTCGAATCCTAGAACGGCCATGGATGCTTATTAGGAGTTAGGAATCCACGTTAAACTGTAGGTCTTCGTCTAATTAGCCTAAAGGGTGCACAAAATGACTGTAGAGCGTCAAACCAAACCATTTGGAATAATCTCCATTGTAAATTCGACAGCGCCAATGGTTTCTAAAAAATTCTTAAATTGCAATAGTGCGGATAAAGCACCTTTATCTTCTCGTAAGTTAAATGTGCTTTATCTTCACTTTGACTGTTTACACTATCGACTAACGTTACAAGATTAACAAATATTTCATTCGTCATTTTTCGATTAATTCATCGATTTGTCCTTTCTCCATACATGAATATCTTTCGCTACCCATTGCTTTTTCAATTTGGGCGATTTCTTTGGCTTTATTTTCAATTGATGGAAATCCTTTAAAATTGTTGGTAACTCTTTTGTAAAGAGCACGTTGTCATGGCAACAAATACGAAGCTCGGGGACTCACTCTGTATGAATTCAATTCTAACTTTAAAGAAATTAAATGAAAACAATTAAGATAACTTTTATGTTCAAATTCACATTTTGCAAACCCGTACTCTCGACAAGGCTTTGCTGTTTCTTATTTAAAGTACAATGGCCATACCATGCTGAATATACCGGTTCTCGTTAGATCACCGAAGTCAAGCATCATTGGGCGCGGTCAGTACTTGGGTGGGTGACCACCTGGGAACACCGCGTGCCGTTGACAAATTTGGGACCTGAATGGCTGAGTGTCTAGAGCTCTGGCGCTCGGTGCCACAGGTTTCGGGTTCGAATCCCGAAGGGGCCATGGATGTTTGTAGTGGTTCGGAATCCACTTTAAGCCGTAGGTCCCGGTCTCCTATGACTATAAGAGCGTCACGGAGCCAAGGTCAGGCTTCTACCTACGGGTGCTCCATCACAACAGAAGCTGCTTCCTTCCCCTTCAATCATGAGTACGTATGGGCTCGTGGGCTTGGCCAGCCAAGTGGGATAAGAAACAAAACAACACAATTGAGCTCTGTTTACATTAAATACAACTGCCCAGTCTCATACTGCAGAACACTACTGACTGTAAGTCCAGCTGCCTTATTATCTGCAGCTAAGTCTCATACGGTGTTTGTAATTTTTATTACAAAATTTCCTTTATTCAAAAATTTAATTGACCTTTAAGGAATGTTAAAATATTTTCTTTGTTGTACTACTGTGCCCAAAAAGTAAAACCAATTTTCAATTTAAATTTCACGAGCATATGGAATTTCAATTTGTTTTCTCTTTTAGGTTGCTGGCACTGTCCTTGACATATGTGTGAAATTTGACGTCAAAATATTCATTTGTGTTTGAGTTACGCTTGGCTTTGTGAGACGCTAAAACTGATTTCGGCGATTTTTAAAATGTCTGAATTAATTGAGCAAAGAACTTGCATGAAATTTTGTTTGCGGAAACGTATACAATGTTTCAGAAAGCATTCGGTGAGAATTCATATATAGGAAAGAAATATTTAGAAGTGGTATAAACAGTTCAAAGAAGGCAGAGAACGCGTTGAAGACAAAGAGCGCTCTGGTCGACCATCAACCTCAACCGACGAAGCTCACATCCAAAAAAATTAATGGTTTGGTGATTGAAAAACATCGATTTACAATTAGAGATCTAGTTGAGGATGTTGGAATTTCAAAAGGATCGGTCAATTCAATTTTAAAAGATGTTTTGGACCTCAAACGCGTCAAATCTCGATTTGTACCGAAAACACTGAATTTTTTGGAAAAACATGGTAACGTGGAAGTGTGGGAAGCAATGCTTCCTTATTATCAGGACAAGTTGAAATGCTTAATAACTGAAGATGAGACTTGGATTTATGCTTACGACCCGGAAACAACCGATCAATCGAGAGAATATCGTGACAAAGATGAAGCAAGACCAAAAAGAGCACGCCAATATCGCTCAAAAATTAAGGTAATGTTGACTATTTTCTTCTATTATAGTGGGGTGGTGCATTATGAATTCCTTCCGCCTGGCTAAACTGTCAACAAGGAAAACTATTTGAGTGTTATGCGTCGTTTGCGCGAAGCTATTCGCAAAAAGAGGCCACATTTACGGAAACACAATTCTAGATTTTGCATCACGACAATGCGCCAGCTCACACTGATTCTTCATGACTGTTTCGCCAGAAATGAACCCATATCATTCCACAACCACCGTAATCCCCTGATTTAGCACCATGTAACTTCTGGCTTTTCCCTAAACTCAAAAGACCTCTCCGGGGACACCGTTTTGAGTCGATTGAAGAGATTCAACTTGAATCGGCGGCCGCTTTGAAAGCCATCCCTGCCGATGACTCTTTAGCATGCATTGAGGATTGGAAAAAGAGTTGGCATAAGTACATTGTGTCCACTTTGTAGGCGATGAAATAAATTTGGAAGAATAAATAAAGAGTTTTTGAAAAAAAAAAAAAAAATGGGGGCACAGTAGTATATATGTTTCTATTAACTTATCGCACCAAACTAGCAGATAATTTTAACGTACCTTAACAGCTTAAGTTTCTTGAAATAAATGCAATCCAACATTTTAACATTATCGATCATCGACGATACGAGTACCTTGATATTGAGTTGAATCACCTTTTACGTGAGATGCATAATCAGAAAGTTTTCCCAAAGTTGCTTAAAATGTTTTTAATTTTTACTCGTGAGTTGATGCCAAGCAAATTAAAAAAGAAAAATAACTTATGAATGAGTGAATATATTGTTGTAAAAAGAATAACAAAGAATATTTTTAGATTTGACATAGAGAATTACTTACCAGTCCCAGACCAATTATACAGGGTATCTTAACACCAGATTTACAAAATTCTTTACATGCTTCAGTTGGATGTTGATGGAGCTGAAGTTCTTCCTTCTCGATCCTCCCGAGCCGATCCTTCTCGTAGACTTAATTTCACCAACTGAAGGAGTGGCCTATCATATGAACATAGAACTAGCATATATATATCCAGCTTATGGAGTTGTGGACTACTATAGGTGAGCCGCACAGCACCTTCTTTGGAAACCTTCTGGTCCTTATGTTATTAAGCCTTACCACCTAACCTTTGGAAGCCATCACTAGCGATTGTTCAAGACCGATTCCCTCGCGAGTTGTTAACAAACAATATGGAGGTTTCGTGTGTCGCTCTACTGTCATTTTGCGCCCACTTTTGTGCTAATTAGACCAGGACCTACAATTTAACATGGATTCCGCACCACAGACAAACATCCATGCCACTGACAGAATTCGAACCTGTGGCACCAATGGCCAGGGCGCTAGCCAATTGGTCATCAGGCCACAGCAATATTGAGGAGATTGTGTTAGATCTGACGCAAGACAAGTACGAAGTACGAAAATACCAAGAACCAAGAATTTTAAAACCAAGAACGAGTACGAAATCCAGAGAGTTCTATGTCTGGAAGTGCGTTATAGCTCACTACGGCGGATTGTACTTGACATGAATAGTAATTTACATTTATCACTCTTGAGCATGATATATTTGATGTACTGAATCACTGGTTTACAATGTGGGGGATACCATCCCTTAAGAGGCAGGGAAATGGTGAAAGAAGAGGTGATAGTATCCTCAAATGCATTGTTGTCCTGCATGTTGAGTAACATTGGGCAACATTATTTTTTAAGCATGCTATAATCGATAAGTCGTAATATGCCAGTGTAGATGAAGTTACATCAGCAAAAATATGTGCATGAAAACATTTGTTGAGAATACGATATTATAAATAGTTGTAGCGTTATGTAGCGCCCAAAGGATGATTCTATGTATAAAATCCGTTAATTTAAGTCTGTAACTTATTTTACTATATGTTTCTGTTTGTTCGCTTAAGGAAAGTAGATTTTCAGAGGAGTGCTGAGTAATTTTTTAAAAAGGGATGTGTTAGGACAAATAAGTTTGGAAACTACTGATGTACTCTGGTTAATAAACCGTGTATTCAGTTACGTAGAATGCTTTCATTACTGCTGTTTTTTTGTGTAAACTTCCGTGTCAGGATAGCTTTTCCACAGCATTTTTGTATAATTTTGATTCATCTAGGTGCATTTTGCCCCTCCAGTAATTTGTAAGTTTAGTGTTGAGATCGCTAAATGTTGGTACGAATCCTGGCGCTGGCCTAGATGATTGTGAGTGCCTAATTAGCCTAAAGTATGCACAAAATGACCGTAGAGCGACAAACCAAACCGAAAGTTGGTAAACCTAATTTATAACTCAAAATGTATGTAAAAGGTGTGCCTCTCCAAAAGTTTGTAAACTTAGTACTGAGATTTACTTACTTAATTTTATTAATAACTAAAATTTGTGTTAAAATATTTTCCTTGTTATAATTTGTTAATGTTATTATTAACGCAAAATGTGGTAATTTGTATTTGTATTAAATACATATGCTTTCCGTACACCACTTACTGGGTACCTTACTATATAAAAACCACTGTCTCACTGTGCTCTATGCTATCTCCTAACACTCCAAACTAAGAGATGTAAAGTGAGAAGTTTCCGTCACTGTAACTGCATGTTAAAAATTTTCATTTTAATCTAGGCTTTACTCTATGCGATGAACACATCTATGTAAATGATATATCAAGTGCTTTGCTAACAGTTTGTTCTAAAAATCTCAATTTTCTCACTGATTATCATATTATTCATTATTATAAGGCTAAATAAATATAGCTATATTCATTTTAAATAATATGACATTCATATGTAGGAATTCCCAGTAATTTTTTCACCTTTAAATTGTTAGCATTTATTTTTAAAAACTGGATAGTGTTAGTTTAGCAAATAAATTGGAAACTAATACTGAAATTTGTTTTACTTTATTCTTTTTACATCTAAATTAATTGCGGCAGTCAGTTTTAAAAGCAAAATCTTTTAATGCCAATAAAAAGGAAGTTTTTATTCAAGTAAAAAATAATTAGTAAAGCTCCTTGTGAACTTTTCACTACAAAATTTTGATAAAAATAGTGTAAAAATCTACGTATAAAGTCTAAGTGTTATAAAGTTAAAATTATGAAGTGTTAAAATTATTTAAGAGCACACATATCTATAAATTACAAAGGTTTTTAAATATATAGATAATAAATATATGAAAAAATTATCTATTGTAATTTAGAACAAAAAAATATCATGGCATAACAATAAAATATCTCTTGTTTTGGAGTCGAATGTATATGTTATAAGATGTTTTCAAAATACAAAAGTATTCAAAATGAATTTTAAAAGTCACGCCCTGTGATAATTTATTGTGTTCTAAAGTTTCTGTCCTGATTTATCTCGTGAACATTTCTTTTTTTTGCACTTTTGAATCCAGAGTTCCGATTTCCAAATAAAGCCTGTTGAGAAAAAAAAAAATGGCGACAGTAAAAATCTGACACTGATGCATGACAAGTGAAGAAACACTGCCATCTTTTCAAACAATACACACACAAAAATTTTTATTCTTTTGTTCTCTGTCAAATTTCTTTTGAAAGATGGTGAATCTTTAAAAAAAAAGTTTTTGGATAAAAAAAGAAAAAAATAACCACGAAGTTGTCTCTCATTTTTAGCGAAGGACATCCTCAGCTATTTTTCTTGTTATTCTAAAGATATTATCTCATGTTGAACAACTTCCATTGCTGTTCTTTTTTGATGGCGTGTTTGATCCGATAAATCTTTCTCGAAATAAATGCATCGGAAAAAATTCTCATGGAAAGATATCGCAGCGATACAAAAACATCTATTAAGATATGACGTTTACTTTGTCAATTTATTTTTAAATGACAACTCATTCGACCGAAATGTGTGCAGTCTGATTGAGCTAACGAATTAAGCGAATAAAAAAATATTTTATTCATTTTATTTTTTCTGGATCGATTTGTCCTTTTTCGGAAAATAAACTTTATCAAATAGAACTATAATCATATATTTTTTTACGAAAATTTGCTGATATTTGTTTTGAATTCCATTTTCAATAAATTCGTTTAAAATAATATGAATTCGTTTAAAATAATATGAATTGGCTAAATAAACAAACATTGCTATTTAGGAATTTCCAATATTTTTTTCACCTTCAAATTATTAGCATTTATTTTTTTAAAACTAGATAATGTTAGTTTAGCAATAAATTAAATACTAATATTAAATTTTCTTTGTTTTATTTTTTACATCTAAATTAATTGAGCTCTAGCGCTTGATTAAACAGGTTTCGGGTTCGAGTCCCGACAGTGCCATGGATGCTTGTAGTCACTCGGAATCCACTTTAAACCGTTGGTTCCGATCTAATATGACTGTAAAGATTTGAGCGTAGGGCTGACATCCTTACCCAGTAAAAAAAAAAATGTGTCTCAAATTAATAACAGGCAGACGGTCTTGGCACACCATGATGTGTTGCGCCATTGAAGTAGAAGAAATTAATAGAAACAGTAATTTTTAAGGCGCCCACATCTATTGGCAATATAAAGAAAGTTTTTATTCAATTATAAAATAATTATTAATAATTCTTTTTGGTTTTCGAATACGAATTTTTGCAAGAAATAGTGAAATTCAGGGAAAAATTTAATTTCTATTCGTTATAATTTTTAAATTAATTAAGAACATATAAATAATATACACTCAAGAGCCAAAACATTAGGACAACCTGTCAATAACGAGTTGGCCCACTTTTGGCGAGCAACACAGCTTCAACCCACCTTGCAGGGATTAATACCACCACTTAATACCAGTTAAATACCACTTCCACCTGATCACGTGTCTTACACGTCATCCAGGCGAGTGCATTGCAAAATGTAGGGGTGGTCATAATGTTTTGGCTCTTGAGTGTATATATAGAACATATACATATATATAAACATATAATACAAACTGTTTTATATATATATGAAAAAATTATCTTTTGTAATTTAGAATAGAAAATTGTAGTGGCATAACAATGAAGTATCTCTTGTTTTGGAGTGGAATGTATGTGTTATAAAACATTTTTCAAAAAAGAATTCAAAATGAATTTTAAACGTCACACACTGTGATAATTTGTTGTGTTCTGAAGTTTCTGTCCTGATTTATCTTGTGAACATTTCTTTTTTCTCTCTTTTGAATCCAGAGTTCCGATTTCCAAATAAAGCCTGTTGAGAAAAAAAATTTGACACTGATGCATGACAGGTGAAGAAACACTGCCATCTTCCAAACAATACACACAAAAATTTTTTTTTATTCTTTTGTTCTCTGTCAAATTTTTTTTGAAAGATAGGGAATCTTTGTAAAAAAAAAAAAAAGGTTTTTAGATAAAAAAAAAAATAACCCCGAAGAGGTCTCTCATTTTTAGCGAAGGATATCCTCCGCCATTTTTCTTGTTATTCTAAAGATATTATCTCATGTTGAAGAACATCCATCGCTGTTCTTTTTTGATGGCGTGTTTGACCCGATAAATCTTTCTCAAAATAAATGCATCGGAAAAAATTCTCATGGAAAAATATTGTCTTGATACAAACATATATGAAGATATGACGTTTACTTTGTCAGTTTCTTTTGTAAATGACAACTCATTCGACCGAAATGTGTGCAGTCTGATTGAGCTGGCGAATTAAGTGAAAAAGAAAAGGATTTTTACCATTTTATTTTTCCTGGATCGATTTGTCTCTTTTCTGAAAGTAAACTTTATCAAACAGAATTGTAATCATTCCATTTATTTCTTTAAGAAAATTTACTGATTTCTGTTTTAAATTCCATTTTCACTAAATTCCAGTTTTTCAACCAATACTGTCCATAAAAATTTTATTCTCTGTTATAAATTCAATATCAACGTGATAGATGCAGTTAATTCCTTCCCAATGCAATTAATTCCATGAAATTCGATGATAGATTCTGAATATAAATCAAATAAATATGACTTCATCATCATCAATTTTGCTTAGGTAATGCTGCATTGGAGCTTGATGACCGAGTGACTCGCTTAGTGTCACAAGTTTCGGGTTCGTATATCGGCAGTATGTTCGATAGTATTTCGGAATCCATTTTAGAATAGTAATAAGTCAATCTACTACTATCCTAAATAATCTAGATCCCGGTCCAATAGGACTTTAGCTGGTATAATAGGTCTTTAGGACGTAGGGCTGACAACCCTTCTGTAAAAAGAAAAACATCTTCTGTCTTGAAATCTGCCAATAGGCAAAACGGCCTTGGTCCAGCAAAACGCTAAAAAGAAGAAGCGAGATTAAAAATGATATTGAAATTATTATTATAAATATGATTCAATATGATACTGAAATTATTGGCAAAGATAAAAATTGAAGTGCAGTTATTATGTTATAGAGAATTTACTATATATATAGCCTTCAGACGGAGGTTTGCGGCGATTTTGCCTTCGGATAGGAAGGTAACTGCTCCATTTTTGCGTGTCATATAGGAGAAAAAGACAGCTTGAAGAAAAAAATGCCAAAAAAAAAAATATCTCAAGACATCTTGACTTGATTGGCAAAAGGCTTTATACACATTGTTATATTTGCCAACGAGTCTCCTCGTTTCTGAAAGCGATATTAATGTTTCCCCAGCAATTTCGAACCTCAGCACTGCTATACGCTAGCTGTATATGTACTTACAGCGCCACGAGTAGAGGAAACTTTTATTAATCTGTAGAAATATGTAATAATATGGGAATTATTTAATCATATAAATTAGTTATATAAGTTTAGCTAAATAAAGTTAATACAATTTTTAATTAAAAAAAATAAAATAATCATAAGCTATCAAAGCTCTTATATCAGCTACACCAATAATGGATAAACATCAAATAAGTGCTCAAACTAAAAAATGCTATGAATTTTTGAAAAATTTTAATATTTATTATTTATAAAACTACTTTTAAATTTGCAGTCAGTGGAAAAAAATATTTAACCTGGAAAATCAAAGAATACGAGTTTCATAAATCTTGCGTAGTTTCACTGCAAAACTACTGGAAGTGACAAGAACTTTATTTACTGCGGTAATTAACTAGTTTATTTTTTAATTAAACTAGTTAGTTGATCATTCTTCTTTGTAATTTTTTTAATTCTTCTTAAAATCGATGATCATCATTAATTTGGTGCGGCTGTTTTAATAGATTGATTTTAATCATTAGTTTATTACATAGTTAATTTATTAGAAAAGCTATTTTTGTTAAAGAATTTTCAGTAAGATTAAAGGAATAATATTTATCAATTTTACATATTTCTTACAAAGGGTTTTTTAATCGATCATGTCTTTTGATTGGAAGATGTATTTTTTTATGCAAAATTCAAACATGATTTTATCTTAATAAGAAAAATGAAATTACTTGAATGCATATATTATTAAATTAACGTGAACATTTCTTTCACAAACTTTTTCAAAAATTATTTTCAATAAATTTGGAGTTTTCTCATCCAAAATTATTGGCAATAATTTTTGAAAAAAAAATTTTTGTACTTTAAAAGTTGAAAATAACGTAGAACTTTATGATTTACTATAAAAAATTATTAATACGATCCTATTGTTTTAAAAATAGTTAAATATTGTTTGGAATAAATGTTTGCATTAAAAATGATAAATATTGCTTGCATATTTGTTTTGAGACAATAAATGTAACATTATAGTATTAAAAAATATAAAATAATAAAAATTTATAAAACAATTCATTAAAATTTTAGTAATCTAAATACCTTATTTTGTTACAGAGTTAGTATTTATAAAATTTAATTCGTTAAAATTCAGAATTATGTAAAAAAATTGTGTTGAATTAAGTTATCAAGTTATTTAGTTAAAAAAAATGCCTTCATAAGAATTACGAATGGGAAATGACGTCATAACTCGTTATTTGTTCTTATTCGTATTTAATCTTATTCGTTATTTGTTCTTATTCGTTTTTTAATTCATATTTAAAATATTTATTTCTTCTTCATTTTTCTAATTAATAAATAATTCGTAAACACTTTAATGAACAAGATAAAATTTGTTTTAAAAGTTCGTTTAAATTAATGTGATATGTTTTTGAAATGTTTTTGTGTTCGTTTTTAATAAAACTTTTATATTCGTTTCGAATATTTCATACGTTATTAGGTTTAGAAGTTTTTTTTTGCTATTTCTATTTAATTTTTATTTTGCCAACTTTATGTCACCAACTTTATAATTACTGCTTTAATTATTTAGAAAGGCCTATGACTAATGTTATAAAAAAAATTTTTACCAAAGTACATAGATATTTTATTTTTCATTAAAATTTATTTACTTTTTTTTTATAAATAATTTGGAATTTTATGTTTTTGATTGATATGTAGTAATTTACAGGAAAATATTTGTTTTGTATATAATATTTTCTGTATTTTTATTTATCACTTAATTATTTTCTTTTAATTCATTGTTTTCAAAGGTGTTTTATATAATATTTTTGCTGTGTTATGATATTAAAATATCACGAAGCCTAAATTCTGTTGGCAACAGCTTATATTAGGCTTTCTTTCACTTTAAATGATGGAATTTTACACTATTATGGTGACTTAATTTTACACTATTATGGTTTTATTGATTTGTGAATTGAATTTAAAAAATAATGTAAATACATATTCAGTTAATACACATATAAATTTTATAAATATACTAATTTCATAACAAAATAATGCATATAAATTATTTAGATTTTAAGGCCAACGGCCGTACCATGCTGAATATACCGGTTCTCGTTAGATCACCGAAGTTAAGCATCATTGGGCGCGGTCAGTACTTGGGTGGGTGACCACTTGGGAACACTGCGTGCCGTTGGCAAATTTGGGACCTGAATGGCCGAGCGTCTGGCGCTCTGGCGCTCGGTGCCACAGGTTTCGGGTTCGAATCCCGGAGGTGCCATGGATGTTTGTAGTGGTTCGGAATCCACTTTAAGCCGTATGTCCCGGTCTCCTATGACTGTAAGAGCGTCACGGAGCCAAAGTCAGGCTTCTACCAACGGGTGCTCCATCACAACAGAAGCTGCTTCCTTCCCCTTCAATCATGAGCACGTATGGGCTCGTGGGCTTGGCCAGCCAAGTGGGATAAGAAACAACAACAACAGATTTTAAGGAATTATTTCATAAATGGCGAAATACTTCCCATACCATAATAATTAAAAACATTTCTTTTTTTAATTTTCGCTTAATGAAAATTAAAAAAAAAAAAAAGAATATTAGAAGTTTAAGAACTCTCTTACAAAATCGCAAATTTCAAAGCATGATGCCATATCATTTTTCTTAATTAATTACTGAATATTAATTAATACAAGAATAATGGCATGGGCTAGTGTTCAGTATAGCAAACACTCATAAAACTAAATTGCTTTAATATTCGTAATAAAGTTTGTTCTATTTGGTAGGTAATTTTGATTTGAATTTTTTTAAATTTTAAAAATTTCAAATCGTCTGCAGAAAGTAGAAAGAAATTGCACTAATATTCGCAATAAAGTTTGTTCTATTTAGTAGACATTTTTGATTTCAATTTTTTTCGAACATTAAAAATTTTAAATCGTCTGCAGAAAGTCGAAAGAAATTGCTCTAATATTCGTAATAAAGTTTGTTCTATTTAGTAAACATTTTAAATTTGAATGTTCTCAAATATCAAAAATTTAAAATCGTCTGCAGTAAGACTTTTAAGAATAATGTTGCTGCAGACGATTGTAAAATTTTGTTTATTCGAAACTGTTTCGAAATAAAAAAAAAAATTACACTAATATTAATTACACTAATATTACACTAATATTCGCAATAAAGTTTGTTCTATTTAGTAGACATTTTTGATTTCAATTTTTTTCAAACATTAAAAATTTTAAATCGTCTGCAGAAAGTCGAAAGAAATTGCTCTAATATTCGTAATAAAGTTTGTTCTATTTAGTAAACATTTTTGATTCGAATGTTCTCAAATATTAAAAATTTAAAATCGTCTGCACTAAGACTTTTGAGAATACTGTTGCTGCAGACGATAGTAAAATTTTGTTCATTCGAAACTGTTTCGAAATAAATGTATTTTTAAAGGATATTTCATATTTTTGACCGGATTGCAACTAAAAGGATTCTTTTATTGTAGTTGTGTTATCAGGAAATGGTGGAAAAGAGTACATATAATGCATCGTATTTCTTTCCCACTTGTAAATGTTATGGTTATATATCTAACTCTTTCACTTGATGTGATATTTTAGGCAGTTTTTATATTTTCCCTTTTGTTTATTTCACTCGAGAATGCTTTGGAACAAAAGAGGAAATGTTTGTTTTATGATGCATTTTATTCTGCATGTGGTATAGTTTTCTCAAAAGCATTTAAAACAACACGACTTTTATAAGGTGAATACTAAAGGGTTTCGTTTGATATTCGAATGCCATACCATTCCAGTATTGTAAACAGACACTTTATGGATATTTTCAATTTGTTTTGTATTTTGAAATAAAATATGAATAGGCTGTGTTGAAATACATAAATATTTGAATGCAGCAGTCATATTTACTTTAGTCTGCCCTTTGTTTTTGTCAAGAGAAAAGACAGTAAAAAAAAATTGAGATCTAGTTCAAACATGATATTTTCAAAGTTTTATTTTTTTAAATTTGTTTCTAAACCTTTGATATTGTAATTTATAGAACTTTATTTATAATGCTAATAAATATATAGTAAATCTGAGAAATTCAAAGTGATAATTATTGTATACTGTTGAAAAAATGTTAAAATAATATCGGGAAGTATTACATAATTAAAATACGAAAGCAACGTTTGCCAAACATGCGATCAATATTTAGGCATGCTAGCAATATACGAGCAATATTTAACCATGCTTAAGCAATCATGCGAGCAATATTTAGCCAATATAGCAATATGCGAGCAATATTTAACCATGCAAGCAATATTTAACAAATTATAAAATGTAACTACGTTGATGTTTCGAATATGTTTCTTAATTAGAACGTCTTATGCAGCAAAAATTTATTTAATTTCAGTATTGTGAGTAAAAATTTTATGGATATTTCCAATTTATATGAATTTTTTGAAACCATTTTAAAATATGGATATGCTGTATTGAAATACATAAATATTTGAATGTAGCAGTACGATTATTTCTATTTATTTTATTTTGGCTTTTTTCTCTGTCAGAGAAATATATAGTAAAAAAAGATATGTAGTAAAAAAAATCGAAATCTAGTTTAAACATGGTATTTTCAATGTTTTATTTTTTTAAATTTGTTTTTAATCTTTTGATTTTGTAATTTGTTGATCTCGTACTTAATTCCTTATTTATAATGCTACTTCCTTATTTATGATTATTGCATGTTGTTAAAAAAAATGTTAAAATAATATCGAAAAATGTTGCAAAATTAAAATACGAAAGCAACGTTTGCCAACCATGCGAGCAATGTTTAACCATGTTAGCAATATGCGAGCAATATTTAACCATGTTAGCAATATGCGAGCAATATTTAACCATGTTAGCAATATGCGAGCAATATTTAACCATGTTAGCAATATGCGAGCAATATTTAACAGTGCTTAAGTTATCATGCAAGCAGTATTTAACAGTGCTTAAGTTATCATGCAAGCAATATTTAACAGTGCTTAAGCTATCATGCAAGCAATATTTAACAAATTATAAAATGTAACTATGTTGATGTTTCAAATATGCTTATTAATTAGAACATCATATGCTACAAAAATTTATTTAATTTCAGTATTGTAAGTAGTCACTTTATAGATATTTTCAATTTTTTTTTGCATTTTTTGAAATCATTTTAAAATATGAGCAAGTGTGTTGAAATAGCAGTTGAATGCAGCAGTAGACTAGCTAAATATGAATACAAATACGAATTTTGCAATATCCATTAGGATGATAATATTTTAAGACTAGTTAATGAAAAAATTAATCTAAAAAGTTCTAGATTTTGATTAATTATAGTTTAATGTAAAGGATTATTCATTTATAAAAAATTTCACTGATTTTCTATCGGTCTATCTTAACCAATGATATTAATTTTTATTCAGCAATTAATATTTTGCAAATCATTTAAATGTGTTAATGACATCTATTATAACTTGTTTATTTTAAGAACAATTCCCCTTTATAAATACTATAATGAATGAAATATCAGTAAAATTTGAATAATTTTTAATACAAAAATTATTACATATTTTAGAAAATATCCCAAATATTTATTTAATAATGATAAAAGAATGTTAAAAGAATTTCTTCTAATAAGTAATTCTTTCAATAATTCATAATTCTGAATTACTTTTCGAAATTACGAATAAAATCATTAAATTATTGAAAACGTTAACATTGAACATTATTAATTTTAAGAACAATTTCCCCCTTATAAATACTATAATGAATGAAATATCAGTAAAATTTGAATAATCCTCTTTAATATAAATATTACAAAATGTTTCAGAGAATATCTCAAATATTTATTTGATTAAATTAAATGTTAAAAGAATTTCTTCATAATTCTGAATACTTCTGAATATTAATCCTGAATTCATAATTCTAAATATTTCTGAATAATAATTCTGAGATCATAACACTAAATGCTTCTGAATAATAATTCTGAATTCATAATTCTGAATAATAATTCTGAATTCATAATTCTGAATAATAATTCTGAATTCATAATTCTAAATATTTCTGAATAATAATTCTGAATTCCTTTTCATAATTTCTAATAATGAATTTCTGAATTTATAATTCTGAATACTTCTGAATAATAATTCTGAATACTTCTGAATTCCTTTTCATAATTCTGAATAATAATTCTGAATTCATAATTCTAAATATTTCTGAATAATAATTCTGAATACTTCTGAATTCCTTTTCATAATTCTGAATAATAATTCTGAATTCATAATTCTGAATACTTCTGAATAATAATTCTGATTTTATAATTCTAAATAATAATTCTGAATTCATAATTCTGAATATGAATAATCTGAATTCATTCTGAATTCATAATTCTGAATAATAATTCTGAATACTTCTGAATAATAATTCTGAATTCATAATTTGAATAATAATTCTAATTTGAATTCATAAAATAATTGAATAATATTTGAATACTTCTGAATTCATAATTCTGAATACTTCTGAATTCATAAATACTTCTGAATAATAATTCTGAATACTTTGAATAATAATTTTGAATTCATAATTTTGAATAATAATTCTGAATCCATAATTCTGAATAATAATTCAGAATTCATAATTCTGAATAATAATTCTGAATTCATAATTCTGAATACTTCTGAATAATAATTCTGATTTTATAATTCTAAATAATTCTGAATACTTCTGAATAATAATTCTGAATTCATAATTCTGAATAATAATTCTGAATTCATAATTCTGTATAATAATTCTGAATACTTCTGAATAATAATTCTGAATTCATAATTCTGAATAATAATTCTGAATTCATAATTCTGAATAATAATTCTGAATTCATAATTCTGAATTCATAATTCTAAACTCATAATTCGAATGAATTCTGAATAATTCTGAATAATAATTCTGAATACTTCTGAATAATAATTCTGAATACTTCTGAATAATGATTCTGAATACTTCTGAATAATACTTCTGAATTCCTTTTCATAATTCTGAATAATAATTCTGAATTCATAATTCTGATTACTTCTGAATAATAATTCTGAATACTTCTGAATAATAATTTTGAATTCATAATTCTGAATAATAATTCTGAATTCATAATTCTGAATAATAATTCAGAAATCATAATTCTGAATAATAATTCAGAATTCATAATTCTGAATAATAATTCTGAATTCATAATTCTGAATACTTCTGAATAATAATTCTAATTTTATAATTCTAAATAATACTTCTGAATAATAATTCTGATTTTATAATTCTAAATAGTACTTCTGAATAATATTTCTGAATTCATAATTCTGAATAATAATTCTGAATTCATAATTCTGAATAATAATTCTGAATTCATAATTCTGAATTCATAATTCTAAACTCATAATTCCGAATAATAATTCTGAATTTACAATTCTGAATACTTCTGAATAATAATTCTGAATACTTCTGAATAATAATTCTGAATACTTCTGAATAATGATTCTGAATACTTCTGAATAATACTTCTGAATTCCTTTTCATAATTCTGAATAATAATTCTGAATTCATAATTCTGATTACTTCTGAATAATAATTCTGAATACTTCTGAATAATAATTTTGAATTCATAATTCTGAATAATAATTCTGAATTCATAATTCTGAATAATAATTCAGAAATCATAATTCTGAATAATAATTCAGAATTCATAATTCTGAATAATAATTCTGAATTCATAATTCTGAATACTTCTGAATAATAATTCTAATTTTATAATTCTAAATAATACTTCTGAATAATAATTCTGATTTTATAATTCTAAATAGTACTTCTGAATAATATTTCTGAATTCATAATTTGAATAATAATTCTGAATTCATAATTCTGAATAATAATTCTGAATTCATAATTCTGAATACTTCTGAATAATAATTCTGAATAATACTTCTGAATTCCTTTTCATAATTCTAAATTATAAAAAGTAATAATTCATTCTGAATTACTTTTTTAAAATTACGAATAAGATCATTAGATTATTGAAAAACAAAATGCCCATTCTGCTGAAAAAAAATAAAATAAAGAAAACAAAATAAACGAACAAAATTAAAAGAACAGAAAAAGCAGACGGACAAACTGTAGACATAACAACACAACAGCAAGAACATCTGCTCATTCCATAGGACAAATATCCTTCTTTCTCTTTGTCTCACAAATGTCGTTATTAACAAACACAAAAAGAAAAAAAATGTCTTCCAATTTCCTCTAAACGCTAGTCATTTTCAGTTAGGAACTGCCACTGACATCAGATACCTAATCGAGTTTTCGAACATTCGCAAAAAATGCGATGTGAAACATTTAAGAATAAAATGGGAGCAGCCATTCAATGAAATGGGAAGAGCAGAAAAGAAAATTGTGTCCATATGGTGTTTGGTAGAAGCCGATAAGTTAAAGCGTAACTTTTTTTTTTTTTGTGTTTAGTTTCAATATCGATATTTGTGTTTTGTTCAAGGAAAACAAAGTTTTTCCTTGCCGTAAGCTATGTCTTATCTACATAGTTATCCGAATATCGATCGTTTTGCTTGCGATTCTCCAGATTGTCTATCGATATGTGGAATCGATATCATTTATCATTTCTGGCCATCGAGCCAAATTCAGATTAGATCAGTTATGGATGCGTGTAGGATAGTATGTACGCAATGCAGTTTTTTGTAGAAATAATTTTTTTTATTGGAAGAAAGAGTATAATGGTGAAAAATTACTAATACATAACATTTATTTTTGAAATATTTAAAAATATTAATTATAGTTATAAGGGGTGATGGGCGAGTGACTAGCGCTCTGGCTTTCGCTGTCACAAGTTTCGAGTTCGAGTCCCGGCGCTGCCATGTAGTGGTTCGGAATCCACTTTAAATTGTAGATTCCAGTCTAATATGACTGTAAGAGAGTTGGGCGTAAGGACTGACAACCTTACCCTGTAAAAAGAACCTGTCTCGAAATCTGCCAGAAGGCAGAAAGCCTTGGTCCATCATGGGGCTGTTGCGCCAATGAAGAAGAACAATTATAGTTATCTTTAATCATGAGTGAAAAAAATTCTAATAGTAAAGATCTTGCTATCAAAATATAAACAGTGCATTTGTTCTATAAAACGTAGTGTGTTAATGCTGCTAAAAAGATTTTAACTTTTACCTTTAAACATTTAAAACTTTTGTAATCGCAATTTTAATATAAAAATGTTTTTTTGTGGTTTTAATATGTATTACCAATTGTTTTTTATTTAAATATGATTAGAGATGAACATAACATTTAACCCACAAAACCTTAAAACTTATCTATCTTCTTTTTTTTCACCATTGGCACAGCAGCCCCATAGTATGTCAAGGCCGTCTGCCTACTGGCAGATTTCGAGACAGGAGATGATTTCTTTTTTACAGAGTAGGGTTGTCATCCGTATGCTCAACTTTCTATGTCATATTATACGGACAGCTACGGTTTAAGTGGATTCCAAACCACTACAAATATCCATGGCACTGATGGGACACGAACCCGAAACCTTCGGCACCGAGCGCCAGAGCGCTATCGGCTATCAAGCCCCATTGTATGTTATCAATTTTTTTTTGTTTATATATGATTAAAGATACATATAACATTTAACCCACAAAACCTTAAAATTCATCTTTCTTCTTTTTCTTCATTGGCACAAACAGCTCCATTGTGGGCCAAGGCCGTCTGCCTACTGGAGGATTTCGAGTGAGGAGATGGTTTCTGTTTTGTAGGGTAGGGTTGTCAATTCTATACTCAACTTTACACTGTCATGTTAGACCGGGATTTACGGTTCAATTAGAATTCCAAACCACTACAAACATCCATGGCACCGGTGGGACTGGAATCGAAATCTGTGGCACCGAGGGCCACATCGCTAGTCACTCGACCATAAGGTCCATAATTAATTTTTACCCTTAAAAATTTGGCTTCAAAATGAGGTCTGGTTAATTAGATTGGGAACTGAGTTTAAAAAGGATACCGATCCCCTAATAAACATCCATGCCAACACCAAGTTTCGAACATGAATCATCAAAGGCCAGAGCTCTAGTCAACTGGCCATCAGGAAGATTCAAATTGAGGAGTAAAATGTAAGATATTATAAAGAAAATTGTACTTTATCAAATGTTATTGCATTTCAACCATAGCATTGTTATAGTATATTGTATATAGCACATTTTTTGTATTTCAACCATAAGTTGTGGATTGTAAAATTGAACTCCTCTTTATTTTTCTTCAGCCATTGATTGAGAAGAGGAAACGTGAATATAAACTGTAAAGAAATTGTTCTGTCATCAAACTTTATTGAATGTGTGCCAAGCCCTTGAAATTTTAATGAGAAAATGCGAAATGTAAACTGCAAAGAAAAACCTGTCCTGTTTGAAATATAGTTTCGACACCCTGACCAAAAATAACCCACACGAAAAGAGTAATGAAACTTAAATACACCATCGGCATCATCCCACGACACAATGCCAGTATGGGTTTGGAAAACAAAAGCCGCGGATATAACTGGTTGAACGAAATAAACACGCCACTCAAATTGAAGTGTTGAACGGTTCAAAGAGAAGATATTTCACTAAAATTAAATATGGCGCCTTGCCTAGAGCAGAAAGAACCTTGGTTGTTCGCGATTACATATTGATGTCAAACGGTGAAACTTTGTAAAAGAAAAACTAATAACCCACAATGGAAATGAGAACTGTAAGCGTGCAGAATGAAAATGTGCGCCAGAAAACAGTGATGACACACTTTTTTTCTTGGAAAACGGGAGAGTGACAATGGCCTCTTTTTGAGTTTAAAAGGTGATTTTTTTAAGAAGCATGTTGGAGCTGCAGCTAAGATCATTTTAGCTCCAATTTTAGCAACTCCAACTTCGTAAATACGCAGTTCTGTTAGTTTTAGAATTGAAGATAAAAGTGCGTGACTTTGTACCCATACTTCTTAAGTATCTGAGAAATTCCCTTGCAAGCCAATATCTTATCTAGTTTGCAATGTAATGATAATTGACTTGAATTCTTGCTGAATAAGTTGATTAAACATGTTGGAACTGCAACTAAGATAATTTTAGACCAAATTTTAGTAACCAAATTTGTAAATACTCAGTTCTGTTAGTTTTAGTATTGAAAATAGATTTGGTTTAGTTTGATTTGTCGGTCTATGTCATTTTGTACATACTTTAGGCTAATTAGACAGCCTAACGTTAACGTGGATTCCGAACCACTCACAAACATCCATTCCACGGCAAGGATTCAATCTTGATATCAATGGCCACAGCCCCAGGCAATTGGCTATCAGGCCGCATTGAAGATCAATGTAGTGATAATTATCTTGCTTTCATGCTCAATAAATTGATTAAGTATGTTGGAGCTTCAACTAAAATAATTTTAGACCTAAATTTAGTAACATTAATTTTGTAGATACGCAGTTCTGTTAGTTTTAGAATTGTGCATGACTTTATACCTATATTTCGTAAGTATCTTCGAGATTAGCTTTTAAATAAATTCACTTGCAAGCTAATATCCGATCTAGATTGCAATATAATGATGATTGCCTTGATTGCATGCTCAATAAGTTGATTAAGCATGTTAGAGCTGAACCTAAGACCCAAATTTAGTAACCAATAGTAACCAACTTTGTAAATACGTAGTTCTGTTAGTTTTAGTATTGAAAATAGATTTGGGTTAGTTTGATTTATCGGTCTATGATCATTTTGTGCACTCTTTAGGCTAATTTGACCGGGACCTACAGTTTAACGTGGATTCCGAATCACTCAGAAACATCCATGCCACCTCCAAGGTTCGAATCAGAAGCCTGTGGCACCAATGGCCAGAGCGCTAGTCAATTGATCATCAGGTCGCATTGAAGATAGAAATGCATGACTTTCAGTCCATATTTAGTAAATATCTGGTTTGGTTTGGTCGCTCTACGGTCATCTTCTGTTTCACGAGGGCTTAACAGACCGGGACCTACAGTTTAACGTGGATTCCGAACCACTACATCCATGGGGACCGCCGGGGACTCGAACCCGATACCTGTGGTACCGAGCGCCAGATAAATATCTGGAAGATAAGCTTTTAAAGAAATCAAATTCGATTTAATCTGCAATGTAATGATAGTTGTCTTGATTTCAAGCTCAATAAGTTGATTAAGCATGCTGGAGCAACAATTAAGATAATTTTAGGCCCAATTTTAGTAGCATCAAGTTTGTAAATACGCAGTACTGTTAAGGCTCGGGCTCACCAAGGCGACAAGATGCAAGCGACCAAAATTTGACCTCACCGCGGTCGCCTGAAACCGGTTTGCTGTTCGCCGCGTGGAGTAGCCCAACTTTCAACTCCAAGCGGTTTTTCACTATGCGTAATGCTATTTCTGACGTTTCGCTGTGAAGGGGTCGAAAAATTTGGTCGCTTGCCTCTTGCATCTTCACGTCTCTCGTCTCGGTGGGAACGAGCCCCTTTAGTTTTAGAATTGAAGATAAACGTGCATGACTTTGTACCCATATTTCGTGAGTATCTGGAGATCAGATTTTAAAGAAATTCATTTGCAAACCAATATATAATATAAAAAAGATGATATTGAAGATTATTGGCCCCTGACGAGGCCCCATCTCCGGCATTGACAAACTTAAAGAATCAAAACATTGGCAATGCCCCGAGGTTAAAGGAAATTGTGAGAATTGAAAAAGTCTAAAAATTCAAAATTGAATTTAGGTATATATTCCTATAATGAATATTCATAGGTCTTTTAAAATTAGAGTGCGGTTCCTATTGTACGATCTTTTGAATGGCCAGATGTTGGTGGTTGTCAATATTATTGAAGAATATTTCTGGAAGTTTTTTCCAGTACTTTTTCAGAGGTAGCAGAGGGTGATGGATGTTTGAATATCTCATTTCTCATGAACCAGCTGGCATTCGTTATTTGTCTAATGGTCATAATTTAGTCATGATCTTAGTCGTAGTAATTAGCGGTATAGGCCCATACCGGGCAAGCATAGGTGAGGAGAGGACGAAGCGTAGAGATGAAAATAAGAAGTTCATTATGTCTACTCATGCTCGAGTTTCTTGGTATAAGGGGATAGAGTCTTCTAATGTTTCTTCTGTGTTTTTGTTTGACATAGTTAAAATGAAAATTCCAGTTTAGATGCTTATGAAGATATTTTGTTTCTGATTTCCAGAAGATAAGTTGGTTTTGGAGGTATATGGCCGGATTTTTATCTTTTTGATTTTTGCTGAAGAAGACTGCTTCGATTTTGTTAATGTTAAGAACAATTTTCCACTATTTAGAAAGGCCAGTTAGGTGTTTGTTTAATGCGCAGGCAAGATATTTAGGGTTTTTGTTTCTGCAAAGAATGGCGGTATCATCAGCATAAATTGCTGTAATGGTATTGAATCTAGTAGGCATATCAGAAAGGAAAATGGAGAAGAATTTCTAATATAGACTGTGATATTTTTTATAATCCTATGCCCGTCTCTGACCTCTCGGTCATTAGTTGGTAAGCCGCCCAATCCAATAAAGAACTACAAAAACAATCACTAAAGGCATTGACAGTAACACAAAAGGAATGTAGTTAAGAACAGTAGGGCATATGACGAGGTGCTGTCCAGTCATGGCACGCCATAATGAATGGGCAGATATCTGCCAGTCCTATTTTATACAGGTGGCTGTGTAAGTAGTCATGGCCCGTGACAAGTCTAAAACAGGCCACGCCGAACGCTTTAGGTAAGGAATTGAGAATTCTTGTTGACTTATTCAATAGGGAATTCCATTTTTTCTCAGAAGCCTTCGCTCTATACAGGTTGAAGCTGTTGGGTTTAATAGAGAAAAATATATATCTCTTTATATGACGCAAAGGCAAAGGAGGATCAATTTGCATTATTTACAATAATTAATTATGGTAAATATAATGATTACAAATTGCTTGAAAAATTCTTTTTTTTCTCACCATAGGGCATTATATGCACACAATATATTCGTGTCTTTCCTTCATATGTGTTAGATGTACATATTGCCCCGAATAACATACAAATGGTATGATCTAAAAACTATTTTTACAGATTGTTTGACAAAAATCCATATTTTCCTATTGGAAACAGAGATAATAAGAAAACAATTTGAAAGATTTTAGGTTACTAATTTGCGATGTACTTTTTATTGTTACTTTCTATTTTTTCTTTCCATAAATTCAATGATTTATGGGTTATTTCGGACTGCATTTCATCTGACGTTTACAACACGGGGAATAACATCTGGTAATTACTTCATTTATTATTCAAAATTCATTTTATCGATTGCAAGGCAAACAACATTGAACATAAACCATCATCAGTTTTATGACTGCCTGCACGAGCCACCAATGCCACGAGTGCGACGTTTTTCGCTATTTATCTTCCTTATCTTTGTTTACCAAAATTACTCTTTGTAACCAATCGATACCCTGCACAATTTAATACCCACCAAAAATAATAAAATGATAAAAAAAAAATAACTCGAGCTATATTTTTTCGATAATGATTTAATAAATAACGAGAGCCAGCCAGGCTCCAATAATTTTCGGCAATCGATGAATCTCGCCAAAGTTTTCTGTCCCATCTTTTTACCTGGAGTATACGTGCGGGAGTACTAAACACACAAGTGATCGATTGAAACGTCGTTAATAATATGTCCTTCAGTTTTGTTAGCGGGATTTTGAAGAGCTCTTTTCGATCAATTATAAAAAAAAAAAAATTTGTCAGAGTTGCCATCGTACCTAGCGAGCTTGAGTGTTTGCATGTCAGGGTTCTGTTAACTCGATTTTTCCTAGAAAAAAAGATTTATCTTTTTTTTTTAGAAAAAATGTTTATCTAAAGCTTTTCGAAAATTTTTTTATGACTGATAATCACGACAGTTTTTTTTAGCAAAGTAATAAAATAAATATTTAATATTTTTCGTGATGTGTGAATATGTTACTATGTTTGTGTGAAGTACGTGAAGGTCACAAAAAATGCTTAAATGGCAAAGATAAATATATGAATTTAAAAGGTTTGGTTTGTTGCTCTACGGTCATTTTGTGCACACTTTAGACTAGTTAGACCTGGATGTTTATAGTGGTTCGGAATCTACATTAAACCATAGGTCCCGGTCTAATATGACAGTGTAGCGTTGGCCGTAGGGCTGACAAGCCTACCTTGGGGTCTTGGTCCACTAAGGTGTATAGTGCCATGGAGTCGAAAAAGGAGGATTCGGCGCTCGGTTCCACAGGTTTCCTGTTCAAGTCTCGGCAGTTCCATGAATGTTTGTAGTGGTTTGGAATCCACTTTAAACTGTAGGATCCGGTCTATTATGAATGTAGAGCGTTGGACTTAGGGCTGACAACCTAACTTTTAAAACCTCACATGTCTCGAAATCCCACTATGGGCTGTAGTGCCAGGGAATTAGCTTGAAACTGGACAACTGAAAGCTTCTGGAGTATACAATATGTATTTTTTATAACATATAAAACGGTGAATAGGTGATATATAGGTGGTATATAGGCTAATTCTTCAGAAGAATAATTTATATACTCAATATACAAAGTACATCTTAAACTTATCCACATATCCAATAATACACCTGGGGCCTGATGGCCGGGTGCTAGCGCTCTGGCGTTCGATACCACAGGTTTCGGGTTAGGGTCCCGGAGATGCCATGGATGTTTGTAGGGGTTCGGAATCCACTTTAAACTGTAGGTCCCCGTCTGTTTAGCCCTCGTGGGCACAAGATCACCATAGAGCAATGAACCATATCAAACCAATAATACACCTTAAACTTATACTTAATATTTTTGAAATGCAGTTTTAATTTTTTTCAATAATCTGAATTAATCTGTGCATTGAACTCTGAAACCAAGTTACGTTTTGACAGCTACGTATCAGGTGGAAATGCTATGAATTTGAGTATAGTGTTGGTTAAAACTAGGGAAATCCCAACGATTCGAGATATGCCGATACGAGACTTTTTATCATCAGTAGTTACTGGTGTATTATTTGTTTAAGTAGTGATAACATTCAATCAAAAGTATAGAAAAGAGACCTCTTGCACTCTAGCTAGCTCACACTACACTGGACGACGAGGGCACAAGTTACCTAACAATTTTTTTTATTTCCAATGGCAAGTTTACAGGACAACAGCTATCATAAAAGAGAAAATAAATACAGAGAACAAGATAGAAACGAATGACATCAGTTAATCCGTGCACTTAAGTCCAATGAGGCTTCCATAAAGAAACAGGAGGCAGAGCAGAACAGGAATCAAGGTGAAATCTATTCATTTCTTCCTGACTATCACACAGGAGACAGAGAGGGTCAAGAAGGTGAAGGTGCTTTCGGAGACAATCGTGACCACAGAAAAGCCTGTAGAAATGACACCGATTTTTCTCCAGGCTATTCAGGGATATCATGAATAGGATCGTACCAGGGTTTGTGACTGTTCTTAGTGGCAGCATCCTCAAAGAAGGAGCAACTAACGGCCTTTTCAATTATTGTCTTAACGTAATGTCCTGGTTATTTAGCTGTAAAACTCCGGGCAACATCTAATACGGCAAAATGATCTACAAATACGGTCTTCAGTCTGGCTATCAGTGTCAGCTATCTAATAATAAGAATCATAAAAACGCTTATTTTTATTGTTTTTTTTTTAATTCCAATGAATAAGATTAACATATTCAAAATTACCTTTAGAGGATTTCATTTTTTGATTAAAATTTTTGTAATAAAAAATTTAAATTATCGAGCTTTTCAGTTATTTGCAAATTAAAATACAGATGTTTTGATATAAATTGTAAATAAAACAATCAATATGAAAAATTTTCTCGCTTGTTTTAGGTAAAAGAAATGCAGTAACTTTTAATATGTGAATATTTTAAGTTAGAATTTTTATTTTAAATTAACGTAAAAGCCTCAAAATATGCATCAAATTAACTACTGTTTATAGATTCAATGAAGAAACAACTTAGGGGGAAAAGATTCGTTCTACGCTATCTCCGTCATACAGGAACTTCTATTTCAAGGTTTAACTTAACACACCACTTAAAAAAGTATTTTTATAGCTCTCTATTTTTTAGCATGGAAAGATTTCTAATCTTGAATTAAAAAAACAGCTACATCCTATAAAAATATCTTCCTTTTTTTAGTTGGTCTAATCTACCACTCTAAAATGAACACCAACTAGTGCACTGTCAAATGAACTCGCTTCATAAATTCGCTGTGGCTAATATATCTTGCCTTTTTAATCGCTAATTATATAGGAAATTTTTCAGAATCTCTATGTGCTGATATTAAACAGCTACGTATAATTTTTTTCTTTTATAATCAGTGCCTGCATAAATTCATTTTAAAACCTTTTTCCAAAATAAAATAAATAAGTTTTACGTCATTTGTTTTAGTGTCATATTAATCAAGATCTTCGTTTTTTGAATAAATATAAGCATTGCAAATTATCGTATTTTTTAAAATTGTTTTATTCAATATCTTATAATACGCTTTCCAATCGAATTTTTTAAAATTGATTCATTTATTTTAAATCTGATATATGGAATCTTTATAATTTTAACTTTATTTACTCGATATTTTCCTGGAATATGTTCGGTAAGTACTTTTTTTATCATGTGACTTTCAAACATATAATTACTGTATGATTTTCGCCACTTTTATTTCATATTGTGCATGGGGTTTCTGAAAATCTTATTATATATAATGCTTCTGTACATGTGTTTGTCACTAACTCCTCCAAAACGTGTGGACCGATTTTGATGAAATTTTTTGTGTGTTTGAGTGGGTTCCTGAATGGTATATATCCCCAGTTGGACTGAACTCCTCCTAAACGGTTGGACCGATTTTGATGAAATTTTGTGTGTGTGTTTGGCAAAACATGGAGAATGTCTTCATGCTATTCCCTTTGTTGTAAGTTACCACCAGATGGTGTTGCAGTCTATCAACTTCTATACCGTTCAACCAATAGCTATGAAAATTGGAAATAATATGTATTTGAATATGGAAAATAGGCTCTCGCTATCCGCTTGATTGTTATTTGCCACCAGCGGGTGCTGCAGCTTTTTCATTTTCAAACGATATCCATCAAAATTAGGATGCACACATATTGGAACATGAAGAATATATTCACGATATGCAATTTTATACAATGCCTTTTTTTTTTGGCAGGACAACGTGTGCTGGTTCTGATAGTATTCATTATAAAAATAGAGAAAATTTGCTAAAAAAATTGAAAAATAATCGAGTTTCTTATTTTCATTCCTATGTTTCCATGTCAATCACACTGTTTTAAGTTTAATCTATTTCCTCATAGAAAAACTTACGTTCCGATCAATTCTGATTATGAATAATGTATTTTTTATGAAATAATTTTCATACATAAAATGTTTTTTGAGCAGCATTGAATAAATCCTTAGTTAATATTAGGTTAATAAAGATGCCTCTATTTTGAAAGTTTCCAATTTTGAAGTCTTGAGATTAGCAACAGAATCCGTACTCAATTTTGCTGAAGTTAAAATTGTTGAAATATAGGTCACAGAACCACTTTTAAAGGTGTTATAAAAGTTATTTATATTAAAGTTATATACAAAGTTGCCATCTCTTCGGGTTTGACTTGACGAAACGAAATCAACTGACCTCAACTTTTTAAATATTGACTTTAAGTGCTCAGTAGAGGAGAATAAAAAGAAGTTTTTTTTAAACAACAACAACAAAAAAAATTGTATGACTTTTCATGAATTTAATTATTTACTAATAGCAGATTTGATTCAACATTAACTAGCTTCATTGAAATTATATATATATATATGTGTGTGTGTGTGTAAATATAATCTTAAAAAAATATGCAAAGAAATTTAGAAAAAAATTTCCGCAATAAATAAATTATATTATATCAACACTTGAAGCGTACAAAAAAGAAATTAAGGGTTGATAGCATCTTAAATTTTTTTATCATTTCAACTCCAAGAATATTCCTACAAAAAGACAAAAATTATTTTATAAAAAATAATTTTCCGTTCAATGTAATATCGACAATAATTTAATTGTATTTCTGCAAATGAAAACAGAAAATTATTTAACTAGTATACTAATTATACAAATTAACAAATGTACTATTCATACTATTTAACTAATGTGCTATTCAGACAATTTAATTATTGTACTATTCATACCATTTAACTAATGTACTATTCATACCACTTAGCTAATGCACTATTCATACTATTTAACTAATACTATATTCATATTATTTAATTGTACTATTCATACTATTTAACTAATACTATATTCATATTATTTAATTGTACTATTTATATTATTTAATTAATGTATTATTCATACCATTTAACTAAGATACTATTCATACTATTTAGCTAATGTACTATTCATGCCATTTAACTAATACATTATTCATGTTATTTGACTAATGTACTATTCATGTTATTTAATTAATTCTCTATTCATGTTATTTAATTAATTCTCTATTCATGTTATTTGACTATACTATTCATGTTATTTAATTAATGCCCTATTCATGTTATTTGACTAATGTACTATTCATGCCATTTAACTGCACTCTAATGTATTATTCATACCATTTAACTAATGCACTCTAATGTACTATTCATACCATTTAACTAATGTATTATTCATATTATTTAACTAATGTACTATTCATATTATTTAACTAATGTGCTATTCATATTATTTAACTAATGTGCTATTCATATTATTTAACTAATGTACTATTCATACCATTTAACTAATGTATTATTCATATTATTTAACTAATGTACTATTCATATTATTTAACTAATGTACTATTCATATTATTTAACTAATGTACTATTCATATTATTTAACTAATGTACTATTCATACTATTTAATTAACGTACTATTTATTAATCCTATTTAAAAATTATAGTTTTATTTAATTGAGAAATAATTTATTAGAAATTTATCGCGATTATTATTAATACACCAAATATAAAATAAAAAATTCTAAAGAAAAACAATTAGATTTTTCATCCTTGTAGTTTTTATATTATTTACATCAAGAATTCTAATTTGTTTGTCCTATAAATTATGATTATTTTTTACTACTTTTAATAAATATTTACAACATGCTGATCAAAACATACAATTCTAGAAAAGAATTTTTTTAAAATTTGTTCCTGCTACAAAAAAGTTAGATTTTATTTAATTAAAAAATAAAACTAATTAAATTTTTTTGTTGCAATTTGTATACCAGATAAAATTTTTTTAAAAAATTAGAAGAAAAAAGTGAACTTCTAATTTTCTAAATTTTAGGAAATGGCAGCACACAAACAAACTTTTTGTCTTTTCTGATTTTTTAACGGTAAAAATTAAAAAAAAAAAAATTAAATTAAAAAATTCATGAAAGAATAAATTAAATCAACATAAGCCAAATTCCAGAACAAAAATAATTCTAAAATTTTTTTCCTAATCGCGTAAATCTTAAATCTTTAAAACTGTATAGTTTTTTTACTAAAAGCTTAGAATTGGAAAACATTATATGCATAAAAATGACAAAAATTTGTTATTGCGAGAAAAAAAAATATTTTCTCATTGATTTATTAATTTTTTAAATTTCGAATCGGATTGATATAGTTCATTTTAAAAATATAACAGCAAATAGTCAATCTTGAATCAAATTAACAAATGAAAAAAAAAAATAATTTTAGAAAAAAAAACTGAGAATCCTTTTCTCTATCCATTTTTTTTCAATCTCAAACCAAAACGATTAAATGAAATAAAAAAGGATTCTTCTATGCAGAGAAAAAAAAAAAACGAAATTGTATTCCAATTTACGAAAGAATTATTCTAGAATCCATTGAATTCAAAATCCGAATCCAAAAGAATTTCAATTGTCTTCAATAAGTCACATATGTGTAACAGGACCTATTGATGTTCAACAACAAAAATGTTACATTAAAAATTTGACTTATTTACAGATATTATCTATGTTTTTTAATTTAAATATATTTTATATTTGACTATATTTTCCGTTTTAGAAGATTGTGTTCATGATAAAGAAGATTTTAAGCTTATTTTAACAACTTAAAAAATATTTATCAAGGATCGTTAATATAGTTAAACTAATAGTTATAAGATATAAGATGTGATATTTGCAATAATGTTTATTCTAATATTAATATCTATTTTATATTTATTAAAAATAGGGCAAAAAAGATACGTTGCGTGGTAATATAATTTCATTAAAAAATTTCAAAGCATTCTGAATACATTTAATTGGTTTATACAAATCTCTGTAACACAAAATGTCTTTATAATTTTTAAGACATTTTTTAATTAAAAAATAATTTACGAAAATATAGTTAATTTAATTTACAAAAAATATACTTTAAAGTTTTATGATTATAAATTTCATATAAATTTAATTTTGTGATTATTCTCAGTGTCCTGCAATGCGGTAGGATATTTCATGAGTAGTCTACTCATGGATGAAAGGAAAGGGGAAGCTTCTGCTGCGATGAAGCACCCGTAGATAGAAGTTTGACTTGGCTCCTAATCGCTGAGGATGGACGGCAGTGCCTTCTGGGAGGCCTTTAAAAGGGAACTACCCCGCAATTGCGTTTCGGAGGAGAGAAAACAACATTCTTACCTACACATAATATTTGTATCTAAATTGTAACTTAACGTATGTATTATTTCTAGTTACAATTCTGCAATGATTATAAATCCTTTTAAATGTGGTAATTGATGTTTCTTATACCGCTTGGTAGAAGCAACATCCAGACTGAGCCCATGAACCCGTGTGTCCTCATGGAAGAAGGGAAAGCTTCTATTGTGATGTAGCACCCGTAGGTAGAAGTCTGACTTGGTTCCGTGTCGCTGAAGAAGGAGGGCAGTGCCTTCCGAGAGGACTTTTTAGGGGGAACTACCCCGTATCGTATAGGTGAAAACCCGGAAATTCCCACCAGGTAGTCTGACTCACAAGGCTAAACATTATAAACGGCATTGAGTGTGCTCGTTTTTCGAAACAGTGTGTACAACAAAGCCGTCAGCGATTGAGCTTCCGCCCTAACGCTCACCAGCTGCGCGCGTTGCCGTTGAGAAACGAGTCGGGCAGATTTAATTTTAAATATCTAAAAGAAGGAGAGAAGAACATAAATTATTCGGGTGAAACGAATGCTTTAGTATGCGTAATTTTACAATTAAACGTGTTGTTGTTTCTTATCCCACTTGGCTGGCCAAGCCCACGAGCCCATATTGGACTCATGATTGAAGGGGAAGGAAGCAGCTTCTGTTGTGATGGAGCACCCGTAGGTAGAAGCCTGACTTTTGCTCCGTGACGCTCTTACAGTCATAGAAGACCGGGACCTACGGCTTAAAATGGATTCCGAACCACTACAAACATCCATGGCACCGCCGGGATTCGAACCCAAAACCTGTGGCACCGAGCGCCAGAGCGCTAGACACTCGGCCATTCAGGTCCCAAATTTGCCAACGGCACGCAGTGTTCCCAGGTGGTCACCCACCCAAGTACTGACCACGCCCAATGATGCTTAACTTCGGTGATCTAACGAGAACCGGTATATTCAGCATGGTACGGCCGTTGGCTACAATTAAACGTGGAGAATACAAGATTATAAGATGGTGAAATCTGATAATAATTGTGTGCATTATTATCCTTTTCACAAAACAATATGACTGTGTTTTTGGTAATCCTGAAAATTTTTATATACAAATCAGTTCTTTCCGTATGCATTGCGAACATGTCTTTAGTTTACACTAAGTGCAATGCTGATTAATGATGATGGATAATATAAAGAATGAATAATTTCTTTGCGCTCAGTGGAAGGAGTTTGAAGAAACTACAAACAGCTTTTCGTTTTGTTTTAAAATTGAAATACAGTCTTTGGTTAAACATCTTCATCTTTACAAAAATATAGAAAGAATGAAGAATAGTATCAAACTATATCTCATTTAATGGATTTGAAATATCTAACGGGATAATTCTTCTTGTTCATTGGCGCAACAGCCCATGGGGAGCCAAGGCCGTCCGTTTCTGGCATATTTCGAGACATATGTTTTTTTTACTGGTAGGGCTGTCACACCAATGCTCTACAGTCTTATTAGATTAAGATCTACGGTTTAAAATGGATTACGAACCACTACAAACTTCCATGACACCGCCGGGTCTCAAACCCGAATTCGAATTCTAAAAAATATTTTTTTTTTTTGCTTTATACCTTTGCTTTAAATCTGGTTACAATTTTCAAATGCAATGTTTGGATTTAATTTAATAAAAGTTTGTTAATATATTTTTTTAAAAATATTTTTGATAATTTATTTTTAACGTTTTTAACAGTTGATTAATAATAGATTAAATACTATTAACAAAAAATGTGTCACAAAGTATTGATTAAAATTGAGCACTCAGAAAATGTTTTAAAAAGAGCTTTCTGTATTAGACAGAATGACAAATACTCATCCTGAATAATACCAAGATTAAAATTCTCAAATACAAAATTATTCTTTAACATAAAATAAAATATGTGAGGGAAAAAAAAAAAACTATTTATTTTGCCATGACTGCTTGTCCTTTTAAAAGAGAAGATAAATTTTATGTGAATGCAAATATAGCCTCATGTAAAAAGACTGAAATGAACGGAATAGACAAATAAAATAAGCAAGTTATTCAAATGGTATAATGTGCAGTTGTTCATACAGCATGATCAATAAAACATTATAAACAATTTCAAAGCAAAATATCTTGGAAATGAAACTTTAAATCATTTTCAATAAATGCTATAAAGATATCACTTAATCCTCACTGAAGCAGACATTTATATGAAAAGCGTATTTATTTATGCAGTCATAATATTCATGAATAGTAGAATATAATACACAAATGTAAATGTATAAAACTAAGATTGATAGTTATTTTTTTTCGGAGATACATTTTTCACATAATTCATGCGTCTTATAGAATGTCACAAAGGCACTAGATGGGCAAGGTTATTGCCTAGTGGAAGGATTTTAAGGGATAATTGTCTCCATATGCATTCGCATGTTACTTGAAAGAAAACTGGGACCACTACTATTAGCTAATTCGATATCCTTTCTATTACAACTGCTGACAAAATCCCTTAGTTCGAAAAGCAGTGACTGAAACGCACAACATCTGCTGGTCTGAGCACTCCAGCGTACTAGTTGCACACATTGTTACATTATCATGAGTCACTAGTTGCACACATTATCATGAATATCACTATTGGGCAGTTATTGGGAACAGTTATTGTCTGCTTGCGAATAATCTACTTATCTTACATATAACTACCGATTAGCATGTTAACTACCTGCATGTTGTCAATACGCTAATTATGATGAATTGTCTACCAGGCAATTAAAGTTAAGGATAAATTATGAGGAGGTAGATAACTGCCTGGTACCAAACTTCATCAAGCGATGGATGGTATCTGGTAACCATAGTTCATCAAGTAATGGATGATATCTAGTAACTACACTTTATGAAGGAATGGGTGGTATCTGGTGAACATACTTCCTCAAGTAATGGATGATATCTAGTAACTACACTTTATGAAGGAATGGGTGGTATCTGGTAAACATACTTCCTCAAGTAATGGATGATATCTAGTAACTACACTTTATGAAGGCATGGGTGGTATCTGGTAAACATACTTCCTCAAGTAATGGATGATATCTAGTAACTACACTTTATGAAGGAATGGGTGGTATCTGGTAAACATACTTCCTCAAGTAATGGATGATATCTAGTAACTACACTTTATGAAGGAATGGGTGGTATCTGGTAACCATACTTCCTCAAGTAATGGATGGTATCTGGTAACCATAGTTCATCAAGTAATGGATGATATCTAGTAACCACACATCAAGTAATGGATGATATCTAGTAGCCATACTTCATCAAGGAATGGATGGTGTCTGGAAATCATACTTCATCAAGTAATAGTATGTGTTTTGGAAGCTTGGGAAATGGTAAGGAATTTTAGGAGTTTGGATAAAATCGTGATGCATTTTGGAGATAGCAAAATTTGTCAGACATTTACGATGTGTTGTCGTCACATATCAAATCACATTGGATATGTCACATATCACATATGTCACAGATGAATACAGAAAGGATTAAGAATAAACATAGAAAGGAATGAACACGGAAAAGATTAAACATGGAATAAACACAGAAAGGACTAAACATGGAATAAAAAACACAGAAAGGAAATCGTACTTCACATAATCAGACATAACAAAGTCACAAATAAATTAATACTGATGGCATTTATATTTAATATACTTTGTGAACTTCATTGTACTATTAATATAACAGTAAAATATATTCATTTCATTGTTCTCTTAAATTTTTTTTAATTACATTATATGTGTATAAGATGGAAAATAAAAATATGCGAGAGGAAAATATTTTAAAACAGGTATATTTAACGCATCCTTTTTAACTTAATTCCACCATATAACAACCTTTAAAATTCTTCTGAATATTTTCCATCACAAACACACATGTAGGCAATCATCCATTAAATATGTTAATGTTTTCCTTTCTGAAATATGTTTCACAACATTAATAAGGCAAACATGGGATAAAAAGAAGCTACCTATTTAAGTTTCCCGTCTTTTAAAAAAAATATCACTTTCAAGGGAAAAAAGGCATAGTTAATGAGCACAATAAATTGTTTTTCCTGTAACCGTAATCACCTTGATTAAAGCAGTAATTTAAAAGGATGGTGGCAATTTATTCACAATCTAATGAAATGAGATGCTAATTTATTATGATACCGTTTTTTTTTTTTTTTCCACTGTCAGAGCTCGAATTACTAAAAAGTAAAAAAAAAAAAGCAGTTTTTTTACTCTTACAAAATTAACGGTATATTTTTTACCGATGATAAAAAAATGTTACATTAAATATGATGGCAAATTAGAAATTTTATTGACAAAGATATTTATCTACTCGTAAAATTAATCAAGCGTTCGACCTTCAGAAGATAACATATGTTGACAAAATCAGTTTGGTAAACCACAAAATTAAATGGTAAACTTCGGAATCAATTTTGGTTCGTTAACTGAAGCATATGGATTTCAATCAAATTGACAACTTAATAAGATTTGATGGAATTAACCAATAGAAATATTCACAATCACTTAAATTGCCGTTTTTGGCACATTTTAAATACTTTGTAATAATATACATTCATTTTCAACTCTTGTAATATTATATATTCATTTTCAACTCTTGTAATATTTGTATATTCATTTTTAACTCTTGTAATATTATATTATACTTTGTAATATTATAATATTCATTTATCGAATAATGGTTTTTGAAATACGATATTTGATTCCTTTAAAACATTTGATTCCTTTTTTGTACATTGATGGAATTAACCGATAGACACACTTAAAATTGTCGTTTTTTGTCCCTTCCCTATGTAACATGAATACATATATTCATTTTTAAGTCTGAAATTTATCGAATAATTGTTTTTGAAATGCGATATTTCATTCCTTTGATTCCTTTTTTTGTAAATTTGATGGAATTAACCAACAGAAATATACACGTAAATTGCCTTTTCTTGCCCTTATCCGATAATTTATAGTATTATATAGTCATTTTCATATATTCATTTACGTCATTTATCGTTTTAGAAATGTGAAATTTGACACTTCGTGTTTTTAGACCCAGTGATCTGATTTAAAATCTCGTTCAAATTGTTTTAGCAGTTAAATCCTTTTCTATTAAAATACACATCTTTCATTCCTCATATCCTAAAAATAAATAAAATTATGGGTGGAAAAGAATTGGCAAAATATGTCTCACCCGACAGAAGACAATATCTTCTTCATCAGCCATGCAAAGAATTTTGTAGTCTACTTGGCTCAGGATAATTTGTTCACGAGCCACTTAAAAAAAACATTCCTTAAAGTTAATTTTCATATACTTATTTGGTCTAATATATATATAGTGCATGTGTGCATATAAATTAAATAATATAATGTGATAAAAGGAGTATGATGGCCAAATGACTAGTTCTCGGTGATACGGGTTTCGGGTTCGAGGTCCGGCGGTGCTATAGATGCTTGTAGTGGTACGGAATCCACTCTAAACCGTATGTCCCGGTCTAATATGACCGTTGAGCGTAGCGCTAACAACCGTTCCCAGTAAAAAGAAAAACAGCAACATCTCATATTTTGAAATCTACTAGTAGGCAAAAGGCCTTGTCCACTACGGGGCTGTCCCACAATTGAAAAAGAAGTTTTGTTAAAAAACGATATGTACATAATAAAAAGATTTGTATCATATTGGGAATGTTGTTTTTTGCACATATATCTAAATTCTATTCTAATCTATTTTTTACATAAAATATTTGTGAATATGCGTTTACCAAATCTTTAAACTTATTTTTGTTATTATCATTTTATCCTGTCTCGAAATCTGCCAGCAGGAAGACAGCCTTGCCCCACCGTATGTTTGTTGCTCCAGTGAAGAAGAATATAGTACAATGCAACTTGATGTAATACTCTTTTTTTGTTCCGATTTTTGTAAGAACCCTGTCTTAAAGTAATTCATTATAAAACATAAAAAAGCTTCACTCGAATATGAATACAATAATGATTTATGATGAGCTATAAAAAAGGGCTTTAAAAATTATCAATTTTTGATTCTCGAGCTTCTGGTGGCCTGATGCCAATTAGCTAGCACTCTAGCCTTTGGTACCACAGGTATCAGATTCGAATACTGGTGGTGGCATGGATGTTTGTGAGTGATTCGGAATCCTCTTTAAACTGTAGGTCCCGGTCTAATCAGCCCAAATTGTGCACAAAATGACAGTAGAGCGACAAACCAAATCAAATCTCAAATTGCTATTTCTTCTTACGCTAGTATTTACTCATGTCAATGGCATTGATGTCAAGACTGCAACACAATAAACAGTGAACATCATGTAAGAAATAAATACGGAAATTAACAAATAAATTAAAAAGTAACATAGTTAGGACCACTGTAACCCGGCAAGAGTATTATTGAAAAAGTTTTTACTTTCTAGTTAATAATAATTAAGGAAATGGTGAAAAAATATGTTATTAATATTTTTGTTTCCGCGTTTTTTTGTTAAATTAAAGAAGAATCATGCTCTATAGTTTAACTTTTCTTCATCATAGGGGTTCGGAATCCACGTTAAACTGTAGGTCCCGGTCTAATTAATTCAAAGTGTGCACAAAATGACAGTAGAGCGACAAACCAAATCAAATCTCAAATTGCTATTTCTTCTTACGCTAGTATTTACTCATGTCAATGGCATTGATGTCAAGACTGCAACACAATAAACAGTGAACATCATGTAAGAAATAAATACGGAAATTAACAAATAAATTAAAAAGTAACATAGTTAGGACCACTGTAACCCGGCAAGAGTATTATTGAAAAAGTTTTTACTTTCTAGTTAATAATAATTAAGGAAATGGTGAAAAAATATGTTATTATTATTTTTGTTTCCGCGTTTTTTTGTTAAATTAAAGAAGAATCATGCTCTATAGTTTAACTTTTCTTCATCATAGGGGTTCGGAATCCACGTTAAACTGTAGGTCCCGGTCTAATTAATTCAAAGTGTGCACAAAATGACAGTAGAGCGACAAACCAAATCAAATCTCAAATTGTTATTTCTTCTTACGCTAGTATTTACTCATGTCAATGGCATTGATGTCAAGACTGCAACACAATAAACAGTGAACATCACGTAAGAAATAAATACGGAAATTAACAAATAAATTAAAAAGTAACATAGTTAGGACCACTGTAACCCGGCAAGAGTATTATTGAAAAAGTTTTTACTTTCTAGTTAATAATAATTAAGGAAATGATGAAAAAATATGTTATTAATATTTTTGTTTCCGCTTTTTTTGTTAAATTAAAGAAGAATCATGCTCTATAGTTTAACTTTTCTTCATCATAGGGGTTCGGAATCCACGTTAAACTGTAGGTCCCGGTCTAATTAATTCAAAGTGTGCACAAAATGACAGTAGAGCGACAAACCAAATCAAATCTCAAATTGCTATTTCTTCTTACGCTAGTATTTACTCATGTCAATGGCATTGATGTCAAGACTGCAACACAATAAACAGTGAACATCATGTAAGAAATAAATACGGAAATTAACAAATAAATTAAAAAGTAACATAGTTAGGACCACTGTAACCCGGCAAGAGTATTATTGAAAAAGTTTTTACTTTCTAGTTAATAATAATTAAGGAAATGATGAAAAAATATGTTATTAATATTTTTGTTTCCGCTTTTTTTGTTGAATTAAAGAAGAATCATGATCTATAGTTTAACTTTTCCTCATAGTGGATCGGAATCCACGTTAAACTGTAGGTCCCGGTCTAATTAGTCCAAAGTGTGCTCAAAATGACAGTAGAGCGACAAATCAATCTTAAATCTACATTATACATTATATGACTTTTCAAAGTAAAACTTATGAAGCTTGATGCAGTCTATTGTGAATTCTACATACACAATAAATGAAACACAATGTACTTAGTAATTTTCGCACCTTACAGTCAAGAGCTTCTCTTATAAAAACGCCCACGCGAAGTTAACTGTTGAAGTGAAAGAACAGCAAGTGTTATTGAAAAAGTTGAAGCGCGTGTGTTGATTTTTGGAAGTTGTGAAAACGGAAGTGGTAAAAAAAAAATAATCACGTGACTGAGGAAGGTTAGAGTCCTGGTGTGGCATTCTGCACATTCTCAGACTCACGTGTTTTTGCAAGAGAATGCAGTGAAGAAACGGCACCCATCGTCTTAGGGAAAAAAATGGCTATTTTTAGGCCTTTTTTCTCGCGCTTATGAATTCCTTTGGCATAACTGACAGGAGATCCTTCTGGGAGTATTGCTCAATTTTTATCTTTTAAAGTAAACTAGAATTTTCCGGAAGCACAAAGACACTTTTTGCTCAACAGATGCCCTTTCGTTTTTAGGACTTTTTGCGCAATTTTAAAGTTTAGCCATCTTTCTCATTACATCCATTTTTGTTTCAAAGAATGAAGTATTATTGTTGAATGAAGTATTTATTATTATTCATTAAAAGTGTCGTATTATTTATTATTGTTGTATCATCATTATATTAATGATAATAATACTTAATGTTTAGAATTATTTTTTAGTTATTATTTAGTTTAATTTTACTTACATCCTTTTTTGAATATACGTGTATTGCAATTGAAATATTAATAGAATAAAAGTTGTAGATCATGTAGTGAAAATTAAATTTTCGCAGTAGCGTTTATGCGCTCTCTGCTTACTACGCTCTCTCTGACGATTTCTCAGAAGTTATGCGAGGGCGTTTGGCAACACGCATGTTTT
The DNA here is from genome assembly GCA_021605075.1 of Caerostris darwini. Lineage (NCBI taxonomy): Eukaryota > Metazoa > Arthropoda > Arachnida > Araneae > Araneidae > Caerostris > Caerostris darwini. The sequence goes on from BPLQ01012839.1 coordinate 310,634, forward strand.
TTTGGGTTTTGTTTTCGGAGTGTTGGCGGCGAGTTAAGTCGCAGCCCTTGTAAGAAGCAAATTAAATAATATAATACTATTTGAATAATATTAGCTCTTGCAAACTTTATTTGTAATTTTTCTCCAGATTCAACTCACCATGATCAAATCTTTCTAAATATATTAATGAAGTTGGTTAAGTATATATTTGGCATGAAAGTTTATTGATGATTCAAACGAATTATCTGTTTGAAAACTTAGAACTTTAATGTATTCCTTGTGAGACAGAGGTTTGTCACTCTACGGTTATTCTGTGCACTCTTTAGGCTCATTAGACCGGGACCTACAATTTAACGTGGATTCCGAACCACTAATAAACGTCCATGTCATTGTGTTGTTGTTTCTTATCCCACTTGGCTGGCCAAGCCCACAAGCCCATATGGACTCATGATTGAAGGAGAAGGAAGCAGCTTCTGTTGTGATGGAGCACCCATAGGTAGAAGCCTGACTTTTGTTCCGTGACGCTCTTACAGTCATAGGAGACCGAGACCTACGGCTTAAAGTGGATTCCGAACCACTACAAACATCCATGGCACCGCCGGGATTCGAACCCGAAACCTGTGGCACCGAGTGTCAGAGCGCTAGACACTCGGCCATTCAGGTCCCAAATTTGCCAACGGCACGCAGTGTTCCCAGGTGGTCACCCACCCAAGTACTGACCGCGCCCAATGATGCTTGACTTCGGTGATCTAACGAGAACCGGTATATTCAGCATGGTACGGCCGTTGGCGCTCCATGCCATTGTAAAATATATAAACATTGAAAGAAAGGACACATCTTTAATAAATGTTGAATTGTAACACTTGTGAAGTCAATTTGTGTAGTGGTAGACACTAATCTTCTGCGCATATAATACATGTTCTGTTCAGTTCAATAACGATGTCATTCGTACAACATCCAAGTTACAATTGCTTTTGTAATAATATGGTCCACCAAATATGAGATGCACTTTCTGAGCGCTAGTGTGCATATTACAGAAGAAATTTATTAAGAATTATGTGCCATTAATGGATGTGCAATTTTCTGCGAATTATAATTACTGCAATTTTATTGCTGTCCATGTTGTCCATGCGATTCAAAATTTGCAATGGGATTTTTTGATCAATCCACTTTTAGCATCTATCCTTTAGCGAGTTATGTAGTATATGGAACCATTTTAGAAATTCAGTACTTTTCCTTTATAACAGCCTTTGCATTCTTTGGTGCTTTTTGAAACGACTTTGGCACAAAGAGGAAAGTCAGTCAATGGCAAATTATCTGCTCTGACAGATGGCAGTGATAATCTAAATTACCTCTTCAATAAAGTTATTGTTATAAATAAAATAATTATTATTAGAAATAAAATTATTTCTTCAATAGTCTAGGACAGGCCAGAGGGTACTAAGCCTGTCTTAGACTTTATAATACGAATGATGTTTAGTAAGTTTGATTAAATATGATACTGTAATTACAATGATGTGGTTGGTTCTCTTAAAAAGGCAATCCCGAAGCTTCAACAATTATTGTTTTAATAGATAAATCTTTAATTTATAATCAGTGTCAGTTTAGGTTGTGTGTCCTGTGATTTACAAAAAGGTCCCTGCTATTAAGCCGCTCAGGTACTCCGCTTTGCTACCATAAAGCGGCTTACTCTGCGTCTACTTTTTTGCATCAACAAAATACAAGTTACAGATGCACATGCTCATTAGATTATAATAAATAGTTAGAAATACGCATTTATACATTATTCAATTTTGGTTTTTTTGCAATCAAAACAGTTAAAAATTGACTCGTCCATTTGCTCGCTATTTTAAGATGAAAAAATAATTAAAAATTTTAGTTTAATCTTTGGGAAAGTAAAAGAAAACACATTTTAATATGAATTTTAAAAATAATATGTAATAATCAAATAAACATTTTTGAGCATTTTAAAACAAAACAGTATTAGTTGAAATATGATAAATTAGATAGTCTCAAAATAGGTAAAGTGTTTATGACATTTGGCGATACCTAGCACATCGTCATCGCCAATAATGCTGTAGAAGAAAATTACCAGTAATTTTGTTTCTATTTTTTCATTTATTTTTATAATCTATTGGTTTATTTTATATGAATTGCGTTTTTTACATTTGCGCTTATGTTTGGTTCTAAACAACAAATATTTATTACAAGCTAATATTGTTAAAAATTGACATGCAATTATCAGAATCAATATTTACTTATTGAAATTCACAATTTTTCGAAGTCATAATAAAAGAATAAATTTATTATACATGTTTTCATTTTCGATCTTTGAAATTTGTTTTAAAATGTCGAAAGAATTTTAATAGAAAATATAATTTTGAAGTTGAAGCCCTCTAACAACGTTAGAAAACAACGTTTTTGGAGACGAGTTACGTGAATTTTAATTAAGTATAAACAAAACAAAAATTCAAGATCCAGTAATGAAATATAAATTAATTTCCAAATAACGCAAAATGATTCAAAACTTGTAATAGTCAGTTATTTGAATTTAATTAGGTAACTGTCAAATAAACTATAGAATTTTCTTGAAGTCTGACTTCCAACAATAACAGACAGACAAATTTAATATTGATGACTTCCAATCTTAGAAGTTCATTTTTAATCACAATTAAATATTTCGGTTAACTTTTAAGTTTTCACGTTAATTAGTAAATGTCTGGAGAATAAATTTGTCGACATATGGTTGTAGTGAAAGGAAATTGTATTATATATATATAACAGGTGGACTGAAAAGTTCGTAGGCTGATACATAGATGGCGATACTAGTATTAAATCCATATGACTTTTCGTTAGCCCTAACCTTCAAAAGGCACGTGTATAAATTTGACAGCTGTTGCACTATTAGTATGTGAATTATAGCATTTTTAGTGAAGTTATAGCATTTTTAGTGTTCATCACGTGCAGTCCACTCGGCTGACTGTCGATTGGACTCTGGTGTGAAAGTATGGAGCCATGTTTCATCCATTGTCACATATCGACGCATAAATTCGGGTTTATTACGATTGAACAACTCCAAACACTGCTTAGAATCATCAATTCGTTGCTGTTTTGGGTCGATTGTAAGCTCGCGCAGCACCCACTTTGAACAGAGCTTTAGCATATCCAAATATTCATTTTCACGATACGTCCAACACGTTCCTTTGATATTTTTAGGGTCTGAGCTATCTCAATCCACTTCACTTTACGGTTATCAGAAATTATTTTGTGGACTTTTTTGATGTTTTCGTCGATAACAGCCTCTGTGGGGCGTCCACTGCGTGCATCGTCCTCGGTGCTCATTTCACCTCGTTTAAATTTAGAAAACCACTTCTCTACGGCTAATTTTCCTGGTGCAAAGTCCGAATAATGCTTATCAAGCCAAGCCTTGACTTCAATAGTATTTTTTTCGCCAAAAAAAGCAATGCTTTATTAACACACGAAATTCCTTTTTATCCATTTTTTCAAACTAATAAAAGTTGCTTCACTAAAAATGCTATAACTCACATAATAATAGTGCAACAGCTGTCAAATTTATACACGTGTCTTTTGAAGGTTAGATCTAACTAAAAATCATATGGATTTAATACTAGTAGCGCCATCTATGCGTCAGCCTACGACCATGTCAGCCCAACTGTTTATTTATATATATATATATAATGTTTTAAAATATTTCATTAGGAGTTCAGGTTACAAATTGATGATTTACTCCTGATGGCAGACTGATTGCGGATTTACTCATGAAAGCGATATATATCCAATGAACAAGGCCAAATGCTGTGGTATCATTTTCAGTGGAAATACATCCATATAACGTATAATAATTATTTAAAAATTTGTTAATCTCTCTTAGTGTTTATATATCCAACACATAATATTTTTTTTAATCAAATAACTGGCCTTATTTTTAATCATTTAACGTCACAGAGCATCTTTAATGGCTGCTATAGCAGTAAAGAATGAAATAGAAAACATTCCACGCATTCAATACACCTTATGCATGCTTCATTTAGGCCAGCAATTTATGCAAGCACCCATAAAAATAATCACCTCACTTCGTTCAATGAGGTTTGGTTTTGCTCGTTATTTGCGGTTGTGGCATGACGGCCCGTCCAATCTATCTTTACGACGTAAGTCTGTCACGTACAACACTATAACGATTTTCTACGTGATATCGGGTGATATATCGCCGCTGCGTTTTATCTCCATATATGAGACCGATACGGATTTAAGAGATGGATTTCGTGCCCAGGTTAAAAACGTCTGTGCAATCATCTTAGTGGTTTAGAGAATTGAATGTACGATACAAAAAAAAAAAAAATGATGGATTTCTTAATCATCAATTTAAAGGAAACCAGTTTAAACATTCATTTAAAGAAAACTAGTTTAAACAAGAAGAAACATGTTGTGACCTGCAATCTGCTTTTGTATTGTTAAGTTCGCTGAATGCTTGGTGGATTTTATTTATTAGCTTAATGTTTGGTTTTATTTATTTTATTTACAGTTTAAATTTGTTTAGCTATAAATTTTTTATATGTATTTTCTTAATAGCTATTTGTCATTTCGGATTTAATATACGAAATCATAAACTTCTTTAAAAGTATTGAAATTCTTCTGTGTTTTGCTTTTTATTTTTGGACCTTATTACATAACGGTATACAAAAAGGTGAATAAAATGTATATAATAAGTATTTCTCCTTTAGGATTTAATGGCTTTATTTTTATATAGACAAACCACTGTGTACATAAAAATAAAGCAATACTGTTGTAGTGATATTGGTTGGCAAAATGGTTTATCTACATTAAAAATAAAGTAATGTTGTTAGTATACTTCATAGGTAATTTAATTTCTTAATTTCAAGCATTTAATGCTTAGGTTTGATGAAGAAGGTTTTTAGAACTACTAAAGTGTTATGCTTTGTGCTTGTAGATAAATTTTAAAATCCTTACAGTATTGAAATTTTGCAAAATTTTAAACTTCCTTATATACATATATTAACATAAATAGAATTGAAAATTTTAAAAATTAACTTAAAGCGTCATTAAAAATAATTATATGCTTCAGAAATAAATGTTTTGATGAAAACAGATACTTTGGAAAAATTGTTTTACTAAATATTTACGATACTTTTATAGTAATAATTTTATTTCAAGTTCAATTTTATTGCAGATTCCTCTTTCAGTAAATGCGTAACTCTAAATTATTTGTCCATAAACAGAACTACAATTTCGAGTTTCAACCTATAAAATGGCAGATAATTCCAAGTAGTAAATAGATTTTATGGGCTTGATTTTCCCCAAAAGAACTTCTTCAGATGAACTGTTTCTCGAAGCAGTGAATTTTTAGTTTCACTCTTTTCAACTCCAGCTTAAAATGTGGCCAAAGCCATAAACGGTAACATTAAAAATCATTTTAATATTCTGAAAATGGTGCCCTAGACCGCTGAGTCGAATGCTTTTAGTCCTTCACTAACTTCGAAAGCAATTTTAAATTATGCATTGTACACAGTTTATTATTTTACTTACATTGCAATTTAAGAAGTCTCAAAATATAAAATTTTTTTTTTTAACTTAACGGTCAATAAACAGCTTTATAGTTCTAAATTAAATCAGACAAAAAAAAAAAAAAAAAAAAAATTTAAATTATTTAGTATACAAATAACTAATGGCCAAGTGGTACACTCGGTACCACAGGTTTCGGGTTCGGTTCCCGGTGCTGCCATGGATGATTTTAATGGCTCGGAATCCACTTTAAACCCTAGGTTCCGGTCTAATAGGATCGTAGAGCGTTGTGGGGGGTAGTGTTAATGTCGCGTCCGTAGCATATCTTCAAACTAGACGTGCCCCCTGGGTAGTGTTAAATGGGTAACAGCGGTGCAGCCCTTGCTTATGGCATAAAGCTTAACTGTCTCTGTATTGCCAGCTGCATTAGAACAACATAAAAATTATTAAAAAATTCCAGAAAAATTTGAAATTTCTGAAGTATTTTAAGAACAAAAAATGCTCAATTGTAATACAATCTCAATCTTTCATTTATGCCATTTCAAAATTATCGTAGTACAGAAAAATGTTAAAATTGTAATGTGTAATGTTAAATGTTGTGTTAAAATTAGTACACGCGACACTTCGTAAACTGATATACTACCTTCTTTATTCGCACAAAGCTCCACGGTGGGCCAAGGTCATCTGCCTATTGGCAGATTTCTAGACATGAGATGCTTTTTATTTACGGGGTACTGTTGTCACTCCTACGCCTATCAGTCATATTAGTGCAGGACCTACGGTTTAAAGAGGATTACAATTCACTACAAACATCCGTGGCAACCTCCAGAACTCGAACCCGAAATCTCTGGCACTGAGAACCAGAGCTCTCGATACTCGGCCATTCAGGCCCTCCAGATTTAAGTAGACGGATTAACTGATGCCATTTGTCTCTATCTTGTTCTTTGTATTCTTTTGCCTTTTATGATATTTGTTGTCCGTAAACTTGGAAATTGAAAAGAAATTGGAAATAATTAAATAAATTTACGAATTGGAAATAAATAAATAAATTTAGCCATTGGACATAAATAAATAAATATAAAAATTCGATTAATTAATATTTTGTGCAATTATATTTTTCTAAAGTTTCCAATAATATATAATAAAACTTTATTTTTGAAACTTTTTATTAAAAAGAAGATGACAAAAAAAAATGTCAAAATATTTAATAAATTGCTCTGAAGTAAACTTATCATATGCAGGTGTATTCCAAAATTAATCTCCTTTTCTAGGATTGAATCTCCGGTACATTCCTTTGGTACACCTAGTCCAATATCCCTAATGAGGCATATTAATTATTTTGAGAGAAAAAGAAAGCCTCCGAACACTTTCAAAAGCCGAGCTTTATCGAGTAAATGCAGCCTGGGTTATTAAGTATTGATCTCGCGGAACAAATTTATTGTGAAGGTACAAATTAATTTCCTGACGTATCACGTTTCCCAAATTTAACGCCATGACGAAAAATGTAATTCATTAGAAGCTGCCAACAATTTTATTGGAAAACTGTAACAGTTTCGGGCTCCTTTATTCTGATTTTGCTTGGTATTTTGACTTTTAATATTTGTTAATACAAAGTATGTTAATTAATAACAGGTATGACGCTACATTGACTGTTTTCAGTACTTTAAATATTTCACTTCGACAATGTTTTTGGAAAAAAATAAAGAAAGAGGCAGAAGATAAAAAAGTTTTTAAAAATTCCAGAAAATGTGAAATTTCGAAAGAATGCCTAGAAAAAAGATGCTCAATTTATAATACTATCTCAGTCTTCATTTATGCCATATCAAAACTAGTGTTATTATAAGACATTAATATCATTATAAAATATTGATTTTATTATTAAAAGTTTTGACCAAATTACAAAATAGGGGCCGTCGGAGTTCGGTTATTTTTTTTATGACGCTAAGATCTCTAAATGGGGTAACCCAGATACCTTGTAATCTTTTCAATTCAATTCTCTTACAATCACAATATTTATTTTGGAGAACTTTGACGAAAACAATTTTTGACGCCAAATCCCAACGGTCCCTATTTTGCAATTTTGCCAAATTTTTTATTTAAAAATCAACTAATTAAAATATATGTTGGCCTTGATTAGGCACCACTAAAAATATAAGGTATACCCTTATGCTATAAAATTAAAAGACATAAGTTCAACATCAACAATAACATAATTCAAATATAAAAGTTAACACATGAATTTTATACCATTTTTTTCTCAATTTCATAATTCAGTAAACATTAAATACATCACTTTGCTAATTTTTTTGGAAAAACATTTCAGGAAAAATGCATAAGATCAAGATTGTTAAGAAATTCCAGAAGAATTCCAAGAACAAAAATGCTCAATTTATAATACAATTTCAATCTTCTCTTTATGCCATTTCAAAACTAGTGTTGTTATAAGGCTTAATATCATTATAAAATATTGATTTTATAAAAAAATATTTTTTTTTAATTTGGCTAAATCGCATTTTGGCCAAATCGCAAAATAGGGCCGTTGGAGTTCGGCGATTTTTTTATGACGCTAACTGAGCAATAAATCTCTAAATGTGGTAACCCAGATTTCTAATATTTTTTTTTTCAATGCACTTCACTTACAATCGCAAACCTTTTTTTGGTGCACTTTGGCGAAAACAATTTTTGAGGCCAAATCCCAACAAATTTTGCCAACATTTTTTATTTAAAAAAAGAACTATTTAAAATATATGTTGACCTTGATTCAGGCATCCCTAAAAATATAAGGTTTTCAATTATACTACAAATTAAAATATGTAAGTTCAACATCTGTGCAAACAATCATAAAATAGCATCATGAATTTTATACTTTTTTTTTTTCTTCTCAATTCCATAATCATTTTCTTACTAAAATTTAATGGATTTTTTTACGATGTATCCAATTAATTAGACATATGTTGTTTTGAAACATTAAACAATAAATTCTTAAAATATAAACAGTGTTTTAAGTAGATCATAAGACTGTAAAATAAAATACTTATCATAAAATTCCGGCAAAATACAAAGTCAACAGATACTATTATAAAATTTTGGAAAAAGTAAATCTTAAAATCATGTATTGTTACCCAATTATTTTTCTGAAACCGTAAGCATTGTCGAAAACATTGTTCAGAGTTAAACAGAATTAATTCATTGCTTGTTTTGGTTTCTGAATAACGTTTCTGTTATTACAAACGTTCAAGCCAACGGCCGTACCATGCTGAATATATCGGTTCTCGTTAGATCACCGAAGTTAAGCATCATTCGGCGCGGTCAGTACTTGGGTGGGTGACCACCTGGGAACACTGCGTGCCGTTGGCAAATTTGGGACCTGAATGGCCGAGTGTTTGGCTCTGGCGCTCGGTGCCACAGGTTTCGGGTTCGAATCCCGGCGGTGCCATGGATAACGAATCCACTTTAAGCCGTAGGTCCCGGTCTTCTATGACTGTAAGAGCGCCACGGAGCAAAAGTCAAACGGGGTGCTCCATCAAGCTGCTTCCTTCCCCTTCAATCATGAGTCCATAGCCAGCCAAGATGGGTTCAAACAGCAGAAGATGGCAAAGTGCAATCGAGTGAAGAGGCTATTGTTAGAGAAATGGTAACTGATAAAATCAATATAAGTTCATGTTCTTCAAAGATGTAATATGTTTAGTAATTTATTTCTCGGTAAAGTTTATTTTTATAAATAAAAATGCATCTGACGTTGTGAATTAATATTATTTTATGGAATATTATCTTTGAAATTGGTTATGACAACAGAATGTTTATACCAGGCAATTTATAAACAAAAATTTTTTTATAGATAATATGCATGAGATTTCTTTTTTCTCGCACATTTTTTTCGTTCTAATGCAGCTGGCAAACATTTAGACAGCTTGGTCTTGGATGCCTTAAGGCAAGCGCTGCACAGACGTTATTCACTTAGCGCTACCCAGGGGGCGCGTGTAACTGGAAGATAAGCCACGGACGCGGAGTAACAATGGCCCCGCAACGCTCTACGATCCTATTAGGACCGGGATTTACGATTTTAAGTGGATTCCAAACCGCTACACACATCCATGGCACCACCGGGACTCGAACCTGAAACCTGTGGTACCGAGCGCCAGAGCGCTATCCACCATTAAGGCCCCTTTTTCGTACATTAAAATCAACAAAATTTCAAACTGGAAAATCTTTCTATAAATATTTTAAGCTAGGAAATTTTTAACCAAGCGAGAAATTCCCCTTATTTTTCTGATGCTTGATCTGGAGGCTTTCCCATATTCAATTATAAAGCTTATCTATAAGTAAATGAATGAAGTTATTAAAAGTAAAGTCAACATATCTATGAAACATTTCTTCAAAAGTTCGGAATAATTGAGCATGCACTTATATTAATCATTCTTAAAATTCATCGATCTTTCTTATAATACCTATTTCATAAATTATGATTTAAATTCTACAAATAATTTTTAATGCAGTGTAGTAAAAAGAAATATTTGGAGAAAACGCGAAATTCGTAATCTCATTTGACTATCTTCTTCTTGTTTTTCATTGGTGCAACAGCGTCATGGTAGGCCTAGGCCCTCTGTCTACTGGCGGATTTCTAGACAGGAATGGTTTCTGTTGTTGTTACTAATACCCCTGGTACAGGAAAGCCTACACCAGGTCCGCACTAACCCCTCGCAGGCGACGTCCATGGCTGAGAGTAACATTCAGCTTTACTTTTATTGCACTGTTGTTTGGTGCAGCATGGCCAAATCTGACCCTTATGCCATAAAACCAACCGACCAACCAATCACTTTTAGTAAGGAACCACGAGGATTGAAGACTGACTAAACATTAAGATAACGCTCTACGACCATATTAGACCGGGACCTATGGCTTAAAGTGGATTCTGAACCACTGCAAACATCTAAGGTACCACTGGGACTCGAACCCGAAACCTGTCGCCCCTAACGCCAGAGTTCTAGGCACTGCCATTCAGGCCCAGATACTTTCTTTTAAGAGGTGGAGTTGTCAGCCTTACACACAACTTTCAGCAGTCATATTAGACTGGGACCTACGGTTTACAGTGGATACCGAACCACTACAAAAAACCATGGCCGCGCCGGGACTCGAACCCGAAGAGTGGGGCACAATGCTCCAGACCGATAGTCACTCGGCCAGTATGGGGGCTTATTACATATATCATACTAGTAGACAAGTCTCCTATATATGTAATATATGGGGGGCTTGACTATCATCTATGTAATATATCGCAACTATATATACGATATCTAAAGAAAATTATAGAAATATGACATAATAACAACAAATTTAGTTGAGTAAATATTTCAGTTGAAATCTAGAATTCCTTTTTTAAAATTACACAAAAAGGAAAATATTCCTGGCGTGCTTTTGATTCATACGGAATGAAGTCATGATGACGTAAATGTAGTACGTCTTTTAATGTCCTCTGCGAGTAAATTCCTTGATGAGTTTCGTAGTGCCACTTTTTTTCATCATGTCCCGAGGAAGGAAACTCAACTTACTCGAGTTATGTTACTTTTTTACACTTTAAAACAAAGAAGTCTTATTTTTTTAATGGTCTTATATTTATTTTAAGAAAACAGACTCTGTCATTTCTTGCCAAGGAAAAAAAACACCAACTGGAAATAACTATGTTTGTAGCAAACTTTTAATTCTCTTTTAAGTAGTTGGTGAAAAAATCTCACTGTTTTGCTGTCTTCGGTGCCATTCTTTGTCTATGAAGAAATACATCAAGCTCATTGTTCTTGAAAAGTTTATTTTAACACAAGAGACACTGAACTTTTTGAAATAAAAATAAAATTTTTTTCCTGTACAATCTTGCTTTGTATTTCGTTTATCTGTTAATGTTTATTTGAAACTGGAGAATGAAATCAAATAATTTAAAGCGATTTTATGTACAGCAATTGAAAGTAAAGGGATTAATATTGTTGTTGTTGTTTCTTATCCCACTTGGCTGGCCAAGCCCACGTGCCCATACGTACTCATGATTGAAGGAGAAGGAAGCAGCTTCTGTTGTGATGGAGCACCCGTAGGTAGAAGCCTGAGTTTTGCTCCGTGACGCTCTTACAGTCATAGGAGACCGGGACCTACGGCTTAAAGTGGATTCCGAACCACTACAAACATCCATGGCACCGCCGGGATTCGAACCCGAAACCTGTGGCACCGAGTGCTAGAGCGCTAGACACTCGACCATTCAGGTCCCAAATTTGCCAACGGCACGCGGTGTTCCCAGGTGGTCACCCACCCAAGTACTGACCGCGCCCAATGATGCTTGACTTCGGTGATCTAACGAGAACCGGTATATTCAGCATGGTACGGCCGTTGGCAGGGATTAATATATAATCATCATATATATATGTATATATATATATATATATCATCAGTGGCGTAACAGCTCTATGATGGGGCAAGGCCGTTTGCCTACTGATAAATTTCGAGGCAATAGATGTTGTCTTCTTACTGGGTAGGGTTGTTTGCCTTACAACCAAAGCTCTACGATTGTATTAAACCGGCAAATAGGATTTAAAGTGGATTCCAGACCACTACCAACATCCATGGCACCGCCGGAACTGGAAGCCGAAGCCTGTGGTATCGAGAGTCACAGCGCAACCACTCGGCCGTCAGGTGTAATATATCGTAACCATATACTGCAGATACATATTAATCAAGCCAACGGCCGTACCATGCTGAATATACCGGTTCTCGTTAGATCACCGAAGTCAAGCATCATTGGGCGCGGTCAGTACTTGGGTGGGTGACCACCTGGGAACACCGCGTGCCGTTGGCAAATTTGGGACCTGAATGGTCGAGTGTCTAGCGCTCTAGCACTCGGTGCCACAGGTTTCGGGTTCGAATCCCGGCGGTGCCATGGATGTTTGTAGTGGTTCGGAATCCACTTTAAGCTGTAGGTCCCAGTCTCCTATGACTGTAAGAGCGTCACGGAGCAAAAGTCAGGCTTCTACCTACGGGTGCTCCCTCACAACAGAAGCTGCTTCCTTCCCCTTCAATCATGAGTCCATATGGGCTCGTGGGCTTGACCAGCCAAGTGGGATAAGAAACAACAAACAACAACATATATATATATATTATATTTTTACTTATAATATACTTATATTTTTTATTTTTAAGCATAATTATTGATCGTTATACATATATATGTATAACAATGATAAAAAACTCTAAATTGAGCTAATAATTACACCTTGTGTGTCCCTTTTGAAAATTAAATAACTTAAAATCATGCAAGATCCTATTTTTATCTATGCAAAAACCTTTGTTTCGTAAATTTATGCTGTGTTGTTGTTGTTTTATTGCTTTTTTTTTGCAAGGAAAATTCAAAAGTGGAATTTATCTAAATTAAATAGAAATATAAAATTTACCACGTAACGCATTTTTTTCTCTCTCTAGAAATTTTTAATGAAATAAATAACCTTAGCACTACTTTTTTTCGTTTGTTAACGAATTGCTTTTCTCAAAAATGGCGCTGAAATAATTAACCTTGTTTTACTGACTGGTTTCCACACAAAAAATTTGTTTTAATAACATAAAAAAAAAATAGCAGTTCTTGTAAGACCTATAAAAAATTCTACAACTGTAACATTTTCCTTAATGGTCCTCCCACAACTAAAAGAAGAGACCATTTTTAAAAGAAAAGTTCAATTCAAACATCCAATTATCCCTTTGAAATTCCCAAGTTAAGCACATGTAATTAGATTCTAACTTGTTCTCGAGGTTATTAAAGATTTGAACATAGATTTCATGAAAAATTTAAAAAATAGAATATACCTGGTTTTTTAATGAATTGTTTTTCTGGAAAAGGGCATTGAAATAACGAACCTTTTTTTATTGACTTCATCTTAGTATTTCCAGAATTAATTTGATTTTAATAATATAAAAAATCATTCTATATTATAATAATAATACTATAAAGTCATTTAGCTTATTAAATTATATTACATTATTGTTAGAAAACAATTATATTGCTTTTATTGAAAAGAAAACGTTAAAAAATAAACAATAGAATGCATTTAGATTTTTAATGAATTGTTTTTGACAAAAATGGCGCTATAATAATTAACCTTGTTTTACTACTACATGTTAGTGGTTTCCAGAAAAAATTTAATTTTAATAATATAAAAAATTAATTTGATATCATAATAAAGCCATTTAGCTTTAAAGGCATGTACGCTTGTACATAGATTTCATGAAAAATTAAAATAAAAAACAAAACAATAGAAAGTATCTGGGTTTTTAATGAATTATTTTTCTGAAAAATGACGACACTGAAATAATGAACCTTGTTTTACTGACTTCATCTTACTGTTTCCAGAAAAAGTTCATGCTAATTGTATAAAAAAAATAGTAGCTATTGTAAGTGCTGTAAAAATTTCTACGAGTGTAACATTTTCTTTAATGGTCCTTCTAGAAACTAAAAGAAGAGATCATTTTTAATAGAAAAATTAAATTCAAATAAATCTTATCTCTTTGAAACTCCTAAGCAAAGCACATGTAATTAGATCGAGGTCATTAAAGACTTGAACATCGATTTCATGAAAAATAAAAAAAAAAAAACATCCTTTCAGTATTCCCAGAAAAAGTTTGATTTTTACTAATATAAAAAAATCATTCGATATTATAATAATATTAATATAAAGTCATTTAGCTTTAAAGGCTTGCACATAGATCTCATGAAAAATTAAAAAAAAAAAAAAAAAAAAAAAAGAATTGTTTATCACAAGTTTTTTAATGAATTGTTTATCACAAAAATGGCCCTGAAATAATTAACCTTGTCTTACTGACTTCATCTTAGTGATTTCCAGAAAAATTCTGATTTTAACAATATCAAAAACAGTAGATATTGTAAGAGCTGTAAAAATTATGCCAGTAACATTTTCCTTAATGGTCCTCCTAGGACTACAAGAAGAGATCATTTTTAAAAGAAAAGTCCAATTCAAACAAACCTTATCCCTTTGAAACTCCTAAGTAAAGCACAAGTAATTAGATTCTAACTTGTTGTCGAGCTTTAAGGCAAAGCTAATTAGCCGAGTCACCTTAATATTTTCTTTCTAATTAGATATACGTCTACCTTGCCAAGGGCCTGAAGGAAACTTATGAAGTTTTCCCGCCAAAAAAAATACATTTCTAGTATTCCATTAGGAACATTACCAGCAACAGAAAAGAATTAAAAAGATTAGCTGAAGTTGAAGAGAAACTGCAGCCAAAGAAAGAAGGAAAGAAAGATCATTCGAAAATTCGATGGAAGAATACTCTTAAAGAAAAGATTTCGATTCGAAAATGCAGTCAAAGCGAAAAGTCGATACCACTGACTAGGGACAGAGAGTCTGGGATGGTTCTGCGATTCATTTAATTCTCCACGGCCCCGGCTGTAATCACCGGCTCTTTGATTAGGTTTTGGTATCGGGGAAGGGTTAATTGAATAAAAAAGAAACTTCCTTAATTGGAGGTAATGAAATTAGCTGGCCGCTGCAATTTTAATGCACGGTTTGTAAGACATGGGCTTTTAGTAGTCTTTAGCTAATCAGTTTGTTAAGTAGCTCTGGGTCGATAGTGGGAAAAGCTGTAAAAATATGTAAATTAAGGTCGAAAAAATCATTCTATTACGAATATCACCTATATTCTCGGCAAGCATTTATCAATAAGTACTGCAGCATACAAAAATGGTAAAAATTAATTTAAATCGCTTATTTCTTTTATATTCAAAAGAATTTTTATTTTGATATGCTTAAACCATTTTGACCTATTTCTCAATAATACTGGAAAAATATAGTCGGCTAGAATATCTTTAATCCGAAAAGTTAACCAAAATGGATACGACACTGTTTAACTTCTGGATTAATTGGTAACATACGAGTTTCTAAAAGGACAAACAGTATTAATGTATAGATCTACTAAATAACTGAAAATATTTTTAAAGGCCTGCACATAGATTCCTTGAAAAATTAAAAAAAATTATAAACAATAGAATGCATCTAGACTTAAATGAATTGTTTTTCTCAAAAATGGCACTGAAATAAATAGTCGTGTTTTACTGACTTCATCGTTGTGTTTCCAGAAAAAATTTGATTTTAATAATGTACAAAATCATTGTGTATTATTATATTAATAATATAGAGTCATTTAATTTATAAAATTATATTGCATTATTGTTAGAAAACAATTATATTTCTTTTATTGAATAGAAAAAGTTAAAAAAAAAAAGAATGATTGATTCTGATGTTTTTAAAGGCTTGCGCTTAGATTTCATGAAAATGTTTATAAAAAAATTATAAACAATAGATGTTATTTATTTTTTAATGAATTGTCTTTCTCGAAAAGGGTACTGAAATAATTAAGCTTGTTTTACTGACTTCATTTCCGTGTTTCCAGAAAAATTTACTTTTAATAATATACATAAAAAAAAAAAAAAAAAAAACAGTAGCTATTGTAAGAGCTGTAAAAATTTCTACGAGTGTAACATTTTCTTTAATGGTCCTCGTAGAACAAAAAGAAGATATCATTTTAAAAAGAAAAATCCAATTCAAACAAACCTTATCCCTTTGAAACTCCCAAGTTAAGCACATGTAATTAGATTTTAACTTGTTCTCGAGGTTATTAAAGATTTGAACATAGATTTCATGAAAAACTTAAAAAATAGAATATACCTGGTTTTTTAATGAATTGTTTTTCCGGAAAAGGGCATTGAAATAACGAACCTTTTTTTACTGACTTCATCTTAGTATTTGCAGAATTAATTTGATTTTAATAATATAAAAAATCATTCTATATTATAATAATAATACTATAAAGTCATTTAGCTTATTAAATTATATTACATTATTGTTAGAAAACAATTATATTGCTTTTATTGAAAAGAAAACGTTAAAAAATAAAACAATAGAATGCATTTAGTTTTTTAATGAATTGTATTTCTCAAAAATGGCACTAAAATAATTAACCTTGTTTTACTACTACATGTTAGTGGTTTCCAGAAAAAATTTGATTTTAATAATATAAAAAATTAATTTGATATCATAATAATATTAATATAAAGCCATTTAGCTTTAAAGGCTTGTACATAGATTTCATGAAAAATTAAAATAAAAAACAAAACAATAGAAAGTATCTGGGTTTCTAATGAATTATTTTTCTAAAAAATGACGACGTTGAAATAATGAACCTTGTTTTACTGACTTCATCTTACTGTTTCCAGAAAAAGTTCATGCTAATAGTATAAAAAAAATAGTAGCTATTGTAAGTGCTGTAAAAATTTCTACGAGTGTAACATTTTCTTTAATGGTCCTTCTAGAAACTAAAAAAAGAGATCATTTTTAATAGAAAAATTAAATTCAAATAAATCTTATCTCTTTGAAACTCCCAAGCAAAGCACATGTAATTAGATCGAGGTCATTAAAGACTTGAACATCGATTTCATGAAAAATAAAAACAAAAAATAGAATATATCTGGTTTTTTAATGAATTGTTTTTCGCGAATACGGTACTGAAATAACTAGCCTTGTTTTATTGACTTCATCTTAGTATTTCCAGAATTAATTTGATTTTAATGATATAAAAAATCATTCTATATTATAATAATAATACTATAAAGTCATTTAGCTTATTAAATTATATTACATTATTGTTAGAAAACAATTATATTGCTTTTATTGAAAAGAAAACGTTAAAAAATAAAACAATAGAATGCATTTAGTTTTTTAATGAATTGTATTTCTCAAAAATGGCACTAAAATAATTAACCTTGTTTTACTACTACATGTTAGTGGTTTCCAGAAAAAATTTGATTTTAATAATATAAAAAATTAATTTGATATCATAATAATATTAATATAAAGCCATTTAGCTTTAAAGGCTTGTACATAGATTTCATGAAAAATTAAAATAAAAAACAAAACAATAGAAAGTATCTGGGTTTCTAATGAATTATTTTTCTAAAAAATGACGACGTTGAAATAATGAACTTTGTTTTACTGACTTCATCTTACTGTTTCCAGAAAAAGTTCATGCTAATAGTATAAAAAAATAGTAGCTATTGTAAGTGCTGTAAAAATTTCTACGAGTGTAACATTTTCTTTAATGGTCCTTCTAGAAACTAAAAAAAAAGAGATCATTTTTAATAGAAAAATTAAATTCAAATAAATCTTATCTCTTTTGAAACTCCCAAGCAAAGCACATGTAATTAGATCGAGGTCATTAAAGACTTGAACATCGATTTCATGAAAAATAAAAACAAAAATAGAATATATCTGGTTTTTTAATGAATTGTTTTTCGCGAATACGGTACTGAAATAACTAGCCTTGTTTTATTGACTTCATCTTAGTATTTCCAGAATTAATTTGATTTTAATGATATAAAAATCATTCTATATTATAATAATAATACTATAAAGTCATTTAGCTTATTAAATTATATTACATTATTGTTAGAAAACAATTATATTGCTTTTATTGAAAAGAAAACGTTAAAAAATAAAACAATAGAATGCATTTAGTTTTTAATGAATTGTATTTCTCAAAAATGGCACTAAAATAATTAACCTTGTTTTACTACTACATGTTAGTGGTTTCCAGAAAAAATTTGATTTTAATAATATAAAAAATTAATTTGATATCATAATAATATTAATATAAAGCCATTTAGCTTTAAAGGCTTGTACATAGATTTCATGAAAAATTAAAATAAAAAACAAAACAATAGAAAGTATCTGGGTTTTTAATGAATTATTTTTCTAAAAAATGACGACACTGAAATAATGAACCTTGGTTTACTGACTTCATCTTACTATTTCCAGAAAAAGTTCATGCTAATAGTATAAAAAAAATAGTAGCTATTGTAAGTGCTGTAAAAATTTCTACGAGTGTAACATTTTCTTTAATGGTCCTCGTAGAACAAAAAGAAGACATCATTTTAAAAAGAAAAATCCAATTCAAACAAGCCTTATCCCTTTGAAACTCCCAAGTTAAGCACATGTAATTAGATTCTAACTTGTTCTCGAGGTTATTAAAGATTTGAACATAGATTTCATGAAAAACTTAAAAAATAGAATATACCTGGTTTTTTAATGAATTGTTTTTCTGGAAAAGGGCATTGAAATAACGAACCTTTTTTTACTGACTTCATCTTAGTATTTGCAGAACTAATTTGATTTTAATAATATAAAAAATCATTCTATATTATAATAATAATACTATAAAGTCATTTAGCTTATTAAATTATATTACATTATTGTTAGAAAACAATTATATTGCTTTTATTGAAAAGAAAACGTTAAAAAATAAAACAATAGAATGCATTTAGTTTTTTAATGAATTGTATTTCTCAAAAATGGCACTAAAATAATTAACCTTGTTTTACTACTACATGTTAGTGGTTTCCAGAAAAAAATTTGATTTTAATAATATAAAAAATTAATATGATATCATAATAATATTAATATAAAGCCATTTAGCTTTAAAGGCTTGTACATAGATTTCATGAAAAATTAAAATGAAAAACAAAACAATAGAAAGTATCTGGGTTTTTAATGAATTATTTTTCTAAAAAATGACGACGTTGAAATAATGAACCTTGTTTTACTGACTTCATCTTACTGTTTCCAGAAAAAGTTCATGCTAATAGTATAAAAAAAATAGTAGCTATTGTAAGTGCTGTAAAAATTTCTACGAGTGTAACATTTTCTTTAATGGTCCTTCTAGAAACTAAAAAAAGAGATCATTTTTAATAGAAAAATTAAATTCAAATAAATCTTATCTCTTTGAAACTCCCAAGCAAAGCACATGTA
Source organism: Caerostris darwini (assembly GCA_021605075.1). NCBI lineage: Eukaryota > Metazoa > Arthropoda > Arachnida > Araneae > Araneidae > Caerostris > Caerostris darwini. The sequence goes on from BPLQ01012839.1 coordinate 329,998, forward strand.
ATTGGATCGAGGTCATTAAAGACTTGAATATCGATTTCATGAAAAAAAAAAAAAAAAAAAATAGAATATATCTGGTTTTTTAATGAATTGTTTTTCGCGAAAACGGTAATGAAATAACTAGCCTTGTTTTATTGACTTCATCTTAGTATTTCCAGAATTAATTTGATTTTAAAAGTATAAAAAATAATTGTTTATTGTAATAATAATAATAATAATATAGAGCCATTTATCTTACAAAAAGATGTTGCATTATCGTTAGAAAACAATTATACTACTTTTATGTAAAAGAAAAAGTTAAAAATTAAAAAAAAATAAAATGTATCCGGTTTTTTAATGAATTGTTTTTCTCAAAGATGGCATTGAAATAATTAACCTTGTTTTACTGACATCCTTTCAGTATTCCCAGAAAAAGTTTGATTTTTACTAATATAAAAAAATCATTCGATATTATAATAATATTAATATAAAGTCATTTAGCTTTAAAGGCTTGCTCATAGATCTCATGAAAAATTTAAAAAAAACAAAACAAAAGAATGTATCTAGTTTTTTAAAGAATTGTTTATCACAAAAATGGCCCTGAAATAATTAACCTTGTCTTACTGACTTCATCTTAGTGATTTCCAGAAAAATTCTGATTTTAACAATATCAAAAACAGTAGCTATTGTAAGAGCTGTAAAAATTATGCCAGTAACATTTTCTTTAATGGTTCTCGTAGAAATAAAAGAAGACATCATTTTTAAAAGAAAAGTCCAATTCAAACAAACCTTATCCCTTCGAAACTCCCAAGTAAAGCACATGTAATTAGATTCTAACTTGTTGTCGAGCTTTAAGCCAAAGCTAATTAGCCGAGTCACCTTAATATTTTCTTTCTAATTAGATATACGTCTACCTTGCCAAGGGCCTGAAAGGAACTTATGAAGTTTTCCCGCCAAAAAAAATACATTTCTAGTATTCCATTAGGAACATTACCAGCAACAGAAAAGAATTAAAAAGATTAGCTGAAGTTGAAGAGAACTGCGCCAAAGAAAGAAAGAAAGTAAGATCATTCGAAAATTCGATGGAAGAATACTCTTAAAGAAAAGATTTCGATTCGAAAATGCAGTCAAAGCGAAAAGTCGATACCACTGACTAGGGACAGAGAGTCTGGGATGGTTCTGCGATTCATTTAATTCTCCACGGCCCCGGCTGTAATCAGTGGCTCTTCGATTAGGTTTTGGTATCGGGGAAGGGTTAACTGAATGAAAAAGAAGCCTCCTTAATTGGAGGTAATGAAATTAGCTGGCCGCTGCAATTTTAATGCACGGTTTGTAAGACACGGGCTTTTAGTAGTCTTTAGCTAATCAGTTTGTTAAGTAGCTCTGGGTCGATAGTGGGGAAAGCTATAAAAATATGTAAATTAAGGTTGGTAAAATCATTTTATTTCGTATATCACCTGTATTCTCAGCAAGCATTGATCTATACCAGAGCATACAAAAATGGTAAAAAATGTTTAAAAAATCGACATTAATTAAAGAGTAATTAAAATAAATTGTTTATTTCATTTATATTCAAAAGAAAATTTATTTTAGTGTTATTTAAACTATTTGGACGTATTTCTCAGTAATACTGGAAAAATATCGTGTGTTAAAATATCCTGAATTCGAAAAGTTAACCAAAATGGATACGCCACTATTTAACATATTATACACTTTTGGATGAATTCATGAAATACGAATTTCGATAAGAAAAAAAATTCATTTATAGAGCAACTAAACAATTAAAAACATATTGATGTAATGCTTTAGATGTAAATTGCTTTGTGCACTTTGAGACAATAACAATGAATACGAGTTTCAATTATTTATTCAGTCACATATGCTTAGACAATATTTTATAATCTTCTAATATATTTCATGTATGATTATCTAATATTTGTAATGTAATATCCTCTAATACATGTATATATGCAATGCATTAGGTTGCTATCTAGTTTAATTGCTAAGTCTGAAGCAGATTGGTGGATAGTGTATCGAGTTTCGAAATGGGAATGTTTTGTTCGAATTCCGATAAATGAAAGCAAACTTAAAATTCCCATACCTTTGCTGAGGATGTATGAGTACTATAAAATTAAAAATTAAAAGGCCTTTCCTTTTGCTTGCCTAGAAGTTGAATACTCGTCTAATAGCGTTATATTCGTCTCTAACTCAGATGGTGCAATGTTCTGTGTATTGCAGCAGGTGCACTATGTTTGAATGTACTTCACATTTTCACTTTCTAGTGGTGAATAGCGGTCATATGTAAGCTTTTCCATCAATTTCTCTTATATTACATTCTGTATGGCTTTGCTAATATATGTGGGGTTTTTTTTCAATTGTCTCTATACTATTACTACTCTTTTACTATTGTATTGTGTCTTTTGTTATGTGTCTTAACTATTGCAGCGAATTATCCTGTCTTGTTTGATTTATGAGTGAAGACAATTTTAGAAAAAATGTAAGCTACATATTATTTCCAAAGATACTAAATAATTATAATTTTATAAAAGCTCTATTTACTATAAAAACTATATTTATTATTAAACAGACAAGCAAGACAAACAACGAAAAATTCAGTCATACTATCCTGAACTGAATCACAGTGATACAAAGAAGGTTCCTTAATTGAAGGTAATGAAATTAGCTGGCCGTTGCAATTTTAAAGTAGGGTTCGTAAGACATGGGCTTTTAGTAGTCCTTAGCTAATCAGTTTGTTAAGTACTTCTGGGTCGATAGTGGGAAAAACTGTAAAAAATATGTAAATTAAGATTGTCAAAGTTATTTTATTTCGAATATCACCTATATTCTCGGTAAGATTATCTGGAATTCGAAACGTTAACCAAAATGAATATGCATATTATACACTTCTGGAGGAATTGGTAAAATACGAATTTCGAAATGAAAATTTAAGTATTAATTTATAGATTTATTAAATAGCTAGAAAACATATTAACGTAATATTTTTTGGTGCACTTAGAGACAATTTCGATGAATATTCAGCCACATGTAGTATGTTATTATCTACTTTTATTGCTAAGTCTGGAGCAGCTTGGCCGATAGTACATCGAGTTTTGAAATTGGAATCTTCTGCTCGAATCCCAACAAATGATAATAAACCTAACATTCCCATATATTTGCTGAGAATGTATGAGTACCAGAAAAGAGAGGTGAGAGTTAGAGCTGAAATTCAATCCGCTTTGTTTTGGACACTGTTTCAAAACAAGAGGAGACTTGGTGGTGATTTTGTGGAGTACAGCATATTACCGTGAGTCGGACTACTTAGTGGGAACAGGTTTTCTCCCATATGATACGCCCCCTAGTTCCCCCTAAAAATTCTCACGGAAGGCATTGCCATAGTTCTTTAGTGTCAAGGAGCCAAGTCAGACGTATACTTACAGGTGCTCCATCACAACAGAAGCTGCCTCTCTTACCCACCTTCCAGAGACCACACAGATTATTGGACTTTTTCTAGATATTACTAACTAGACTTCTATTGTGAACTAAGTGGCATAAGACATTTTATTAATTTGAGTATTTTTGTAATTATGGTGTTCTAATACAGCTCGCAATACAGAGACAGTTAATCTTTATGTCATAAGCAAAAGCTTCACCACTATTACTCACTTAAAACTACCTAGGGGGCACGTGTAACTTAAAGATATGCTACGGGCGCGAGTAACACTACTCCACCACAACGTTCTACGATCCTATTAGACCGGGGCCTACGGTTTAAAGTGAATTCCGAACCACTACAAACATCCATAGCACCGCCGGGATTCGAATCCAAAACCTGTGGTACCGAGCTCAAGAGCGCTAGCTACTCGACCATCAGGCCCCATTTTTTTGTAATTATAGTATATAATTGCAAAAAAGATTATATATTTTATAGATATAGATATATAGATATATATTTTATAGATATAGATATATAGATATATATATTTTATAGATATAGATATATAGAAATATATATTTTTATAGAAATTTTATTAATAATATTTTTAAAAACTCTACAGTAATGGAAGTTTTTAATTTATTCTTTGGAATTTTAATACTTATCATATGCTACTTAGTCTTCAACAGAAGTTGTTAGTTTAATCATAAACATTGCTAGTGCTCAAATATGCAGATATTCATGGAGATAAAATGTACCATTCCTTATGTACAGCTAAAGACCTTTTCCCTTATGTAAAGCTAAAGTGTTCTAATGGCACATTGAGGTATGGCCTGAAGGCGCATTACCATAACATGTATCCATTCCTTCGCCGTCAGAATAATGCATACCATTCTTCGTACCGTATTCACAAAGCTTTGACAGGCTGATAAATATATTGGGAATTAAACTAGAGGGAGAATTAAAGGCTAACTCGTAATTATCATTTGAATTAAGTTGATTTAAATAGTAGTATCATAGCAGTAGATTTAGAACTAGTTCTGATCAACTTATCTGTCCTTCAGTAATTAGAAGATTAGGTGGGATTACTGTTGACCCTGGTACTCTGAAGTTGTATCCATATTATTGTGATGGACAATGAATATTAAATTAGCATTAACGAATACGTGGCTGTTGTTTTGTGTAAATATGAAATAGAACATGATGTTTATGAATATAATCAAAAGTTTAGTTCTTTTTATAATAAAAAAGATCGTCTTCTTTTTTTTCTTGTCCTTGCTTTTTTTCTTCTTTCTCTTGATCTTGTTTTTTCTTCTTTCTCTTCGGGATTTTGTTTTTACTTCTTTCTTTTCTTGATCTTGTTTTTTTTTTCTTATTTTTGTTCGTTCGTGATCTTTTTTTTTTTTTCTTTCTATCCATCACCTTTTTTTTTTCTTTTTCTTCCTGATTTTGTTTCTTTTTCTTTCTCTTCGTGAACCTGTTTATTCTTTCTTTTCTCATCGTGATCTTGACTTTTTTTCTTCTTTTTCTTCGTGATCTTGTTTTTTTTTTTCTTCTTTCTCTTCATGATCTTGTCTTTTTTCTTCTTTTTCTTCATGATCTTGTCTTTTTTTCTTCTTTCTCTTCATGATCTTCTTTTGATCTTGTCTTTTTTTTTTCTTTTCTCTTCATGATCTTGTCTTTTTTTTTTTTCTTTCTCTTCATGATCTTGTCTTTTTTTTTTCTTTCTCTTCATGATCTTGTCTTTTTTTTCTTCTTTCTCTTCATGATCTTGTCTTTTTTTTTTTTCTCTTCATGATCTTGCCTTTTTTTTTTTCTCTTCATGATCTTGTCTTTTTTTTTTCTTTCTCTTCATGATCTTGTCTTTTTTTTCTTCTTTCTCTTCATGATCTTGTCTTTTTTTTTTTTTTCTCTTCATGATCTTGTCTTTTTTTTTCTTTCTCTTCATGATCTTGTCTTTTTTTTTTTCTTTCTCTTCATGATCTTGTCTTTTTTTCTTTTTTCTCTTCATGATCTTTGTCTTTTTTTTCTTTCTCTTCATGATCTTGTCTTTTTTCTTCTTTCTCTTCATGATCTTGTCTTTTTTTTTCTTTCTCTTCATGATCTTGTCTTTTTTTCTTCTTTCTCTTCATGATCTTGTCTTTTTTTCTTCTTTCTCTTCGTGATCTTGTCTTTTTTTTCTTCTTTCTCTTCGTGATCTTGTTTTTTCTTTTTTCTCTTCGTGATCTCTTTTTTTTTTGCTTTTTTTTCTCTTCGTGATTTTTTTCCTTTATAAAAACAATAGCGAATACGCGGCTGTTGTTTTGTATAAATAAAAAATAAAAAAAATTGCAAGTGTGAAATGGACACCATAAATCTGTCAGGTTGAAAGTTCTTCCACCGTGCTGAAGGAAGGGGAAGCGGGTATAATCCCGCTCAAAAATTACTCCTGAGAGTGTTTGACCTAAATAGTGTTAGCACAGCGGCAAGGAATTGTAGTAGGTTCCCCATGGTGCATCCTGCGTTACGCTGAGTTACTACATATCTACCATTCTAGTAGCCAAAGATCTCAGATTATAGTGTACAAAATTATATATATTAATTGCAATGCATTATTTTAACAAATTATAATCAATTAATCACAATGCATTATTGTACTAAATTATGATTTATTAATCGCACTGCATTTCTGTATCAAATTATAATCTTTTACTATCACTGCATTATTGTACCCAATCCCAATCTATTAATCACAATGCATTATTTTACCAAATTATAATCTATTAATCTCACTGCATTATTGTAAATATCTATTAATTGTACTGCATTGTTGTATCAAATTATATTCTATTAACCTTGTGTCCTTTTTTTTTTTTATTAATCCGCGAATTATACGATAAAACATTAGAATTTAAATTTGCAGAATTTAGGTGCATGTAGCAAATGAAAAAAACCTAATTTTGTAAGTGAGAAAAATAAATAATCTTCTAAACTTTGTGAAAAAAAATCGTAACACTTATGGATTGTGCAAGTGAGCCGAACTTTTACAAAACTTACGATTTTAACCTATTTAATACTAACATTGCAAAGGAGCAAATTAACATAAACTATTTTTTTCTATTTTTGAAATACATTTTTGAAATCTTTTCTACTGCATGGATACCATAGATAGAAGATATAATAGATGAAGCTTCCCTCAATAAGAGGAAAAATTATGTATTTGATCTCCCATGTTAATTTTTTATAACAATGAAATGCTTCTTTTTAGACAATTTTGCAATTTGAGTTATTAGCATAGATGACAGCTTCAATTGAACTATTTTCTGAAGCTACGTTTTTTTATTTTACCAAATCGTAACTACGCGTAGAAAATATAATGTGTAGAACCAATATAATATAATGCGTAAAATCAATATAATATAATGCGTAAAACAAATATAATGTTTTTATTGTTGTCGTATCCACTGAAGAGTACAAGAAAATCAAATATTGTGGTACTCCCAAATAATATTAGCTATGCTGATTGTCAGCTCGAAGTATAACTTCTCTTCCGAGGTATGGTTCAGATAATGCAAGGCGGCTGCAACAACTGGGCAGTCAAAGACATGATGAGGAGTAAACTAGGTATCAAGGAAATTGCCACATTTTTGGTATTTTTGAACACCATCAGCAGAAATGTTCATATTTTAGTGTTCACATTTTTATCATATTATCCTTAATCTTGTGAGAATAGTAGCTGTTTTTATGTCGACATTCTGTAATTTGGTATTTAGTTTTGATCTTAGAAGAATCATAAGTTTAGATTTTGCCAAGGCATTTGCATCTGCAAATATGGGCACTAGTATGGGAAGTATGGGAAGTAGAAATGACAGTCAACCAATATAATATGTAAACCAGAATAATATAATGTGTAAAATGTAATTATAGACACGGTTATAAAAATATTGTAGGAACTAACGTTGCATTTTCATAACATTTTGTAAATAACTCAAAAATTAATATTTTTTTCATTTTCACTTTTGTTCTTTTAATTCGACTCTTATAACTGCAAAAATTAAATTTTATTCATTTGTTTGCTGTGGAAAAGGGTTTGGTTCTAAAATTGTTAATAAGTTCTCAAAAAACTTTTTTTCCTTCGCAAAGAAAATAAAAACACCTAACACGTAAACTTGTAAACAACCTCAATATTAACTTTATTTGAAAAAATTCGAACAATTCTATGGGAAATTTTAAGAAAGTTTCTTGCAGAAAAAAATATTTTAACTTAGCAATTTTTTAGAGCTTTTGGAGTTTTTTTTTTTTTTTTTTTTTTTTGTACAGATAAGTTCTTAAACCTCATCATCATCAGTGAGGCAATAGTCCACAGGTGGGTCTATTTCTATTGCTATATTTCTATTTGCCTAGATTTCTAGACAGGAGATGTTTTCTTTTCATGAACTAGAGTCGTCAGCACTACGCCAAACGCTCTACTATCATATTAGACCGGAACTTTGAGTTTAAAGTGGATAAAACCCTTACAGTCTCGTAACCCTGTAAGCTGGGGTACCCCACAGCTTACAGGGTTACGAGACTTGTCGAAAAATTGAATTGTTGTCTTATAATAAACATCCTCCAGCATATAAAATATCCAAGGTTTGGTTTGTCTATCTACGGTCATTTTGTGAACACTTTAGGCTTATTAGACTGGTACCAACAGTTTAACGAGGATTACGAACCACTATAAACATCCATGGCACCGTCGGGTCTCAAACCCCAAACCTTGTGGAACCAAGTGCCAGAGTCATCAGGCCCCACATTTGTAAACACCCTCAATATTAATTTTCTTAATCATGTTCATTAACAATTAAAATTTTTTATTTGAAAATTCTATAAAGGTTTCTTGCCAAAAAAAAAAAAAGAAAACAAAAGAAAATATTCCACGTTACAATTTTAGAACTTTTGAACTCTCAGTTTTTATGCTAAACCTATAATCATTTGTTCACATATATATATATTTTTTTTTGTAGAAACCCATCGCATTCAAATATTTATTGGCCGTTTAGGAAATTAGAGCCACATAAAACATTTGAGCTTCGCGGCAAACTTCGGGAACTTAAGCGGACGAAAAAAAGACATCCCTCACTGCGAAGTAAAGGCGACAGAAACCAATCGTCAAAGTGGCCTTTTTCGGTACTTTCTGTAGTAAGTTGATATGTTCCGAATGCCTTTTTTTTGTTTTTTCAGAACTGATCGATTGCCCACGAAAATATTTAACTAAGCGGCCGGAGTTTACAACGGGGGAAAGGATAAAAGTTTTAATATTTTTGTTTTCTGCTACCATGCACGTAGACTACATTCCAACTCGGAGTGGTAGAACTGTTTGGAACTTAAAAATTTATATCCTGATACGGAAGAAGCCGCTTAGTTTAATCCGTTACAAATGAAATTTTGGTCGTAAACTTAAATTTATTGCTATTGTTACTTACTAAATTTATTGTGTTTTCTTATGCTGTTGTTCATAGAACATTGTAAGAAATTAAGTTTATTAAAGTATGGGATATTTAGATATTGTAAACTATGTGTAAGGGTCTGAAGGCTGAATGATTAGCTCTTTACCTGATTAGCATTTTGGCGCTTGGTACCATAGGTTTAGAGGTTCGAGTTCCGGCGGTGTCATGGATGTATGTAGTGGTTCGGAATCCACTTTAAACCGTAGGTCCCAGTCTAATGTGACTACTACTATTACCCCACACCACATCACTGTGCCTAGAGTTGAGTTGTCCGTTTACGGTTTGGGAATGATGTGGTTGAGAGAAGTCTGCCCTGAATCCATAACGCTCTTTCAGTCATATTAGACCGGGACCTACGGTTTAAAGTGCATTCCAAGCCACTACACACATCCATGAAACCACCGGGGCTAGAACCCGAAATCTGTAGCATCGAAAGCTAGAGCGCTAGTCACTCAGCCATCAGGCCCTAAATTCATAAACAACCTCAATATTAGTTTTCTTAGTTATGTTCATCAGCAATTAAAATATGTTTGAAAAATTCTTGCAGATAAAAAGGTTTCTTGTAGAAAAAACTATTCCGGTACTAAAATTGTATACGGAAATGTATTCCACGGAAAAGTATCGTACAATTATTCTTAGAACTTTTGGACTTTCAGTTTTTATGTAAGATTTACCCATAATCATTTGTTCAAATATGTATATTTTTTCTATGGAAACCCATTGCATTCAAATATTTATTGGCCGTTCAGGAAATTAGAGCCACATAAAACATTTGAGCTTCGTGGCAAACTTCGGTAAGTTAAACTGATGAAAAAAGGACATCGCTCTTTGCGAAGAAAAGGCGACAGAAACCAATCGCCAAAGTGGCCTTTTTCGGCACTTTCTGTAAGTTGATATATTTTGAATGCCTTTTTTTTTTTGTTTTTTTAACTGATCGATTGCCCACAAAAATATTTAACTAAGCGGTCGGAGTTTACAACGGTGGAAAGGAGTAAAAGATTTTATATATATATATTTTTTTGTTTTCTTCTACCATGCACGTAGACTACATTCCAACTCGGAGTAGTAGAACTATTTAGAACTTAAAAATTTATGTCGTTATACGGAAGAAGCCACTTAGTTTAATCCGTTACAGATGAAAATTTGGTCGTAAACTTAAATTTATTGCTATTGTTACTTACTAAATTTATTCTGCTCTTCTTTAAATTTATGCTGTTTGTTCATTTATAATTTATAAAACTTTTTAAGAAGCAAAGTTTGTTAAGTGTGTCACATTTAGATATAGTGAACTATGTGTAAGAGCCTGATGGATGAGTGATAAGCCCTTTTTCGCTTGGTACCACAGGTTTAGGGGTTCGAGTTCCGGAAGTGCCATGGATGTTTGTAATTGTTCGAAATTCACTTTAAACCGTAGGTCCCATTCTCCCATGACTGTAAAGCATCACAGAGCCCTATCAGCCGTTTTCTCATCCACATTATTCCCAAACTCTAAAGGGGCAATTAAGCTCTAGGCACAATGTTGTGGTGTGGTGTGGTGTGATGTAGTAGTAGTAATAGTAATTGTTCGCCATTCTGAGTCATTCCAAACTTTCTGAACCATCCACTTTAAACCGTAGGTTCCAGTCTAATGTGACTATTACTACTATGCCACACCACATAAGTGTGACTAGAGCTGAGTTGTCCCTTTACAGTTTGGGAATGATGTGGGTGAGAGAAGTCTAACTGGGCTCAGTAACGCTCTTGCAGTCACATTAGACCAGGACCTACGGTTTAAAATGGATTCCGACCCACTCAGAGTCGAGTCCCATGGTATCGTCGGGACTCGAATCCGAAATCTGTAGCACCGAACGCCAGAGCACTAGTAGCTCGGCCATCAGGCCCCAAATTCGTAAACATCCTCAATAATAATTTTCTTAGTCATGTTAATCAGCAATTAAAATATTTTGTTTGAAAAACTTGACGAATTCTATGGAAAATTCTTGCAGAAAAAACTTTTCCACGGTATTAATTTTCTTATGACTTTTGAACTTTCAGTTTTTATGCTAAACGCATAAACATTAGTTCAAATATACATTTTTTTTATAAAAACCCATCCTATTCAAATATTTATTGGCCGTTTCGGAAATTAGAGCCACATAAAACATTTGAGCTTCGTGGCGAACTTCGGTAAGTTAAACGGTAGAAAAAAAGACATCGCTCACTGCGAAGAAAAGGCGACAGAAACCAATCGCCAAAGTGGCCTTTTTCGGTACTTTCTGTAAGTTGATATATTTCGAAAGCTCTTTTTTTGTTTTTTTAGACTGATCGATTGCCCACAAAAACATTTAACTAAGCGGTGGGAGTTTACAACGGTGGAAAGGAGTAAAAGTTTTAATATTTTTGTTTTCTGCTACCATGCACGTAGACTACATAACAACTCGGAGTGGTAGAACTGTTTGGGACTTAAAAATTTATATCGTGATACGGAAGAAGCCACTTAGTTTATTCCGTTACAGATGAAATTTTGGCCTTAAACTTAAATTTATTGCTATTGTTATTTATTAAATTTATTCTGTTTTTTCAATTCCTTCTATTAGCTCACACTCTCCCTACATATATCTTGTTCAAATTTTCAATCGTTCATAAAATACTTTTTATTCATCCACTCAAGTTCGAATACATTTTTTTTTTGAACTTGTAGTGGATGACACTGGATGTTAATACAGTTTTTTCAAATATTAATTCAGTAATTAAATGTATTTAATTAATTTTAATTTTTCTTAGATTTAAGTTGCATGTATCTACCAATAGATGGTGCCAGATAAACTTAAAAAAATGAATGAAAATTATAATTTTCTGCAATATAGTGAAAAAAAGTAGGAATTGACTTAAAAATTTTTTTTTTCTCATATTACTTGTTTTATAACGTTGTTCATTTATATTCTATAGAACATTATAAAAAATTGAGTTTATTAAGTTGGTGATATTTAGATATAGTAAACTATGTGTAAAGGCCTGATGGCTGAGTGACTAGCACTTTGGCACTTGGTACCACAAGTTTAGGGGTTCGAGTCAGGGTGGTGCCATGGATGTTTGTAGTGATTCGGAATTCACTTTAAACCGTAGGTCCCATTCTCCCATGACTGTTAAGCATCACAGAGCCCAATCAGACCTCTTCTCATCCACATTATTCCCAAACTGTAAAGGGGCAACTAAGCTCTAGGCACAGTGTTGTGGTGTGGTGTAGTAGCAGTAGTTGTTCGTCATTCTGATTCATTCCAAACTTTCTGAACCATCCACTTTAAACCATAGGTGCCAGTCTAATGTGACTACTGCTATTACACCACACTACATAACTGTGCTTATAGATGAGTTGTCCCTTTACAGTTTGGGAATGTTGTGGTCGAGAGAAGTTTGGGCTCCATGGTGCTCTTACAGTCATATGAGACCGGGACCTACGGCCTAAGGTCTATCCGGAATCACTACAAGCATCCATAGCACTGCCGAGATTCGAGCCCGAAACCTGTGTCACCGACCACTAGAGCACTAGAACACTCGGCAATTCAAACCCCTGTCTAATATGACTGTAGAGCGTAGGGCTGACAATCCTACCCCCGTAAAAAAAACATCTCTAGCCTCGAATCAATCAGATAGATGCCTTTGTCCTACCATGGGGATGTTGTGCTAATGAAGAAGAAGATATGTGTCAGCAATTAAGAAGTAAAATCATAAACTTTAAAATATATAAATAAAATTATTAAAAAAAAATTAAATTATTTCAAATATACATTAGTAAATATACTGAAATTTCACTTAGCATAAATTTCAAGTACGTTATGAATTTTGAGAGTTAAAACATTGAAAGTTTGATTTAGATGAATGTGGGAAGAAATGATTAATCAAACAGAAATGCAATCATTAAAGAACCTTTACCACAAGAGAGGCCATTAAACCTTTATGTTCTTTCCTCAACTTCTTAAAAAAATAAAATAGTATTGACCCTTATACTTTTTTCGCCATTAAATGATGCATGCAGTATGATTAACATTACTCTCGACGTCTAAACTTTTGACCAGAAGGAAGTGCGTCTTTCAGAGTTGTCACACAATTTATAGCTTTCTACTCTACTCATATGGTTGCTGTTGGGACATGTACAATAGAATTACCTTCAAAACGTTTGCCTTTATGCTCCTTCTTCAACTTCTTAACAAGACAAAATAATATTGACACTAAACTTTTTTCATCATTACCAGGTACGTGCAGCATGATCAACATTACACTTGGCGTCTATACTTTTGACCAGAATGAAAAGGGTCTTCCGCAGATATCAGCTATGTGTAAGCAATTTAGACGGCATAAATTTACATCTAGGCTTAACACAAGCATCTTACACTTGGCGTCTAAAATTTGACCAGATTAACGTCTTTCACAGATTTGTACAATTTTTAATTTTCTGCTTCACTCATAACAGGTGGGCTGAAAGGTTCATAGACTGATACATAGATTGCGCTACTAGTAGTAAATCCATATGATTTTTAGTTATCCCTAACCTTCAAAAGACACGTGTATAAATTTGACAGCTGTTGCACTATTAGTATATGAGTTATAGCATTTTTAGTGTTCATCACGTGCAGTCCAGTCGGCTGACTGTCGATTGGATCTGACTGTGGATTGGTCGTGTGAAATGATGGAGCCCTGTTTCATCCATCATCACATATCGACGCAAAAATTCGGGTTTATTACGATTGAACAGCTCCAAACACTGCTTCGAATCATCCATTCGTTGTTGTTTTGGGTCGATTGTGAGCTCGCGCGGCACCCACTTTGAACAGAGCTTACGCATATCCAAATATTCATTCACGATATGTCCAACACGTTCCTTTGATATCTTTAGGGTCTCAGCTGTCTCAATCAACCTCACTTTACGGTTATCAGAACTTATTTTGTGGACTTTTGTGATGTTTTCGTCGGTAACAGCCTCTTTGGGGCGTCCACTTCGTGCATCGTCTTTGGTGCTTATTTCGCCTCGTTTAAATTTAGCAAACCACTTCTCTACGGTTGATTTTCCAGGTGCAAAGTCCGAATAATTTTTATCAATCCAAGCCTTGGCTTCGATAATATTTTTTTTTCTCCAAAAAGGAATGCTTTATTAACACCACGAAATTCCTTTTTATCCATTTTTTCAAACTCACAGAAGTTGCTTAACTAAAAATTCTACAACTCACATACTAATAGTGCAACAGCTGTCAAACTAATACACGTGTCTTTTGAAGGATAGGGCTAACTAAAAATCATATGGATTTAATACTAGTAGCGCCATCTATAAGTCAGCCTACGCACTTTTCAGCCCACCTGTTAAGACTTTTACACATGGGTGCTCTATCACCCCAGAAGTTCCTCCTTCGATGAGACCATATAGGGTCTAAGACTTCGTATCGATATTGCTGTCTACCAAGTGGGATAAGAAACAAAACATATACAATTATAATGCAAATTATTTGCGCCACTGTTATATATATATTTATTAACTGTCTATCAAAACAACATAATGTATTAATTAATTGCGTTATTCTAAAATAATGTATGCCACATTTTTATTTGAAACAAATAATCCGTAATTTTTAACGAAATAATTTATACTAAAATCCAATAAAATTTATTTATTCCAAAATACTTTAATGAACGTTGCAAAACATTGAAACATTACAAAGTTAAGAATTAAAAGCATTATGAGTTACAAATGCTCAGTTAACATATATCGCAAAGTTATATTGCACTTTGCAATATAAGTTAGTATATATTGCAAAGTGTAAAACATATGTTGCAAAGCGTAAACGATATATATTGCAAGGTGTAATGTATGTTAATTAACATATATTGTAAAGTGTTAGCATATATTTCAAAGTGTTCAATAAAAAAATTCCAAGATTTTTCAAATATATATATATGAAAATCTTATAATTATTTTTATTTCCTAAAATTCGATATGTTTGGTGATATCATTTCATATTTATATATGCCAAGTTTTTAAATAAATTTTATTCCTTAAAAGATGATAATTAATAATTATTAAAAAATTAATTTATTGCAGCGTTAAAATTTAAAGATGCATTCCAATATTTTAATTATAAAAATTCATATCTAAGAAACCTTAATCATAATTAATATTTCTAAAGAACATTTTTGTGAGCTGTAAAATAAATATTAATCAGACAATAATTAAGATATAATTTATTTCAGAATTAATTAAAAATGGAGTTATGCTTATATTCCAATTAAAATTCTTTTTTTTCCAATTAACTGGTTATAAAGAATTTTTTTTAATTAACCAAATGGTACATTTTAATACTGAAATATAAAACAAGATGGAATTATTCCACTGTAAAATATAATTAGGTTTACTAAGAATTGAAAACACTTCCACATTTTTGTGGATTGAAAAATCTTATTCATTTTTTTTTTTTTGTCCTTGAAGATTAATCTTATTTCAGTTAAGGAAAATTAAAAAGATTCTTTCTCGAATTATAGAATCCCACATATTTTTTGAGGATTTATTTTTTCAATGAAGTAAAGAATTTTAATTGAAATGTTTTCTCAGATTTCTGTGTAAGAAACCAATCATTTACTTCAGTTCTTCGTATTTTTAATTCTCTTTTCTATTCGTAATTTTCTATTCTTCATTTTCTTTTCAATTTTTTTTAAAAAATGATAAATATATTCATGGAAAGGGCTTTTAGAAGTACATTTTAATGTTTTATTCTTTTGCTCATCTGGTTTATGATAAATTATTTCGTTAATGTCAATGATATATCAGGATGTTCTAAAAAATACGTTAAATTTAAATTATTAAAATTAAAACAATAAAACTATTTGATTATTAGTCCATCTATTATTAAAATTATTAAATTAAATTATTTTAATATATTAATTAAATTATTACATTATTTAATTATCAATTATAATTAAATAGTATTATAATTAATTACTATTTTATTATAATTATACTTGATAATTAAATAATTTAAGAATTTAATTAATAAGTTAAAATAATTAAATAATTTCGTTATTTAAATTCTTTTTATTATTAGTCCATATTTTCTAATTTAAATTACGTTAAATTTAAATTAGAAGAAATGGATATAAAATTCCTAACCTGGTTTTAAATAACGTAACTAAAGAAATAAATAAGTTTTTACTAGTTTAGTGTCCAAACGATAGTTGGTGTCAAACCATGTATACTCAAAGATATGAAAAATATATATATATATATATATGCAAAACTATGTTTATTACAATTTATTATTTACAAAAAAAATGATTAAGAATAAAATTTGATAAGCAAGTGCAATTCACTCAAGAACACAAGAACAATTTCACTAGAAATCTGCAATTCACTCCAAGGACTCCATTACAGAGTTCTGGTGTCTACGATGAATCTATTTCACCAGATCTGCGACAGACCTTAATTATCACACGGTGTGATGCACGAAACCACAAGGGGATCACTTTGTAAGAAGGCGGAAACTCCTGCCTGTTCAGTCACTTTCAGAAGAAGAGAAAAACAACACTTCTTGTCGACTCATTGCAGAACTCCCTTCTTCTCCCAAAACTTCTCTTTAAGAAAAGTCAAGACGGGGAGAATTAACTTCCCGCATTTTTCTTTAGAGTAGACACTTTCCATCTCATGGTTTGTCACCAATCACGACCCCACAACTCACGGTGTAGTCCAATATTCCATCTACAATTGTTTCGACCTGTGAATTACTAATTTTATGAGGTCTCATTATCCTTGACATTGATTATCTGCTATCAGATTTGAGTGACAGGTTGCTCTCATTAGTACAAATCACTAATTGCATATAATATAACTACCCACAATACTGCTTATCTGCTGAAAAATTCTAGTGATAGGTTGTTATCATGTACTTGTTAAAAAAATACATTCCTCTGTCCTACTTTTTTACTGGATGGATACTTTTTTTAGATTTAATAATTGAATTTTTTCATGTGGAGTTATGACAGAGATTATGCCAGTCAGGTGATTTGTGTTGTTGTATTGTACAAAAGTTAAAATAGAATATTTATATTGTATAACTTTTCAGATGCTTGCAAATGCATGGGAGTATTAAGAGTCACCAAGGGCCATAACTGCTTTTAGGGGGAAGGGGGTTGAATGGATAACTTTTTTTATTGTTTGATATCCTTATTTAGAATTAATTTTTAAAATTGGTAAAATTAATTAATTTTGTTAATCGATTGATTTTTTATATTATTTAGCTTTTTTTCTTCAGCTAACGAAAAATACTTATAACCTAAGCAAGAATGTGTACTTCAATTAACATTATATAGTATTGAATATTTATTCCGGTTAAAAATAATTTGATATCATCATTGTATCATTTTTAATTAAAATCATAGTGAAAAACAAGAACATTTTATGCTTTTCTGATTTTATATATTGAATAATAAAAAAAAACACAGTGGAAGTATCGCAATATCTCGAAATTTATAATTCATCTAAGACATTACATCCTATTCATTTTAAGAAGATCTGCTTGAAATCTTCCTGAACAAATCAACATTTAAAAATCCTATTTCCATCTTAAACACTTCCATTCCCATCTATCTCTAGAAAGGGGTTTTTGTTTTTTGTTTTTGAAAATCTGTGACGAACATTTTCAAAACATGAAAATTAAAGTGAAAACATGGTTAAAAATGCCCGGAAACACAACTTGTTCCTCGCCATATATCACCCAGCGACGAAAACTCTGGCATGTGTCCCGCAACCCACGAAAACACTCTCCTGGAAAGAGTTGCTTTGCAATGAATGAGTGTTGACCTAGCTGCGGGCAACACAGGCAGAAGTTTTGGGATTTATTATTACAAAGTATTACCCACACGCTACAACTCCGCTTAACAAGAGAAATTTCTACGAACTTCCGCGAGAGATAAATAGTTCGGTTACGGCTGCAGTTATTATTCAGCGTTTTGTTATCGTCTGCTTCGGAATGAGATTCTGTGACTTGGGAGTTAAGACTTAATTTTAGAATTTTCTGGTGAAAGAAGATTTCCACTAGATTTGAATTTTAGATTTCTGCATTTCGTTTTCAAGAAAGTTTTCTAAATGGAACAGTTGGAACTTTTAAAAAAAAAGATCAGAATCAAGTTAAAAAAATACATATCTTTATTTGATTATGATAGGGAAAATAAGTTTTGAGAAATCAGAATGGTTATTTTGTCGCATAAAAAGTTCTAAAAAATAACAATTGTTAAAATTATTTATGCATAATTTAAGTCAATGCTTTTGAAAATTATTATAAATTTAAAAGAAAGAAAGAAATTAGTTACATTGTTAGTAATTTTAAATATAAGCCAACGGCCGTACCATGCTGAATATACCGGTTCTCGTTAGATCACCGAATAAAGCAAAATGGGTTGACCACCTGGGAACAAAAATTAATTTTGTAGCGCTCTGGCGCTCGGTGCCAAATAAATGTTCGAATTGCCATGGATGTTTTTTTAATGCCTATTATGACTGTAAAAGCGTCAAAGCATTAAATTATTTACCTCGGGTGCTCCATAGCTGCTTTAATTTTAAATATAATTTTTTTTTATAGAATAAAGAAAACAACAACAAACAAATATAAATTATAAATTAAAAATTGAAATATTAGAATTACTTTTTTTTATCTTCAAAAAAGAAGCATCTTTTTTTTAAAAAAAGATCCGAAACAAAGTTAAAAAATATAAATCTTTATTTGATTAATGATAGAGTAAAAAAGGTTTGAGAAATCAGAATAGTTATTTTGTGTCATGAAAAGTCCTAAAAATACCGATTATTAAAATTATTTATGTACAATTTAAATCAGAGTTTCTTTAAAATTACTTTTATTTTAAATTTAAGAGAAAATAAAAAATTAATTGTATTGTTAGTAATTTTAAATATAAGATTTATTTTTTTATAGAGTAAAGAAAATGTTACAAAAATTAATCTTATCAAAATTAAAGTATAAATAAAATATTTAGAATTACGTTTTTTTAATTTTAATATAAATTTAAAAGGAAAAATTAAATTAATTATATTGTTAGTAATTTTAAATATAAGAATTTATTTTTATAGAATAAAGAAAATTTTATGAAAATTGATCTTGTCAGAATTCAAATATAAATAAAATATTGAAATATTAGAATTACCTTTTTTTTTTTAATGTTAAAAAGAAAAAATTAAATTAATTATATTATTTGTAATTTTAAATATAAGATATATTTTTACAAAATTAAAGAAAATGTTACAAAAATTAATCTTATAAAAATTAAAGTATAAATAAAACATTGAAATATTAGAATTACTTTTTTTCTTCAAAAAAAAAAGCATCTTTAAAATGATAGAGATACAGATGTTAAAACATACTTAGAAGGATTATAATATGCATAAATTTGATGTCGTGGTTTTTCTTCTGCATTATAGATTTCATCTTGTTTCTAAGACAGAACGGCTTTTCATAAAATTTTCTGATGTATTGTGTACCATTCCTTTTCAACAGGGAAAAATAGTTAATATGTGTTGGGTTTGCGTTTTAATAAAGCTGTTTTAAACAGGCTAAAAAATACAATACAAAATAGGTGAAATGCCAAGGGTTTCGCTGAAATATGGTAAATAAATAAACATGATGTACAATCATGAATTCAACACAATATGAATGAATCATATTGCTTTTTCAAAGAATTATTTTTTAAAAAAATTCGAATTACGAACGGTACTTTTGCTTTGGTGTAATAACTTTTGAAATGTGATTAATTTCACGAAATTCATAAGGAATTCTAAAGTACCACATACGAGGTTTATAAGAAATATATAACGGAATTTAAAAAAAAAAAAACGTAAAGGAATAAGAAATGACAAATTTTGAAAAGAACATTATCATTTCCCTTTTTTCGATTGATAACATTATTTTGCATTTAGAAATTTGGATGCTATTCCTTTTATGTTATTTTTGAATAATGGGGTAAATATGTTTATTTTCTGAAAATTTGAAAATTTAGTACGGAGTTTGTTTGCATGCGAAATTTTAAAAGAAGAATAAACTTCATGATAGCAGGCAATGTATCTCGTTTCAAATTAATGTCGAAATTAGAAGCAGATTGGTGATGCTTTCTACCAATACATTTCCCTCCTTCCCTAAGGAATAAGTTATTTCAACCGAAAGTAATAATGAAATTTAAAAAAAATATTTTCTTTACTTTTCTTTTAGGCTTTTAAAATCCAGTTTCTTTGCTAGAGTGATTTGAAATTATTCATTTTAAAACTATGTGCATGGAATGCAAATAAAAAAATAAACTCTTAGAAAGAAATGAAAAACAACTTTTTGATGATGTAGATGAATAATGCAATATTTTCCGTATTTCTTATGTTATAAATATTTAAAACTGAATATTATTTTTATCTTTGTAAATAAGAAGTTTGAATTACTGTATTTGCTTTCGTTCCTAAAAACCGTGTTTATTCTTTTTAATGCAATTCATCGATTTTTCAATATGTTCATAATAATTAACATTTTCATATTAAAGGTTCATAAATTTTATTGTATATGGTTTGTAATGGTATATTTCAATACCTTATTTTTTAATGTTCTTAAAATGAATATTGAAATATTTGCCGTACGTTAATAATGAAATTTTTTCAAACTTTATTCAATGCAAAGCTTGGTCATGGACATCACCTTTTTTAAGGCAAGCGCTGCACAAACGTTGTTCACTTTGTTTCTAACCCACTTGGCTGGGGGTGCCCGTGGACTCAACTTGAAGGGAAGCCACGGACGCGGAGTAGAAGCCTGACTTTTGCCCGTGACGCACTACGATCATAGAAGACCGGGACCTACGGTTTAAAGTGGATTCCGAGCCACTACAAACATCCATAGCACCGCCGGGACTCGAACCCGAAACTTATGGTACCGAGCGCCAGAGCACTAGCCACTCGGCCATTCAGGTCCCCAATTTGCCGTACGCAGTGTTAATCAATGAAATTTGAAATGAAATATCAAACTTACTTCGGTGATCTAACAAACCTATTTTCAGACATCACGTTTTTTTTTTAGATTCTTAATTTTTTATAATTAAATTACATATTAAATCTATTTTTAATGCCTTTTAACATAATTTATTTACATTTAAAGTCAAAATATTACAACACTTTAGTTTTAAACTTTCTTTTATTATTAATTCTTTTATTTCTTTAATTATTTTTTTTTTCTATTAAAAATTTCTTTTGTTATTTTCACAAATTTGTTGATAATCATTTTTTCTATTTCCAATTTTATTCATATCTTTCACTCATTTTAGAAATAAAAAATAAATATGAAATGATGTAGTCATATTTCTATTAGTTTTTTTTTATATACTTATTTACTTATACAAACATATATACTTAGATACTTGAACAAAATGCAAATATATGCTTAGTAAATGCAATTATATACTTGCATTATTTTCTTAAGAATAAAAATGCAATAAATTTATTCTTAATAAAACATAAAAAATATATACAATATTATATTGAAGTGAACATCAGATCACAAAAATTTATGAACATCAAAACTGTGACGAAATTTAAATTTATCTCTTCTACACAAAATCCTGACAAATTCAAAAACATTCTAAACAAAGAATTTTTATAAAAAAAAAAAAAAGCTGTACGTTTTAATATACACACATAAACATCCAAATAAATAAAATTTTTTTACTAAAACATTTGAATAATAAGAGCAACATATTTTTGTTGCTACACACACTTCTCAAAATTTAAAATAGTTTTAATTTTTGAAAAAACATAGATAATATTTCTGTAGAATCAATATAATATGACTTGAATTTCTAACAAGTAGTATTTTATGCGTTGTACAGACCCAAATCCTAAGTGCAACAATACCCCAAAAATGTCCGCAGATAAAATTAATTAAAATTTTTTTTATGCACAAAAAATATTTTAGTCATATAAATATATTTAGTAATAAATTGAATGGAATAAAGCGTTTATTTCAGTTATGAATTAAATATGTTTTAAATGACGTAAATCATTTAAGAAAGTGAATGCAATAATAAAGTGATTGTGATCCTTTTCATTCGTTAAACTATAGTTAATTTTAAATTATTATTTTTAATTATAAATAATTTTTTTTTTTTTTTTTTTTTAAATTATAGATTTATTTTATTCAAGATAATTTTTTTAAAAGCTGGAAGTAAATGATCGTTTGCTAAAAGTTTTAGCAAACGATAATACTTATTATCGTTTTTATAGTTTATCGTAATAATAATTATCGTTTGCTAAAAGTTTTAGCAAACGATAATACTTATTATCGTTTTTATAGTTTATCGTAATAATAATTATCGTTTGCTAAAAGTTTTAGCAAACGATAATACTTATTATCGTTTTTATAGTAATTATCGTTTCGTTTTAGCAAACGATAATACTTATTATCGTTTTTATAGTTTATCGTAATAATAATTATCGTTTGTTAATTTTTTTTTAGCAAACGATAATACTTATTATCGTTTTTATAGTTTATCGTAATAATAATTATCGTTTGCTAAAAGTTTTAGCAAACGATAATACTTATTATCGTTTTTATAGTTTATCGTAATAATAATTATCGTTTGCTAAAAGTTTTAGCAAACGATAATACTTATTATCGTTTTTATCGTTTTTATAGTTTATCGTTTGTGTTTTAGCAAACGATAATATTATCGTTTTTATAGTTTATCTAATAATTATCGTTTTTTAGCAAACGATAATACTTATTATCGTTTTTATAGTTTATCGTAATAATAATTATCGTTTGCTAAAAGTTTTAGCAAACGATAATACTTATTATCGTTTGTATAGTTTATCGTAATAATAATTATCGTTTGCTAAACGTTTTAGCAAACGATAATACTTATTATCGTTTGTATAGTTTATCGTAATAATAATTATCGTTTGCTAAAATTTTTAGCAAACGATAATACTTATTATCGTTTTTATAGTTTATCGTAATAATAATTATCGTTTGCTAAAACTTTTAGCAAACGATAATACTTATTATCGTTTTTATAGTTTATCGTAATAATAATTATCGTTTGCTAAAAGTTTTAGCAAACGATAATACTTCCAACTTTTAAAAAAAATTATCTTGACTCTAATTAAATACAATCAGAAGTGTTTTGTTAATGCAGTTGTATATTTTTATAAATTAATGCTATAGACAATTTGATGAATTCAATTTAGTTACTATAATACCGAATTTAAAATTCTCAAGAAGAGGAAGTGCTTTATTGGTGAATAAATTTGTGTATTCCATTTCAAACGTAAGTTGTACTGTTAAAAGGTGAAAATGTGGAACATATTATTTTTAAGTGTACTCATGTTGAAAACTGCAGAAAGAATTTTAAACAAAATCTTCAAATTCTAAAGAAATATTTTCCTTATTGTGATAATATCTATTATATAACAAAATCCTCCTTTTTTAGCTTTTGTTAAATTTGTGAAGTCCTGTCAATATATTAATGTGTATATTTATGTTTACTTTCGTATATTGTACTTATATATTATATTTTTTTAGAATAAGGCTTTTATTATTTTCCCGCTTCTAAAATTGTTTTGCGTGTCACGTTTATGTGCTATTTTTTTATTTTATTATTATTTTTTATATTATTATCAAGTACACTTCATACTCAATGGAGTTTTTTTTCCGACATGAAATTATTTTTAATTTTAATATTCTCATTTTTAAACGTGACATTAGTTAATATTTCATTTGTGTTACAATATTGATTCAAAAGGCATTTTTTTTAATTAGTACTTTTTTTTGTTACAATGCAGTTTGTCATTTTTAAAAAGACTCTTTTTATAGTAGAATTTTATTGAAGACAAATAATTAATATATATTTTATTAACAATCAGATTCTGTAATCTTTTTTACAGAAATATATAAAATATTTTGTTAAAAGCATATTAAAAAGTTGAACATTTAATATATTAGAATATTCATTTATTAAGTTAGAAGATTAAAATAAGAATATTCTGCGAATTAACAGAATGATTATTTTTTTGACAACGAATAATTTATTTCTTTGTTAGAATGCAATAGTATCAATAATTCTTAGTGATTTTATTCTTAAACTTCAAATAAGTTATTAAAATTTACATTTTGGTGAATTTATGTTCTGAATATTTTATTGTAATCATTTAAATAAACGTTCAATTTAAAATAACTTATTTTAGAAAGAGATTTCTGTTTCCATATTAACTTAAAAGGAATTTTAGATGGAATATATTTTAAACCCTAATAATGCGCAATTTAATTTTAGTAGATGTATTCAATTAACTAAGTCTAGCAATAAATGTTTTTTTCAAAGAAAATAGATGTAAGAGCTTTAACTTTCTGGAGTACTATTTAATCTTCTTTTCTAACTTGGTGATAAATTGAACGTTTATCTAAAAAAAAAAAAAAGGAAAATGACTTGTTAGATTCTAAAAGCACTAAAGTTTTCTTCTCAATTTAAGCCGAAACTAATATAACATTAGTTGAATTTTTATTGTTTTAATATTTGACATTTACTAATTGAATTTTCGATTAATATTAATTACCTGTAGAAAACAAAAATGATTTATCTATTTCCATGATGTGTTTCCAAAGCATTTTGGCTTTTCTTTGACTATTTGAATGTCTTATTGATCTTGAATTATTTAAATTTAATGGAATAAAGTTTATTAAAACATTATTGTGTAATTGATTCATTTAAATTGACAAGTATAATAAGAACGAATCCCTGACCTTATTTTATCTTTGCTAACATTTTAATGATAATTATTGTTAACTTAATCCTTGATAATTATTATTATCATAGCATATTTGTGGAAAATTCTAAAAGCATTTAAGTTTTCTTGTCAATTTTAACCGAAACTAGTATAACATTAGTTGAATTTTTATCATTTTAATATTTTACATTTACTAATTGAATTTTTGATTAATATTAATTATCTGTTGAAAATAAAAATGATTTATCAACTTCCAAGGATGTGTTGTCAAAGCATTTTAACATTTCTTTGACTTTTCAAATGTCTTATTGATCTTAAGGTATTAAATTTAATGACAGAAAGTTTATTAAAACATTATTTTGTAGTTGTTGTTATTGTCGTATTCCCTGAAGACTACAAGAAAACCAAATTTTCGTGGTGCTCCCGAATAATATTGGTCATGTTGATTGCCAGTTTGGAGTATAAATCCTAGCTGGTCTTAGAATATGCATACCAGCTGCAACAGCTGGGCAATCCAAGATATGACGAAGAGTAAGCTCGACATCAGGGCAGTTGCCACATTTTTGGTATTTTTTAACGCCATCAGCAGAAGTTTTCATATTTTTGGGGTGCTTCATCCTTAATCTTGTGAGAGTAGTAGCTGTTTTACTGTCGACATTTAGATCTGCAATTTGGTATTTAGTTTTGATCCTAGAAGGAATCATAAGTTCAAATTTGGCCAAGGAATTTACATCTGCAAGGGAAGTAGTAATGGTAGATATTATTGTATAATTGATTCAGTTAGAATGACAGGTAACTGTAAGGAGGAATCTCTGATACTATATTGTTGCTATATATTACAATAATAATTATTATTATCTTAATCCTTGATAATTATTATTAACATAGTATATTTAGGGAAATTCAAAGTGATTCTTAAAAATAATAATAATGAATAATACATATATAAACATATATTATATTTAATACGTAATAATAGATAATAATGTACATAATTATAATACATAATGAATTAAAAAATATTCATCAATTTTGTATGTTTTGTAGGTGTAATTGATTTAAAAGTTACAAAATACAGTAAGATTCTAAATAAACACTAATTTTTTTTTAAAAGATGAAATTATTTAAATAAAATTTAAATTTATAAATTAATTAATAAAAAAATTAAATTTAATAATAAATAGTTTAAAATTTAACTAAAAAATTAAAATTTAATTTTGTTAACTTAAAAAAATTATTTATTACATTATATATATATATATATATATATATAATATAACATATTTACAATATAATATTTAAAAAAAATATAATAAATCAGTTTTAAGTTCAAAAATCTGCTTAAGACCCCAAAGAGGGAATACTTATAAGAGGCTTGCATAGCATTTTTTTTTTTATTTTGAATTTTAAACTAACCTTCAACCAACTGTATTTTTATATGCATCATAATTTAATTAATTTATCTTCAAGTAGCTATTTTAAAGTTACTTTACAATGTTCTTTTTTTTTTTTTTTTTTTTTTTTTTGCCAGCATAAGTACGTTGAACGAATTCATGTTATGAAAAGCACTCCTAATATGCATCAACATTACTGACAGCAATCTACTTAGCCAATTTCAGCACTTAGCTAAAAAAAAAAAAAAAAAAAAAGACAGCAAAAAACAATTAAGTCTATTTTAATTGCTCAACCCTTTCGAATAATGCGTGGGACAATTAAGCCAAACGCTTTTCCTCGAACCCTTGAGTCATCCATCTCTGGCAGGTGAGTTAGGAACGAGACAGCAAATGCCAATGCGTCATGGCCTGGAGAGAAAGACATCATTCCGGCATGCCGACACAGAGGAAGTGCCGATTTTCAGATGCCAGGCCTCATCATGTCAGCCGATCTATTAATATAGCCCTCTTTTACAAGCCCTAAAGGAATGGAAGCGCTTTGCTGTTCGGAAGGATGGAGTAATCCAATTTGAAGTGGGTTTCGAAACTGCTAGCTTCTCTGTGGGATTCTGCTTCGCACTAGAGTACAGTGGTAGATCTCGGATTTTGGATATGATTTTGACAACTGATCCGTTTTTGGCAATTAATCTTAATATTTTTTTATTTTGACAATTAATCTGTAGGATTTATATGTTTTTAATAATATAGAAAGTAATATAATTGGATGTGGGTTCCGAAACTGATTTGATTTTGTTTCGCACTAGAGTGTAGTGGTAAATCTAGGATCTTGGAAATTTTGATTTACAATTAATCTATAGGATATGAAGTAATGCGATAGGATGTGGGTTTCGAAACTGCCAGGTCGTATGTGGGATTTTGTTTCGCAGTTAGGGTACAACGATAAGTTTCGAATTTTGGATTTGATTTTGACAATTATTCTTCATATTTTTTTATTTTGACAATTAATCTGTAGGATTTATATATTTTTAATTTATGAAGTAATGCAGTTGGATGTGGGTTTCGAAACTGCGAGTTTACTCTTGTGCGAGACAAAGTCCCACAGAAACAGTGGTAGGTCTCGGATTTGACAATTAATCTGAACGTATTTATATATTTTTAATAATATATAAAGTAATTCAATTAGATGTGGGTTTTGGAACTGCGAGTATCTATGTGGAATTTGGTCTCGCTCTAAAGTAGTAGTTCTCGGACTTTGGAAGTTTTGATTTTGACAATTAATCAATAAGATTTATATGTTTTTAATAATATATGAAGTAATGCAATTGGATGCGGGTTTCGAAACAGCGAGTTTATTTTAGTGCGAGACAAAATCCCACAGATACAGTGATAGGTCACGGATTTTGAAAGTTTTGATCTTGAGAATTAATCTGTAAGATTTATATGTTTTTAATAATATACGAAGTAATGCAATTGGATGTGGGTTTCTAAACTGCGAGTTTCTCTGTGGGATTTTGTTTCACAGTTGGGGTACAGCGATAGGTGTCAGATTTTGGATTTGATTTTGACAATTAATCCGTTTTTGACAATTAATCTTAATATTATTTTTTGATTTTTACAATTAATTTGTAGGATTAATATATTTTTAATATATTAAGTAATACAATTGGATGTGGGTTTCGAAACTGAGTTTACACTAGTGCAAGACAAAATTCCACAGAGACAGCGATAGGTCTTTGATTTTGGAAGTTTTGATTTTGACAGTTAATCTGTGAGATTTATATGTTTTTAATAATATACGAAGTAATGCAATTGTATGTGGGGTTTCGAGACTGTCAGTTTCTCTGAGGGATTTTGTTTCGTGTTGGGATACAGTGGTAGATTTTGGAAGTTTTGGAAAATTCTTGGATTTCGGAAGTTTGGATCGGCAATTAATCTGTA
Organism: Caerostris darwini; assembly: GCA_021605075.1. NCBI lineage: Eukaryota > Metazoa > Arthropoda > Arachnida > Araneae > Araneidae > Caerostris > Caerostris darwini. The sequence goes on from BPLQ01012839.1 coordinate 357,979, forward strand.
GAATTTATATATTTTTTGGAACAACAAATAACTAATTGTTGCCAGCAAAATTGAAGAACAATTCATGTAAATATTATGCTATGTATAGGTTATAGGTTTAATATAGGCCGAGACGTTACAATTATAATGAAAAGTCTGAAAATAAATGTGTTGCAATTTTTTGTGAAGAACTGGAGGAATACAATGTAAATATTCGTTATATAATTCAAAAGAATTTTTATCTAGAATAAATCAGATTCTGTCTGTGAAAAAAAACAGCATTTTATCAATGACAACTGAAAATTGGCAACTGATTCGTATTTTTCTTCAAGTGATAAAACATATCACTTTGGAGAATCTACACTTGGGCTTAAAGAGAAAGACCAAACTTTTTTTTTCATTTCGAGATAAAGCAAAACGTTTGCTATACTCATGGTTTAAAGTTCACACGTAAATGGACTTTCATATCTTTGGAAAGTATGCGAATAAAATTGCCATTAAAAAAAAGAACCTCGATCTCAAAAATCATTTACTCCTGGTATCTTCACCTTTCTTTTAAGGATTTAAGCACTTAAACCCATAAAAGAAGGAAGAAGCCAGCAGTTTTTGCTGAAGGCGAACAATTGCTTCTCTCCTGTTTCGTCATTCAAGAAGTTTCGACCCTCCATTTAGAGTTTAATGGTCTCCGGCATGCAAATGGAACGTCTTTTGATGCTCCCGAAGACCGTGAATCGTACATCTTATTCCAGAAAAGAACAGTTTTTCAGTAAAAGAAAGGAGGAAAGATTAATTACGTTCAAGAGTTCCTGGAGATGACCATAATTTTAACCCATTCGGAAGGGTTTGCGTAATAAAGTTTTTGTACGAATGACGAAAAAGTAAATGTTCTTTTTTTATTTTGTCTTCTTAAGAAAGAATAATTTTCTTATCGTGCGTAATGATTGTTTAATACCATTTAAGTAGTTCTTGTTTTAGATAGGTAATACTGAGTTTTTTTTTTGCTATTAATGGTTTTAATTAATTAGAAGGATGCTTTTATTACGCATTGTGATTCATTTTTGTAGGATGCGATTTAAAGATGGTAATGCAACATATATAATATGTATAATAAAAACGAGTAAATTTTACTTAAGTGATATGAGAATTATTATGCTACTAATGATTTTTAAGAATTAAAGGAGTGTTTTTTATTGCCAATTGGAATTAATTTTTTTAAGGATTCGATTTAAAAATGGTAATGTAATATATATAATTAAAATGAGTAAAATTCGTTAAGAGATATGAGATTTATTATGCTATTAATGATTTTTATCAATTAGAACGATTGCTTTTATTGTATATTGGAATTAATTTTTGCTGAATTGAATTTAAAAATGGTAATGTATTAAATATAATATATATAATAGAAACGAGTAAGACTTAATTACTTATTCATGGTATTTATTATAAGAGAAATGTCAAAAAAGCTGAAAATAGAATTATTTTCCAAAACTTATTTTATTATACTTATTTAATAAATATTTGTATCTAAACTATATGTTTGAAATTAAACCATAAATAGGTGAGTTAAAATGAATTTAAATCATGTTCTATTAGTAAGAATAATTGAAACGATAATTTTGTTTGCGATTCATGCATATTTTTACCGTTTTCTTTCTGTATACTATTTTTTGTATTTATTTTTTATATACTATTTATTACATTTTTATATGATAAATATATACGATTGTATAGTATGGGGCTTATATATTTGCAATTGTTTGTGAAGAACTGGAGAAATACAATGTAAACATTTATTATAAAAATCAAAAGACTTTTTATCTACAATAAATCAGTTTTCTGACTGGGAAGCAAAAATAGCATTTTGCCAATGAAAATTGGCAATTTGTAAATCACAACTGATTCGTATTATTCTTCAAGTGATAGGAAATATCATTTTGAAAAATCTACATATAGGTTTAAAAGCGTGTAAAAAAAGTTTTTCTTTCTTTTTAGATAAAGCAAAATGTTTACGATGCTCACAGTTTAAAGTTGACACGTAAATGACCCTTCATATCTCGGAAACTATGCGAATAAAATTGATACAGAAAAAAAAAAGAAGAACTATCTCAAAAATCATTTACCCGTTCGTATCTTCACCTTTCTTTTAAGGATCTAAGCACTTAAACCCATAAAAGAAGGGAGAAGCCAGCAGTTTTTGTTGAAGGCGAACAATCACTTCCCTCTTGTTTCGTCATTCAAGAAGTTTCGACCCTCCATTCAGAGTTTTTTCTTTTTTTTTTTAATAATTTTCTTCTCGTGCCTAATGATTATTTAATACTATTTAAGTAGTTCTTCGTATGTTAGAAGAATAGTCCGAAATTTAATACGCTATTAATGATTTTTATCAATTATAAGGTATGTTTTTATTGCCTATTGGAATTATAAAATGCATTATTAAATTCAAATAAAAAAATAATTTTTAAATTAAAATTCATTATAAAATTCAAAAGACTTTTATCAAAAAAATCATACAATTCAAACTACGATTTCAAAAGAATTATAAAATTCATAAAATTCAGAAATACAATTTCAAAAGAATTATAAAATTCATTATTAAATTCAAATAAAAAAAATAATTTTTAACTTAAAATTCATTATGAAATACAAAAGATTTTTATCTACAATAAATCAGTTTCTGATTGTGAAACTAAAACATCTTTTTGCTAACGAAATATGACAATCACAATGACAACTGATTCGTATTCTTCTTCAAATGATAGAAAACATCATTTTGAAAAATGAGTTTAAAATGGTATTGCAAATAAAAGACAAACTTTTTTGATTTTGAGATAAAGCTAAATGTTTACGGTGCTCATAGTTTAAAGTTCACATAAGTAAGTGGACCTTTTTATCTTTGGAAACTATGCGAATAAAATTGCTACAAAAAAGAAAAGTAGAACAATCTCAAAGTCATTTAGCCGACATATCTTCACCTTTCTTTTAAGGATCTAAGCACTTAAACCCATAAAAGAAGGGAGAAGCCGGCAGTTTTTGTTGAAGGCGAACAAACGCTTCTCTCTTGTTTCGTCATTCAAGAAGTTTCGACCGTCCATTCAGAGTTTAATGGTCTCCAGCAGGCAAAGAGAACGTCTTTTTGATGCTCCCAAAGACCTGAATCGCACATCTTATTTGAGAAAAGAAAAGTTTTTCAGGAAAAGAAAGTACAAAGATTAATTACGTCCAAGAGTTCCTGGAGATGACCATAATTTTAACCCATTTGGAAGGGTTTGCGTAACGAAGTTTTTGTTCCAATGGCGAAAAAGTAAATTTTTTTTTTTTTTTTTTCTTCTTCTTAAGAAAGTATAATTTTCTTCTCGTGCGGAAGGATTATTTAGTACCATGTAAGTAGTTCTTGTTTTAGAAAGATTTATTGTGCTATTAATGATTTTTAACAATTAGAAGGAGTGTTTTTATTGCCTATTGGAATTAATTTTTGTTCGGATTAAAAAATTTTATATAATATATATAATATAAACGAGTAAAATAAATGTACTTACTTACATACTTAAAATACTTACTTACTGATTGTATTTATTATATGATAAATGAAAAGAAAGGGTAAAAAAGGAATGATTTTTCAAAACATAACTTATTTTAATTTAATAAGTATTTACGTCAGCACGTCAGTAAATTTGTATTGCAAAAAGAATAAAAAATAGAATTTTTAAAACAGATCATAAATAGAGTAAAAAATGAATTTAAATTATGTTCGATAAGAAAGAAAAATTTAAACAATAATTTTGTTTTTGATTCATGCTTATTTTTCCATTTTGAATTTTTGTGTGCTATTTGTTATATTTTTATATGATGCATGTATTGTATGCTATTATTAATTTCATCAATTAGAAGGAATACTTTTATTGCCTATTGGAATTAATTTTTGTAGGATTAAATTTAAAAATGGTAATGCAATAAATATAATATTTATAATAAAAAAGGATAAATGTGATTGCATTTATTATATGGTAAATATAAAAAATGGCTAAAAAAGAATTATTTTCCCAAAACATAATTTATTATACTTTTGTTAAGTATAATAATATGAAAATGTAATATATTTATGTGAATAAATACGTATTACAAAAAGAATAAAAAGTAGATTTTTGAAATCGAATCCTAAATAAGTGAATTAAAAATGAATTTAAATCATGTTCTGAAAGTAAGAAAAATTGAAACATTTTGTTCGTAGTTTCTGCATATTTTTACTGTTTTTTTTTAATTTTTTATGTGCTATTTATTATATTTTTATATGATACATATATTCGATTACGTAATATTGAACTAATAAATATTTCATACAAAAATGCAATATTCATTAATTATCCGATAAATAAGTAATAAAAATGTCTACTGTCATATCTGAATCAATAAATAAAGTAACTTTTATAAATGATTCTGCAAATAATATGGTTTTGTCCAGCATTGGCTATCAGGTCATCGGCCATCGACCTAATACGACAGAATTACAGAAGATTCCGTATTTATTATTCATAACGCTCTATGATTAATCTGTTACAGTATATTCTACTAGTTTTTGGGTTCATAGCTATTGGTTCGAGGAACTTTTGACTATTACGGGGGTTTAGTTCAGAAGATCATGAGCTGGTTGGAAAGAAAGAATACTTATTTTTATTTTTCATTAAATTTCGTAAGTAATAAATTATAATAATATTAATTGAATCTGTTATTAACAAAAAAATATTTAAACTATTTGCACTTTCCGTTACCTAAAAAAGTACGTGTATTATTCTTCTTAATTGGCGCAATAGCCCCATAGTATATCAAGGCTGTCCGACTACTGGCAGATTCTTTTAGGAGGTGTTTACTTTTTACGAGGTAGAGTTGTCAGAATTGCAATCAAAGTCATATTAGATCAGGACCTGCGATTTAAAACCACTACATACAGAACCACTACAAACATCCATGGCACAGAGGGCCAGAACACTAGCGGAAGTGAGGAGTGAAGGGGAAGTGTCGATTGGATTGCCCGAGACAGGAGATACACTGGAACTTATGGTTTAAGGTGGATTGCGAACCACTTTAAACATCTATAAACATTTATAAATAAAAATGTTGTTTCTTATCTCACTTGGTAGACATCTAGACCAAGTCCAAGAATCCGTGTGGTCTCATCTAAAAAGGGAACAGCTTCTGTTGTGATGGAGCACCCGTAGGTAAAATCTGACTTGGCTCCGTGACGCTGACTTTTTACGGGGTAGGGTAGTCAGTCCAACTTTCTACAGTCATATTAGACCAGAACTTACTGTTTAAAGTGGATACCAAACCACTACAACATCCATAACACTGTTGTGGCGCTGCCATCCACCCACTCAGTGAATGAGACGTAATTAGGAAATTGATGGGAAATGTGTAATTTTAAATTTATGTGTTTTGTGTTTATAAATTTGGTTGTAAATTATGTCTTTTTTTTGTTTGTTTTGTCATTGTATTTTGATATTCATAAAGTTGCATTATGTTAAATTATGTGTGAAACATTTTCAAATCCTGATTAATAATAGTAATAAAAAAAATAAAAAAAGGAAAAGAGGAAAGAGGAGAAAGAAAACTGTCTTAAATTGTGCCATTTTCATTCAAACTCAGTTCTTGGTTGGGGTTGTTGTTTGACTTCCGGTGGTCAGGGTAGAAGATGGCTGCCCCCATGAAGTACGAATTGAGCCTCAGGCTCCGTTCTCTCCGGATGGAACCGGGATCTCGACAAATCAAGGCCTGGAATGACGTCAGCTATGAGGCGGTCATGGTTCGGGCTTATAAGTGGTGGTGGAGAGAGGTTGGGGCTTTTTTTTTACTGAGACTGGACGATGGAGAGATAGAAATTGAAAACGGAAAATGGAGGGTTAGCTGCTGCACCAGGTGATGGATTCGGCTGCAAGACAATCCAAGATGATCGGGGATTGAGACATCACAGCAGCAAAGTGCGACAGAAATTGTGCTTAGTAAGGAAAAGCGCAATCTGTTTTTGCCAATTTGACGTCTATCACTTTTGGGATTTGCCGTTACAGTCGAGGTTTTAGCGAGCGAGAGGTTCAACGTTCCAACGAAGAACAAGAAGAGATGAGTACTCGTTTGAATGTTTGATTTTCTTTACAATATTTTATCTTTTCCTTCGAACATTATATTTTGAACGTAATCAACGTTCCAAGTCAGATACTGCTTAACTCTAAAGTGAAATTATTCCTCCTTCTTAATTGTGTATGAACTCACTAGGCAGAATTTAGAGCGTCACCCCTTTTTGTATTTGAATTGCTCGTGCGAGTTGTGTGTGTTAGATAAAATTACATGATTTGATTTATTTTCTGTTTAATTTAATGCAGTATGTTAAGTGTATTGTGTGTATTTGTGATGGTATGATATTGGTGGGGCCCCTGTTTGCATTTAATCAAGATTAATTCATTTGTTTATATTTAATTTTATTATAATAAATCTAATGTTTATATTTGTGATTTTCCTGATTATTAATTCCTGCAGAACATTGCACACTCCATGCTGATTGTCGTTTAGGTAAATTTTAACTTCCTGTGATAACACAACGCAATTAATTCTCTAATAGTGTCTGATTTGTTTTGCTTTTGATTCGTGATTAGCGGTAATAGTTTAATTAATTAAATTTCTAGATAGAAACACGACAACACCGCTTGGACTCGAACCCTGTGGCACTGAGCGCCAGAGCGTTAGTCATTCGGCCGTCAGATCCTGAAAACGTTTACTTAACCTATATGTACTTTCCTTTACGTAGAAAAAGCACATGCATTATTCTTCTATATTGACACAACAGCCCCATGGTGGGCCAAGACCGTGTGCCTACCAGCAGACTTCGAGGCCGGAGATTTTTCTTGTTACGGGGTAGCGTTGTCAGCCCTACTGCCTAGAGTCATATTAGACCAGGACCTACGGCTGTAAGTAGATTCCGAACCACTACGACATCCATGGCATCATCGAGACTCAAACCCAAAACCTGTGGCACCCAGCGCCATACGTGTATTATTACTGCATAATATTTTTGTTCATTAAATTAAAAATAATTCATTTGCTCATTTCAATCTATTCTGAGAATCGTAATCGCACTCTTTTCATACTGGCAATAAGAGTAAGTGAAATACAATCCTTTGTTGCCTTAAGAGACCGATGACAAAAATATAATACGCATAGTAATAGTATAGTAATCACTCTAGGGAATACTTATGGGGGCAAGATCCGCATTTGCATCAGTATTGAAAGATCTGCAACTGTGTTGAAAGAAATCGGAAAAAAAAAATCTAAGCAGACAGCGCTATTGATGATGAGAAACTTTGTTACAATTGCAACCAACTTTATTCTGACTCAGTGAAAATCGATCTCTGTTTTTCTAAGACTGATGAAAATCGACTCGTTGATGGAGTGATATGTATTGAAAACGTATTCTGAGTGATACGTATTGTGAGTTTTGAGAATTTCTTACATAATTCGTGAAAGTGACGTTAGGATTTAATAGTAAGTCATGTAAGTTTGTTTGCTAGTTAAATAACACCGTTACTAAAAAATGTCTTTAATTCCTCATTAAACGCGCATTTGGGGACTTAATGCATTTTAAAATGGGATATTTTTTTCTAATGCAGCTGGCAAATTCTCAGAAAGTTATCTTTATGCCATTAGCCAGGGCTGCACCGGCGTTACACATTTAGCACTATTTCATTTATATTTCGAAGTAAGATTTCATAGTTTGTTTGAAATCGTAGCACAAAAAACAGTAAATCATTTTACAGTGATAATGTATTAACGGCAAAAACGCACATGTAACTTGATGATAAGCTACGGACGCGAGTAACACTGGTAAAATTTCATATTTTCTTTCTATGCATTTCTATTTTTTCTTCTAACAAATTAACCATCAAAAATATGTAAGTTACTTTAATTACCATCGTCCATTAATGAACCCTTCAACTAGTAAGCAGCTGTTATTACTGCATCATTTTCAATAAAAAAGCGTCATTAAAATCCTTTATTTGATATGGCAAGTTTGCAGGATAACAGATATCATAAATAATTAAATACAAAGAACGAGATAGAAACAAATGACAGCGGTTAATCCGTCCACTTAAGTCTGGCAATCCAATAACCCTTCCATAAAGAAACAGGAGGCAGTGCAGAACAGGAATCAAGGTGAAAGCATATCCGTTTCTTCCTGGTTATCACACAGGAGACAGAGAGGGTCAGGAATCAATCTAATTCTGTGAAGGTGCTTGCGGAGATAATCGCGACCACAGAAAAGCCTGTAGCAATGCCACCGATTTTCTCAAGGCCATTCAAGGGAATAAGATCACAGGAATAGGATCAGCATCCTCAGGACTAAGGGTCTTTTAATTATCCTCTCTCTTGTTTTGGCAATCCACCTGCGTTCTACTGCAGGTAGGCCGTTCCCACCGAGGCGAGAGACGGAAGATGCAAGAGGCAAGCGACCTTTTTTAATTATCACAGCGAAACGTCAGAAATAGCATTACGCATAGTGAAAAACCGTTCGAGTTGGAGCCGCGAACTGCAAACCGGTTTCAGGCGACCGCGGTGAGGTCAAATTTTGGTTGCTTGCATCTTGTCGCCTTGGTGAGCACGAGCCTTAAGACACACGGACTTCCAGACTGAAGGTCGTATTTATAGATCATTATGCCGTATCAGACGTTGCTGGGAGTGAACCACGAGGAGGTAGAACTACGTTGCACTCCTTCAAAAAAAGAATACATATATAACAGATGGGCTGAAAAGTTCATAGGCAGACACATAGATGGTGCTACTAGTATTAAATCCATATGAATTTTAGTTTGCCCTAATCTTCAAATGACACTTGTATAAATTTGACAGCTGTTGCACTATTAGTATATGAGTTATAGCATTTTTAGTGCAGCAACTTTTGTTAGTTTGAAAAAATGGATAAAAAGGAATTTCGTGTGTTAATTAAAGCATTGCCTTTTTGGCGAAATACTATTGAAGCCAAGGCTTGACTTGATAAACATTATTCGGACTTTGCACCAGGAAAATCAACCGTAGGAAGTGGTTTGTTCATAGGCGAAATGAGCACCGGCGTTGCCATGGGTGCTGTTACCGACGAAATGGTTCGGAATCCACAAAATAATTTCTGAAACCGTGGAAGTCCCGATTGAGATAGGAGACCCTAAAGATATCAAAGGAACGTGTTGGAGTATCGTGGGAATATTTGTTATCCGCGTCCGTGGCTTATCTTCGAGTTACATCGACCCAAAATAACAACCTGGTTATGTGCTAAACAGTGTTTGGAGCTGTTCTGTAATAAAGCCTGAATTTATGGCATGACAATGGATGAAACAGGGCTCCATCATTTCCAGCTGCATTGTGGAACACTAAATAGCCTATGAACTTTTCATCCCACCTGTTATATATACATATATCTATGTGACAAATACAAGTTGGGAGTGTTTTCATAAAACCGAATTATTCAACATAAAATATTCATGTGTTTTCATAAAATATTTCATAATGCAAAAAAAGATGTTTTTTTAATATTAAAGTACAAAATATTATACAAAAAAATTAAACAATACGCGGAATTAAAATGTTATCCTGTGTAATTTCACTGATTATTTGATTTGTAAATAGTAATAAATAACTTTGAATTAATATTACAATTATTTCAATATTTTCACGTAATTTATTTAGGACTTACAAAAAGCAACACAATTTTCTAAATAGATTTTAATTTTGTTATTATGAAATTTTATAAAAAATGTCTTAAGTTATGGAAACAAGTGGCTTTATTTCATATTTCTATGTTTGTATCAATTTTTACTTTTTGAATTTGAATGTATGCGATCTAGCCAAAAGCCAGATGTACGAAATTTGCATAAAAAGCCATCCAAATTCGAAGTCCTTTCCAATTCACTTTGTCCAAGATGAAAATAAAAATAATAATAAAAGCTCTCTCTCTCTCTGAAACCCTTAGTATAAATTGTTTCTGTCACAATACTTTATCATTTTTTCGTTTTAAGAAATGGGAAGATGTATTATTCATCACTGAGGAAACGATTCTCGAAATTCTTTTTTTATTTATTATTTTTTTGGTATCCTACAAACCCAAAACTTTTTTTTTCTGAAACTTTGCCATATCCTTCTCTGTGCAGCGACACTGATTATCATAACAAAGTCAGAACCATATTTTTAACTTATCTGGAAGCTAGTGTTTCCTGCAGTTTGCAAAAAATAAAAAAAAAGCAAATAATAAAATAAATAAAATAAAACGTATTGGCATCTAGCCGTCTGAAAGTTCTGGCTGGCATTATTTGATAAACTTCTCCCCCATTTTCCAAAAGCACCATGGTAAAAATAAAAAAAAGAAAGAAAGATAAAAAAAGTTTTCCACAAATGATAACCGGGGACCTTGAATCACATTGATCGAGAGCAGCTGTTATGCAATGACAGCCACGCTATTTACAGCTGCAGAAGACAAGTAATGTATTCCAGCAAACAGCTGTCACAATGTGACTGAAAGGTGTAAATTAATAACAGAAACAAAACTTTTAAACCACGGAGAAATAAAAGGTTTGTTTCTATTATTAATTTTCAGTTCTTTTCTTTCACGCTGAATCAGTGGTTCTCAAAAAATTTTTTAAGTCTTGGCGCGTTTAAAATCCTACAAATAGTTGTAGGAGCAATATGACAAAAATTCTGAGAAGTATGTCATAATAATTAAGTCGATATATTACTGATAATAAATAATGCTATAATAAATAAAATGAAACATACCTTCAAGTTTATTCATTCTTGTGTTTATAAGAGGAATTTCTAGTGATATCTTCAATGTTTTGGCATATATTTGAGAGGCAAACTCTCATTTTCTCTTCAATCCATTGAAGATTTCCTCTCGTTTTACACTTTATTGTGCTGAGGGTAGAAAATCCAAACTCACATCAATATGATGTTGTAAGTTGTAGTAAAATATTCATATTTTTTTATATATATTGCCAGATAGTCTTGTTTTATAGAAATTGAAAAGGTTTCAAGAGACAATTCTAAATATTATTTTTAATAACCAATCCATGATTGTTGGATATAGCGGACAGTTCTTCTTCTACTAATGTTCTCTTGAACTTCTTCAAAACTTTCAACTTCTTTAAAAATTCTTGAGCCAACACACAATGGGTGTCTAATCAAATCTTATTCAGTGTTAAGTGACGGAAAATAGCAACTCAATTTTTCTTCTAAACTTGTTAAATGTCCCACTATTGATGGAAGTATTTCATTTATGCAAGCGTTATTTACCGATGGAAACATTTTCAAATTACCTTCAACAGTTTTTCTTTTACAAACATGTAATTTTCTCTGAAACCCTTTCATTTTGTTAGTGAATATGGGAATATTGTCTTCTTTCCCTTGCGTGCTACTATTCATAATATTTTTTTCGTTCCAATGCAGCTGGCAAACACTTAGACAGCTTGGTCTCGGATGCCGTAAGGCAAGCGCTGCACAGACGTTACTCACTTTGCATGACGCAGGGGGCGCGTGTAACTTGAATATACGGACGCGGAGTAACAATGCCCCCGCAACGCTCCTATTAGGACCGGGACCTACGGCTCAAAGTGGATTCCGAACCACTACAAACGTCCATGGCACCGCCGGAACTCGAACCCGAAACCTGTGGTACCGAGCACCAGAGCGCTAGTTCCTCGGCCATTCAGGCCCCCCTATTCTTAATATTGAGCTGCTGTAATATATAGGCCAAATAATGTAACCTGAGAATCCAAGATTCTTATCGTAGGAGGTTACAAAAATATAATTGTTTCATCTCTTCAAAACACATCTAGTCTTTGTTCATGTACACGGGTAATACATTCCCTTTTGACAGCCACCTTATTCCAGTGTGTAAAAGGAGCAGTCTCTGTTATGAATCCATATCTATACAAAGCTTTTTGAATAAAGGCGATTTGACAGATCTTGTTTTAATAAAGTTTACCATCTGAGCAATTTGACGTAAAACTTATCTTACTTCTTTTTCTCCCAATGTTTTTGCCTTCAACATCCTTATGAATTATGATATTATTCTCCTTTTTTTTTTTTTTTTTTTGTTTTACAAAAAGATGTAAGGTGTTTAACACAGTTCACCATGTAAGGGACTCCATCTGTACAAACTCTACATACGACTTCCATGTCAAATGATATTTATCAAAATAGTCATTCAAAATTATAAAACATCCTATCCTTTGTAGATACATTTAATTCTCTGCCAAAAATTTTTATTTTACTGTTTAATCTTCATTGATAAACCGTCTGTAAATTCTAAGAGTTGCGTCTTGTTGGTAATGTCTGTTGACTCATCAACTTCCATTTAAATATTTGATTACTGAAGCTTATTATTGTATACATTTTTCTCGCTATCAGAAGATATTTTTGTTATACGCTTGTTAACTGTATCATTTTTTTTATTTCCAATGGCAGTTTATGAACAGTTACAGCAATAAAAATAACAACGAAAGACAAAAAAGAACAGAGAATACAACAAAACATGCTAAAACAGAGTTCATTAATCTAACATATCTCTAGCCTCCCAATATCGCTCAGAGCAGGACAGTGAAGTAGATGTGTGGAGTCAATGGCCTCTCCAGAGCTGCACAGAGTGCATGGGGGAAGGAACAATTTTGAATCTGTAAAGATGGTTCCGCAGGCAGTCGGTTGTCAAATTAGCCTCCATAATAGTAAAGACATCAATATCCTTCTCACACAGAGTCAGCAAAAGCTTTGCGCGCTTGGATTGAGACAGTCCACCGGCATTCCACTGTAGGACTCGAAGAGTATCAAAGTGAGGGGAGGAAGACATAATGCCAAGTTGCAGATCTTTTAGCCACTAAAAAGTGTCACCCTATCATTGAACAGAGGAATCTTGTTTATATGCTTTGCTGCTTCATTTCGTAGTATTGTCATAACCATTTATACGTGACTTACCTAAAGCATAAGTTTTCATATTCTTTGCTATAAGTTCTGAAGCGTGATTTGAAATTTATAAGAAACAATCAATTATACTTTTTAAAAAAATTTGAGTCCTTTGTTTGCTATTGATGAAATCTCTTGAAAACTCTTATAGATTTATCTGGTAAATTAGCGTGTATAGTTTTACAATAACTCAATTTAAGAGGAATAATGATATTTGCGATTTGTTTTCATGTTTATACTTAACTTTTGATCACCTCCAGAATCTGATTCTTCAATATCATGCTTCTTTTCGAAAAGTATATCCATTTTATTGGGGTGTATTTATTTGAAAATTAATAATATGTACATAACGTCTATTTCCAACACTTTCAAAATAAGTAATATACACAACAGGAAAGCTACTAACATCTGACAGTTATATATTTAGATGGTCTACTCCAGAGACTACTGCTTGCAGACGGCGGAGATAGGCTCCAATGGAAAATAACATTAATAACATTAATAATCACATAGACGGAAAATAACATTAATAATCGCATAGACGCTAGTGCTCTTAGTAACCAACCAAGGAAGATACCACTCCTAGTTTCTCGGAAACTTTCTTTGGCGCGTTATCGCTGTTTGGCAACTTTTTATATGAAGAAAAAGTAGAACCAGAAGGACTAATTGTTTGCAATGAAAGTTTTGAACCTCAAAAACTGACAAGAACAAGAGTAACTATATTTATTTTTACATCTGGACACATATTTCACTAGAATATCACAGGATACACCCGGAAATATTCTAGGGTGCGCCATGGCACATCCTATAACAGCCATTGATCTCAGTTGTTGAATAGCATTGGTTAGTTGTTTGAAAAAAACTAAAAACAATGCATTAATTTAAGGATTGCCATACTCATTGAATCGTCGAGATATTTAGAATTTTTTTGCCTTTTCATCCATCCTTTTTTTTTTTTTTAAATTATTATTTGAAATGCGAAAATGGATTGATGCTGACTGTAAATATTCAGCATAAACTTTTTTTGTTTACATTACTTATTATAAACATAGCCATACCTTATGATATTCTTTAATATAGCCACGCTTCTTTGCAAATTCAGAAAATTTTTTGAATCAAAAACAATTTTTTACAACTTCCCTGCATTAATTTTTGAGAAATAAAATAGAATATGAAATGAAGCCATCAATCTTAAAGTTAAAAGAAGAAAAAGGGAGTTAACTTATTATATTAAATTGCATTATTTATTTCCTTATGCATTGAAAAATCTACAACCCAACGTATTGTAAGGCAACAACTAGAATGAAACATTTATATCCTAATTTAGTATCAGAGTTGGTCAAAGGGTGTAGGGGGGAGGAAGGGGAAAGAGTGGAGGTATTCAACAGAAATATGTGTCCAGAAATATTCATGCCCACACTGTTCCCACAGGGAGGGGGGGGGATTCAGATTAAGATTAAAATTGGGTTAAGATTGTTTTAGTGATAATAATAGCAGTGTATCGTATGGGTATCATAAAATCTCTGGTTATGAATCAAATGACTATAGTTTTGATTCAAATACGTAATTTGAACGACTATTTTTTTTACTCGAATTTCTGTAATAATCAATAAATAAAATAGGATAAAAATATAGTAATCAAGTTATACAAAAGAATATTTTTTTTTTATTTTAATAAGAAATATTCTATGAAACTAAATTGGTACTATATAAAAATTTATGTTTCAGAGGTTAAACTTCTTAAGAAAGATGAGTGAACTTATATACGATTTTAAATCATTACAGAACATTGCATAATAGTATTTTATATTGCATTAGAGAGAAAATACAGTTGGAACCGATTCGAATGCCAATTTATGCCATTCTAATGTCATCATATCAATGTTTGGCAATATTAGAAATACTATGGCCGTATGTGCAATGAAAACTGTCTTCTTAATATTCTTTTATTATGTCATAAATTGTCTCTCCTTTTCCTAAATCAGTAAAAAAAGAAAACTTGCCAATGACAACCAGACCTCGAAGAAGCCAGATGTCCTGGTCAATTTACAGCTTTCCCAAGAGGAAAGGGCGACGCGGACCAGATCCATCCGGCTAATGTTGTCCATCACGATTTAATTAATGTCGGCGTTTGGGGGACGCGAGACCGTATTGAATGCAACCTGATGTCGCGGTCGACGATGAGATAGTGGCGCAATTTGTTATCACGGATTATGCGGGGGAGAATGGCGGGGAGAATGCCCTGCGAACTATTTGACACTGATATCGCAAGCTTTGAATAGGGAAGAGGACATTAATTAATCATACATTCTGCAAAGTGTTCATCAATCCATCATGACACTGTTATTATCCAATAGGAACATATTGATCGTTTATTAACAACAAACACATGAATTTAACAGTAGATTAAAAATTTTTTTAAAAGAGCTTGAATGGTTTGGCAGGAACGTTATTCAACAGAAAATTCCTGACAATGCCGAAGATGGTCACGATAAAACTGTTGACAGAAGAATCCTTAATTAATCTGTAAAGTATCCATCCATTCATCCATTATATTATTCTTGATTATAAGATCGAGGAATGGGGCCTGAATGGCCTAGTGGCCAGGCTCTGGCGCTCGTTACCACACGTTTCGGGTTCGAGACCCAGCGGTAGCATGGATGTTTGTAGAGGTTCGGAATCCACTTTAAACAGTAGGTCCCGGTCTAATAGGATCGTAGAGCGTTGGAGGGGTATTGTTACTCAGCATAACTTATCTTCAAGCTACACGCACCTACTGGGTAGCTACACGCACCTACTAAATGAGTAACGTCTGTGCAGCGCTTGCCTTAAGGCATCCAAGACAACTGTCTAAGTATTCGCTAGCTGTATTTGAACAAAAAAATAGAATAAAATCTTAACTATCATTATTGTCCATTATCCTAAAACAGTGAAACAAACTTGCCAATGGCAACCAGAAGCCAGGTGTCCTCGACAATTAACGAATATTTTTGATTTCATTAAAAAAAAATTCTATAAAACTAAATTGATATTGGAAAAAATCTCATCTTTCAGAGGTTAAAATTGTTAAGAAAGATGGGTGGTCTTATAAATGATTGCCGCAACTGAAAATCATCATAAATCATCGTATAATTGTATTTTTATATTGTAATAGAAAAAATACAGTTGTATCCGGTTACAATGTCAGTTTATGACATTCGAAGTCCATATTAATGATTATCAATATTGGAAATACTATAGTCATATGTGCAACGAAAACTATCTTGTTAATATTCTTTTACTGCACCATAAATTGGTCCCTTCTTTTCCTAAATCAGTAAAAAAAAGAAGACTTGCCATGGACATCCAGACCTGGAAGAAGCCAGATGTACCGGACAATTTGCAGCTTTCCCAAGACAAAGAGGCGACGCGGGCCAGATCCTTCCGGCTGATGTTGTCTATCGCGATTTAATTAGTGTCGGCGTTTGGGGACACGAGACCGTATTGAATGCAACCTGACGTCGCGGTCGACGATGAGATAGTGGCGCAATTTGTTACCACGGATTATGCGGGGGAGAATGGATGGGGCCCTGCGAACTATTTGACACTGATATCGCAAGCTTTGAATAGGGAAGAGGACATTAATTAATCATACATTCTGCAAAGTGTTCATCTATCCATCGAGACACTGTTACTATCCGAAAGGGGCATATTGATCGGTTATTAACAACGAACACATGAATTTAATAGTAGATTAAAATTTTTGAAAACGGCTCGAATGGTTTGGTAGGAACTTTATTCAACCGAAAATTGCTGTCAGTACCGAAGATGGGCTCGATAAAACTGTAGACAGAAGGATCCTTAATCATGTCTGTAAAGTATGTATACATCCATCCATCCATCATATTATTCGGGATTATAAGATCGAGGAATGGGGCCTGAATGGCCGAGTGGCTAGCGCTCTGGCGCTCGGTAACACACGTTTCGGGTTCGAGTCCCGGTGGTAGGGGTTTGGAATCCACTTTAAACAGTAGGTCCCAGTCTAATAGGATCGTAGAGCGTTGCGGAGGTATTGTTACTCAGCTTGCATAAAATATCTTCAAGCTATACGCACTCTACTGGATAGCTACACGCACCTTCTAAGTGAGTAACATCGGTGCAGCGCTTGCCTTAAGGCATCCAAGACAACTGTCTAAATGTTCGCCAGATGCATTTGAACAAAAAAAAATAGAATAATATCTTACCTATCATTATTGTCCAGTATTCTAAATCAGTAAAAAACTTTCCAATGACAGCCAGATGTTCTCGACAATTAACGAATATATTTGATTTACAATAAAAAAAAAAAAAATTTCATGAAACTAAATTGATGTCACGAAAAAAATCTCATCTGTCAGAGGTTAAACTTCTTAAGAATGGGTGGACTTATACACGATTGCCGCATGTGACGAATCATTATTATAGATTATTTTGTAATTGCATTTTTATATTAAATTAGAGAAAATACAGTTTGAATCGATTCGAATGTCAATTAATTAATTAATTGAAAATTAATTCTACTGCCATCATATCAATGTATAGAATATTGGAACTACTATAGTCATATGTGCAATGGAAACTGTCTTATTAATATTCTTTTATCACACCATAAATTGTCCCTACTTTTCCTAAATCAGTAAAAAAAGAAACCAATGACAACCAGACCTGGAAGAAGCCAGATGTCCTGGTCAATTTACAGCTCTCCCAAGACGAAAGGGCGACGCGGACCAGATCCATCCGCCTAATGTTGTCCATCGCGATTTAATTAATGTCGGCGTTTGGGGATTCGAGACTGCATTGAATGCAACCTGATGTCGCGGTCGACGATGAGATAGCGCCGCAATTTATAACCTCGGATTATGCGGGGGAGAATGGATGGGGGAGTGCGAACTATTTGACACTGATATCGCAAGCTTTGAATAGCGGAAAGGACATTAATTAATCATGCATTCTGCAAAGTGGTCATCCATCCATCGAGACATTGTTACTATCCGAAAGGGGCATACTGATCGCTTATTAACAACAAACACATAAATTTAACGATAGATTAAAATTTTTGAAAACGGCTATAATGGATTCGTAGGATCTCTATTCAGCCAAAAATGACAGTCAATGACGAAGATGGCAACGATAAAACTGTAGACAGAAGGATCCTTAATCACATATGTAAAGTATCCATCCATTATATTATTCGGGATTATAAGATCGAGGAATGAAGCCTGAATGGCCGAGTGGCTAGCGCTCTGGCGCTCGGTACCACACATTTCGGGTTCGAGTCACGGCGGTAGCATGGATGTTTGTAGTGGTTTGGAATGCCCTTTAAACAGTAGGTCCCAGTCTAATAGGATCGTAGAGCGTTGGAGGGGTATTGTTACTCAGCATAACTTATCTTCAAGCTATACGCACTCTACTGGATACTACACGTACCTACTAAGTGAATAACATCGGAGCAGCGCCTGCCTTAAGGCATCCAAGACACGTATCTAAGTATTCGCCAGCTGCATTGGAAAAAAAAAAATAGAATAAAATTTTAACTATCATTATTGTTCGGTATCCTAAATCAATAAAAAACTTGTCAATGACAACCAGAAGCCAGATTCTCGACAATTAACGAATATGTTTGATTTATATTAAAAACAATTTTATGAAACTAAATGGATGTTACTAAAAAAATCTTATTTGCCAAAAGTTAAACATTTTAAGAAAGATGGGTGGTCTTATACATGATTGCCGCAGCTGAAAATCATTATACGTAGATCATCTTATAATTGTATTTTTATATTGTAATAGAAAAAATACAGTTGTAACCGATTCGAATGCCTTATGTCATTCGAATGCCATCAAATCAATATGTAGCAATATTGGAAATACTATAGTCATATGTGCAAGGAAAACTGTCCTATTAATATTCTTTTATCACACTATAAATTGTCCCCTCTTTTCCTCAATCAGTAAAAAACAAAACTTGCCAATGACGACCAGGCCTCGAAAAAGCCAGCTGTCCTGGACAATTTACAGCTTTCCCAAGACAAAAGGGCGACGCGGACCAGATCCATCCGGCTAATGTTGTCCATCACGATTTAATTAATGTCGGCGTTTGGGGACTGTATTGAATGCAACCTGATGTCGTGGTGGACGATGAGATAGCGGCGCAATTTGTTACCTCGCATTATACGGGGAAGAATGGATGGGGAGTGCGAACTATTTGACACTGATATCGCAAGCTTTGAATAGGGAAGAGGACATTAATTAATCTTACCTTATGCGAAGTGTTCATCTATCCATCGAGACACTGTTACTATCCGAAAGGTGCATATTGATCGGTTATTAACAACAAACACATGAATTTAACAGTAGATTAAAATTTTTGAATTGTATGGGTAGGAAATCCTTTCAAACCTTGTAAGCGAAACCGAACCGAAAATTCTTGTCAAGGCCGAAGATGGGTACGATAAAACCATCATATTACTTAGGATTATATGTTAGCCTGGCGCTCGGTACCACAGGTTTCGGGTTCAAATCTCGGCGGTGCCATGGACGTTGGAAGTGGTTTGAATCCATTTCTAACCGTAGGTTCCCGGTCTAATAGGATCGTAGAGTGTTGCGGGGGTATTGTTACTCCGCGTCCTTATCTTATCTTCAAGCTACACGCACCTCCTGGGTAGTACTAAGTGAGTAACGTCGGTGCAGCTTTTGACGGCATCAAAGCCAACTGTCTAAGTGTTTGCCAGCTGCGTTAGAACAAAAAAATATGATCGAATGATATACTGCTCGTTTATTAACAACAAACACATAAATTGATTACAATCTTTGAAAAGAGCTGAAGTAGCTTAGTGAGAAGCGTAATACTCAACGAGCTCTGTTTATAAAATCTGCTTTGAACTTGAAAACTTTTAAACCCCTGTTCGACGACTTGGTGGCCAAATGACTAGCTCTTTGGCCTTTGGTATCTCTGGCTTCAAGTTCAAATCCTGTCGATGGCATGCATGTTTGTTAGTGGTTCGGAAAATAGGGGCTTGATGGCCGAGTGGCTGGTATTCTGGCTCTCGGTACCACAGGTATCGGTTTCAAATTCCGGGCAGTGCAATTGGTGTTTGTAGCGGCTTGAAATCCATTTTCAGTATTAGGACCCGGTCTCATATGACCGTAGAGAGTCACATAGCTCAATCAGACATCTTCTCACCCACATCATTCCCAAACTGTAAAGGGGCAACTCAGCTTTAGGCATAGTGATGTGATGTGGTGTAGTAGTAGTGGTTGGGAATCCACTTTAAACTGTAGATCCCGGTCTGTTTAGGCCTCGTGTGCCCAAGATGACCGTAGAGTGACAAACCAAACCTTAATCCGATTTTTAAAATTTGCACCCATCCATGTATCATATCATATTATTTGAAAGGCCATAATGGATTGGTAGAAACTATTTTCAAACCCTGTAAGCGAAACCTAACAGAAAATTCCTGTCAATGCAAGATGACCACTATAAAACTGTAGACAGAAGGATCCTTAATCATGTTTGTAAAGTACACATAATATTCATCATATTATTTAGGATGTATGGTCGAGGAATATATTGCTCGTTTATTAACAACAAACACATAGATTACAGTCTTTGATAACGGTTGAAATAGTTTCGCGAGAATCGTAAACTTCAAACAGCTCTACGTTGAACCGGAAAAATATTTAATTAAAATATGCACCTCATTCATATCGCCCATCCCATACATCATATTATTTCAATCTGTATCCATAAGTGGGATTAGATGTCCGAGTGACTAGCGCTCTGGAGCTTGGTACCACCGGCTTCGGGTTCGAGTCTCGGTGGTGCCATAGATGTTTGCAGTGGTTCCTAATCCACTTTAAAATCATAGGTCCCGGTCTAACAGGATCGTAAAGCGTTGCGGAGTTATTGTTACTCCGCGTCTGTAGCTTATCTTCAAGCTTATCAAGCTACACGCACCTCCTGCGTAGTGCTAAGTGAGTAACGTCGGTGCAGAACTTGCTTTAAGGCATCGAAGACAACTTTGTAAATGTTTGCCAGCTGCTTAAGAACAACAAAAAAATTATAGGAACATACTATTTAATAGGAACTATTTAATAGGAACTATTTAATAGGAACTATTTAATAGGAACTATTTAATAGGCTACTATTTAATAGGAACATAGTCCTCTTTTATTAACAACAAACACGTAAAGTTTGCAGTATATTTCACTTTTTGAAAAGGATTGAAATAGATTGATAGTTAGTGAGAAATTCAGAAAGCTGTGTTCTAAACAAATGAAGTCAAACCGAAAACTCCCATGTGAATGCAAATACTAGGCACGATAAATCTGTAAACTGGAAAAATACTTTTGTTAGACTCTTAGAGAATGGAGAGATAAAAGTGTGAAGTTGACAGATACATCCACAGGAATTGATCTGTCCCAATTATGGCACAAAAGTGAGTTTAGTTTACTAAGCCTTGCACCATAGGTAATGTTGATTGACCGTTATCATGGTGCAACATAGATAACGCTGAATCTGCTATATACATGTTGCTGCTTTCTTAAATGACTTGCATTGTAAAACAACATAACAATAACATAATTTTTCAGAAATTTAATGATCGTGTTTCTGGCTCTTGGTGGTATAGGTTTCGGGTTCGAGTGCAGACAGAGCCGTGGATGTTTGTAGTGGTTCGGAATCCACTTTAAACTATAGGTTCCTGTCTAGCATGACTGTAGAGCGTTGGGCGTAGGGCTGACAACCCTATCCCGCAAAAAGAAAACATCTCATGTCTCCAAATCGGCCAGTAGGCGGACAGTCTTGACCCACCATAGGGCTGTTATGTCAATGAAGAAGAAGATTTAGTATATGCTTAGGAAATACAATATTTATTAGATAGTATAAACGGATTTGTTTACTGTTTAAAATTATAAACAACCACTTTACTTTAATAGCAATTGCGATTAATTATTCACATTGAAGATAAATAATGTAAATATTTGAAACTTAATTTACAGGAAATCGCATTGGGCGTAAACATGATGTGATATCATAAATAACTCTCAATGGATATTCGTAAAAAAATTTATTTGTGAAACTGAAATTTTATGTAACAGATAAAGATCATAACTCAATTTCGTGACGTCATATTTTTCATGATATTATTATGCATTCTTTTTTTTATCCGATAACAGTCGGAGAAACACATAAATAAAAGTTGTCAACTGTGAAATATGATTGCGGAAAGAATGCGTTATTTTTTTTTCATTTTCAAAAGATGTATTACTTCTTAACTGAGCAAGAAAATGTTCATAAAGTTATTGTATGAACATTTAAGTAAAAAGCGTACTAGCAGTTTACAATGCATTTGTATATTTTGCAGTTATTATATTTTGTTCGAGGGCCTGAATGGCCGAGTGGCTAGCGCTCTGGCGCTCGGTACCACAGGTTTCGGGTTCGAGTCCCGGTGGTGCCATGGATGTTTGTAGTGGTTCGGAATCCACTTTAAGCCGTAGGTCCCGGTCTGATAGGATAGTAGAGCTTTGCGGGGGCATTGTTACTCCGCGTCCATCGCTTATCTTCAAGTTACACGCGTCCCCTGGGTCATGCAAAGTGAGTACGTCTGTGCAGCGCTTGCCTTAAGGCATCCAAGACCAAGCTGTCTAAGTGTTCGCCAACTGCATTAGAAAGAAAAAAAAATATTTTGTTCAATTAAATAAGCAGTTTGTTTTTATGACATCAATTGTCTTCGTTGGGTTTGAGAAAAGGGTGATGGTCCCTAGACGCCCGTAGTCTCCCCTGGGTAACGCTGTATTTGCTGTTCTAAAGGAGTTATGTCAAAGTAAATAGCATTCGTAAAACAACATGATATTTTAAAAACATTTTTAATTTATTTTAATATTATATATTATATCAAGCGTAATTTAAAATATTTAAAAAATTTTTAAATAATATAATTATTTAAAAAAATAAAATCTTGTATATTTTTGTGTTGAAATAAACTATGTCTAAAGTGATAGGATATAAACAGAAGTATACAATTTCACTGTCAATTTAAACTATTTTATGATTGACTTAATAAAAAAGTGATGGACCCTAGACTTACGCAGTGGTGCCTCACAGTACATCCTGGGGTATCTGCTAAATACGCTGTATCTGCTAAATATTGCTAGTATTACGCTTTATCTGTTAGATATTGCTAGTATTACGCTTTATCTGCTCAAGGAGTTACGTCAAAATACATGATATTCGTAAAACAACATGCTACAGTGATTTTTTTTATATTTATGAAACAGTCCCATGCATTATTTAAAATTTTCTTAATATTATATATTACACTAGGCTTTTTTTAAATCTTAATTTTTTTTTTTAAATATTATATATTATATTACGCATTTCTTAAAATATTTTTTTAATTTAATTATTTTAAATAAATATTTATTTAAAGATATCCTGTTTAATTTTGTCTTAATAAGATGTAAACAGACATATAAACTTTCTCGGTAAATGCTAACTATTTTCAATTGTCAAAAAAAGAACATTTTTCTAGTTTCCAGATTCTCGCAGTAGTCCCTCATGGTGCATCCTGGGTAACGCTGTATCTGCTACATATCTGTTGTTCTAAAGGAGTTATGTTAAAGTACATGGCATTCATAAAACAACATGCTACAGTGATTTTTTTTTATGAAACAGTTCCACGGATTATTTAAAAATATATTTGTTAATATTATATATTATATCACATAATATTTAAAATATTTTAAAATATTATATATTATATCAAGCATTGTTTAAAATATTCTTAATTTTTAATATTAAATATTAAATCAAGCATTATTTAAAACATTAAAAAAATTTTTTTAATACTATCACGCACTATGTAAAATATTTTAATTTTTTCCTTAATATTATATATTATATCACGCTTTATTTAAAATATCTAAATTTTTTTTAATAGTTTAATTATTTAAATAAATATATATTACAAGATATCCTGTGTAATTTTGTGATGAAATCAATTATGATAAAATTATAAGCTATAAATAGACATATAAACTTTCTCGACTTCAAACTTCTTTTTCAATTTTCAAAAATAACAAAAAAAGAACCTTTTTTCTGAGATAAACTTAAAAAAAAAAAAAAAAAACCAAAAATCAATGCTTCAAAAGAAGCTTCGTTAAACTCCTGCTCTATCATGCTTCATTAGATAAACTGAGATCGACATCAAATAACTTCATTCAAAGCTTAATTGAGGAGCTCATTGTGGACAGCTGAGCTATTCGAATGAAATGAGCCGCGTTGATTCGTCCGCCGCTATTTAGAATTCCAGAAAACGATTTCAGTGTTTGCGAAAGAACGTTCTATCGATTGACGCATTAGCGGTTTATTAGAGAGTTTTTGCATACCATACGTTAGTTACCGTAGGACGTCCGTTAGCTTTTTCTCCCTAGCGCGCATGCTCAGTTTCCTATGAGCATGCGCGCTAGGGAGAAAAAGCTAACGGACGTCCTACGGTAACTAACGTACGGTATGCAAAAACTCTCTAATAACTCCCATACGTCAGAATGAAAATAAAGTTATCGACAAGTTAGCGAGTTGAGTTCGATTGCAAGCGTTGTTGGAAAATGGAACATGATTAATTTTTATGTTTGTAATAAGATGTATCTTGTTTTTATGACTGAATAAAAACATCTGCGGCTACGGTAAAAGCGATTAACAAATTTTGTTATTGAAGTTTATTATTTGAAGTCGATTGTTTATTTAAAGGCTTGATGATACAACATAAATGATATCTGAATGAAGGAAATTAAATATATTGATACTTAAGTGTTGTTTTATTGAAACAAGATTATTTTTATGATTGAAACTTATTTATAATTGTATAATTCATGTATAATTCCCGAAATATTATAGTTATTGTTCTTGAAATATTACCACTTTCCTCTTTTTAACATTCAACATTTGAGCCGTTTTCATTAAAAATGGTTCAAGTAATCCCCACATTATTTAAAATATTTTTAATTTATTTTTAATATTATTTAATATATCACGCTTCATTAAAAATATTTTTAATATTTTTAAATAATTTAATTATTTAAAAAAATATTTATTACAACATATCCTGCATGATTTTGTGTGGAAATCGGCTATGTGAAAATGATAAGACATAATCAGACCTATTTTATATGTTTGATTATTATTATAATATTATTATTATAATTATTATATTGAAACTTACTGATTCTCAGTAAATTTAAACTTTTTTCAACTGGGCAAAAAAAAGAATGTTTTAGTGAGATAAATTTGAAAAAAAAGAAAATAAATCAAAAATCAATTTTTCAAATGAAGCTTCGTTAAACTTCTGCTCTATCATGCTTCATTAGATAAACTAAGATCGACATCAAATAACTTCATTCAAAGCTTAATTGAGGAGCTCATTGTGGACAGCTGAGCTATTCGAATGAAATGAGCCGCGTTGATTCGTCCGCCGCTATTTAGAATTCCAGAAAACGATTTCAGTGTTTGCGAAAGAACGTTCTATCGATTGACGCATTAGCGGTTTATTAGAGAGTTTTTGCATACCATACGTTAGTTACCGTAGGACGTCCGTTAGCTTTTTCTCCCTAGCGCGCATGCTCATAGGAAACTGAGCATGCGCGCTAGGGAGAAAAAGCTAACGGACGTCCTACGGTAACTAACGCACGGTATGCAAAAACTCTCTAATAACTCCCATACGCCAGAATGAAAATAAAGTTATCGACAAGTTAGAGAGTTAAGTTCGATTGCAAGCGCTGTTGGAAAATGGAACATGGTTATTTTTTATGTTTGTAATAAGATGTATCTTGTTTTTATGACTGAATAAAAACATCTGCGGCTACGGTAAAAGCGATTAACACATTTTGTTATTGAAGTTTATTATTTGTTTATTATTTGAAGTTGATTGTTTATTTAAAGGCTTGATGATACAACAGAAATGAAATCTGAATGAAGGAAATTAAATATATTGATAATTAAGTGTTGTTTTATTGAAACAAGATTATTTTTATGATTGAAACTTATTTATAATTGTATAATTCATGTATAATTCCCGAAATATTATAGTTATTGTTCTTGAAATATTACCACTTTCCTCTTTTTAACATTCAACATTTGAGCCGTTTTCTTTAAAAATGGCGCAAGTAATCCGCGCATTATTAAAAATATTTTTAATTTATTTTTAAATATTATTTGATATATCACGCCTCATTTAAAATATTTTTAAATAATTTAATTATTTAAAAAAAATATTTATTACAACATATCCTGTATAATTTTGTGTGGAAATCAGCTATGTTAAAATGATAAGACATAATCAGACCTATTTTATATGATTGATTATAATTATAATATTATTATTATAGTTATTATATTGTTGAAATTTACTGATTCTCAGTAAATTTAAACTTTTTTCAACTGGGCAAAAAAAAAAGAACGTTTTACTGAGATAAATTAAAAAAAAAAAAAAAAAAAAAAAAATCAAAACTCAGTGTTTCAAATGAAGCTTCGTTAAACTTCTGTTCATCATGCTTCATTAGATAAATGAGATCGACATCAAATAACTTCATTTAAAACTTAATGGAGGAGCTCATTGTTGCTCATTGCTGGGCTATTCGAATGAAATGAGCCGCGTTGATTCGTCCGCCGCTATTTAGAATTCCAGAAAACGATTTCAGTGTTTGCGAAAGAACGTTTCATCGATTGACGCATTAGCGGTTTATTACCTGATTTCGAACGACACGTGGAGATGGTTAGCGTTAACTAATTCTGGCTTTTAATAGAGAGTTTTTGCATACCGTAAGTTAGTTACTGTAGGATGTCCGTTAGCTTTTTCTCCCTAGCGCGCATGCTCAGTTTCCTATGAGCATGCGCACTAGGGAGAAAAAGCTAACGGACATCCTACAGTAACTAACTTACGGTATGCAAAAACTCTCTAATAACTCCCATATGTCAGAATGAAAATAAAGTTATCGACAAGTTAGCGTTCAGTTCGATTGCAAGTGCCGTTGGAAAAATGAAGCCTAACATCTTTCAGTTTTTTTTTAGGTTTGTAATGATATATGTTGTTATTATGACTAAATAAAGATATCTACGACTACTGTAAGATCGTAAACGATTAACAAATGTTTTTATTGAATTTTATTCTTTAATAGAGAGTTTTTGCATACCGTACGTTAGTTACCGTAGGACATCCGTTAGCCTTTTCTCCCTCGCGCGCATGCTCATAGGAAACATTATTACAGATACGCATGCGCGCTAGGGAGAAAAAGCTAACGGACGTCCTACGGTAACTAACGTACGGTATGCAAAAACTCTCTATTTAGTTTATCCTTTTAAATTTATTGTTTATTTACAAGCGATTAATAAATTGTAAACGATTAACAAATTTTTTTATTTAAGTTTATTATTTGTTTAATTTATCATTTGAAGTTTATTATTTATTTACAAACGATTAACAACTTTTTTTGTATTTGAAGTTCATTGTTTTTTTTTTTATTTTTTATTTGAAGTTGATAGTTTATTTAAGGGCTTGATTATAAAACGAAAATGAAATGTATCTTCTAGTAATGAAGCAAGATTATTTCTATGATTGAAATTCATGTATAATTGTTTAAAAATAAAAAATTTTCATAAAACGAAATATTGCAATTATTGTCCTTGAAAATTTACCACTTTCATTTTTTTAACATTTAATCTTTAATTTGAACTGTTTTCTTTGAAAGTGGTGCAAGTCCATGATGAAAAAAAAGTTAATTAATGATATTAATAATTGCAATCGGCTATGAGTTTTTTTTTTTATCTATAAACAGTACCCCAAAAAAAAAAATTCCTTTAAAATTGTCATCCTTTTGTCAGTATAAATTTATGTAGTTAATGAAATAAATATTTTTTTACTTTAAAAGTAATTTACTTTAAAAGTTTACTTATGACTTTGAATTACTTCAAATTGATTTAAGTTTATAATGTGATCGTTTTTAAAGTATTTATTAAAAAAGATGTATACTTTTGATGACCTAAAAGGAAATTGCGCCAATTTAAAAATCAACAACATTTTCATCCTTTTGTGGTAGGGTGTACGTAGTTAATGAAATTACAAATATCATTGCTTGGAAAGTTTACTTTTTACTTTGAATTACTTTAAAATTATTTAAATTTATAATGTGATTGTTTTTAATTTATTAGTTAAAATAAATTTATTTTTTTAATACCTCAAATGGTCTTAAATCACTTTCAAAATTAACAAAATTTTGATACTTTTGTCGATATAAATTTACGTAGTTAATGAAATTACAAATATAATTACTTTGAAAATGGTCAAGTCCACTTTCTGCAAAGATATAATATTTAGATCAAAAATTATACTACATAATTTCTCTACTTCATTTTTATATGTATGGCAACGGTATTAATGACATACAAATGTTCGATCGTTCACTGGAATTTAGTTCAAAAGTTAGTTTAATGGATAGTAGTGTATGTTTAGATTTTCTGTTCTTGGCATCAGTTTCCATCAATTTTATTGGTGAATTCATTTCTATATTGCTATTCAAATTGCAATAATTAACAGCTGAATTTAAATTCGTTTTAAAAACTAAACTAATAATCAATAAATTAATAGCATGTTTTGTAACAAATGACTAAAAAAAATATTTGATTGAACTTTGAATTGATAGTCTTGTTAACGTGTAAAAGTGAAGAAGACCTAAAACAGAACCCTATTTATATAAATTCAGAAAGAATGTTGACAGCCAACCAGAGATCTATTCTTCAAAATTGAAGAACATATATTAAAAGGAATATTAAAAAAAATCTTTGTTTTCCAAGCATCGATTCCCCATTCACACTGCCAACCATCCAGCAGAAACTAATGCAATAAAACTTTGAACCCAATAGCGACATTTATGCTCTTTTCCCGTACTTCGAGAACTGTTTTCTCTGGAGGCAATTGGACAGAACGCACTCGAACGAGGGAATGGCGCCTCTTCTGAAGGGGGGCGAGTCACGCAACGATTCCGAACAAATAAGAATGGATGGTCGGTGTTCCTCTCAGAGATTCAAGAAATTCAAAACTAAAATTCAGGGAAAACATGAAAGAGAAGTTTCGCATGAAGCGGTATTTATTGGGGTAAGAAAGTCTCCCGAATAGAAAGTGTAGTTTTATTTTGAAAAATAAGTTCTTCTTTTGCGAGTCAACTCTGATGGATGTGTTGCAAATAGTAAGTGAAAAAATAGGCTTTTTCTTCAGTATTAGATGGATATTTAATGAAAAGTTTTGATTCGAGCTGAATTTTTTTGGGAGTTTATTATATTATTATTACTAATTTACACTCATGTCCATAAATTAAGGATAATTCAGAATCACACAGAAATTTAACTCTAAAATAAAAATTTCACCTGTAGAATTATCACACACATCTTGAAGAAGAATATGCAAATTACAGGAAACCACCAGATGGCGCGGATAGTACGTCACAATGACGAGAGTGCAAGAAAGGGGTATATAAGGAATGGTGGCAAAGAAGTAAAATTGTTCACAAGCGTTTGAAAAGCCTTTCAGTGCAATAACCGCATAGTTATGGCACAAAGGAAGCATTTGGATGATTTTTTACGTGATAGAATTATCGGACGACTGGAATGTGGACGTACCCAGGTGGAAGTATCCGAGGAACTTGGAATCGCCCAGAGTGTCATCTCCAGGCTTTGGCAACGATTCCAAGATGATGGTAATGTGAGTAAATGTTACAGCACAGGTCGCCCCCGAGTTACAACGCCGAATGAGGACCGGTATTTAGCAGTTACTGCCAAAAGAAACAGACGGAGCACAGCATCAGACCTGTCTCGTCAGCTCTCTTCAGCTACCGGTACGACAGTTTCAAGGCAGACCGTGTACAGACGCTTAGGGCACATTGGTCTATATGCTCGTAGGCCTGTCAGATGTGCTCCACTTACCGCAACTCACTGTCGCCTGCGATTAACCTGGAGTAGAGAGCATGCATTGTGGACACCACAACAGTGGTCTGGTGTGATGTTTTCCGACCAGTCCAGGTTTAGTTTGCAGTCTGATTCTCGCCGGACTTTCATATGGAGAGCACCAGGTACCCGTTACCACCAAGAGAACACAATTGAACGACACCGTTACGGTGTTGCAGGATGGCTCGTTTGGGGAGGAATTATTCTTGGTTCCAGAACTGACCAGCATGTTCAGAGTGTAACGATGACAGGCGACATCTATCGGGATGTCATTCTTTAACAACATGTACGTTTGTTTCGGGGAGCCATGGGTGCTGAATTTCTGTTTATGGATGACAACGCCCGTCCTCACCGTGCAAACATTGTAGACGAATGCCTTCAATTGGAGGATATCACCCGTATGGATTGGCCAGCATACTCACTGGACTTGAATCCAATAGAGCATGTGTGGGATATGCTTGGCCGACGAATTGCAGCCCGTCAACCCCTTCTCACCTGTCAACCGGAACTTCGGAGGGCATTGCTTGATGAGTGGTGTAATATTCCCCAAGATCAGATTGATAATTTGATACTCAGCATGCCTAGGCGTTGTAAGGCCTGTATTGCATCGTCCGGGAGACATACTCCATATTAACCATCATACTAACCATGTTATACTGTTTTTTGTAAATGGGTTCTTTTTTGAAATTTGCTCCAGGGAGTAAAAATCGCAATTTTTATTAATTATGTCAAACATATAGCATCTTTTTTGCTCTTTACCTTTTGTTGAATAAATAGACTTTATAAATAAGTCAAATTTGTTTTGCTTCTGTCTCTTTCTTTGCCTGAACTTCATTATCCTTAATTTATGGACATGAGTGTATATGACATGCCTCCAATGATTGTTATCACGTATTTATTACTTAAAAATAAAATTTGTAGAAAAACAGAAAATAACTAAAATAATTATATTTACCGCATCTTGTCAATTCATATGTCTACACAATGGGAACTGATGGCCGAGTGACTAGTCTTCTGGCCCTCGGTGCCATAAGTTTCGGGTTCGAGACACGGCCTTGCCATAGATGTTTGTAGTGGTCCGGAATCCATTCGTTCACTGGACTTTAGTTCAAAAGTTAGTTTAATGGCTAGAAGTGTATGTTTAGATTTTCTGTTTCTTGGCATCAGTTTCCTTCAATTTTATTGATGAATTTATTTCTATCTTGTTACTCAAATCATAATATTTAGCAGCTGATTTTGAAATCCATTTTAAAAATTGAACCATAAAAACAAAAATTATAGCAGGTTTTGTAACAGATGAATAAAAAAATAGTTGATTGAACTAATTGATAGTGTTGTTAACTTATAAAAAAAAATGAAGGATACATAAAAACGAATAATATTTCTTTAAATTCCGAAAAAATGTTGACAGCCAATCAGAGATCCATTCCTCAAAATGGAAGAAATAAAAGCATATCAAATTTAAAAAATACTTGAAAAAAAAAAAAGAAAAATGTAAAATATCTTTGTTTTCCGAGAATCGATTCCCTATTCACATTGCCAAACATCCAGCAGAACTAATGCAATAAAACTTTGAACCAAACAGCGACATTTATGTTCTTTTCTCACAGTTCAAGAACTACTTTCTCCGGAGACATCCGGAGAATGGCGCCTCTTCTGAAGAGGGGAGGGGGGCAAGTCATGCAACGATTCCGAACAAATGAGAATTGTAGAGTTATGTAAGACAAATGGCAGATGTGCGCGTAGCGATAAACTCAGTATTTAAGTGGTAACGTTAGTTTTCTTCACACTGAAGATATTGAAACAAGCCCATCAGATAAGATCTTTAGAATTTATAATTCTTAATCATGCTATTGCTTTATCATCTATTTAATACATTATTATTTTTACATTAGCATCCAATGATTGGATTATTTTTACATTAGCATCCAATGATTACATTATCATTATATTATCTTCCAATGATTGCAATATTATTACATAAGTATCCAATTATTACATTAGCTTCCCGTTAATATATTATTATTACATTGGCGTGAAAGTATTGCATTATTATTACATTGACATCCCGTTATTAAATAATTATTACATTGAAATCCCGTTATTAAATAATTATTACACTAACACCCAGT
Organism: Caerostris darwini; assembly: GCA_021605075.1. Lineage (NCBI taxonomy): Eukaryota > Metazoa > Arthropoda > Arachnida > Araneae > Araneidae > Caerostris > Caerostris darwini. Next base: position 390,085 of record BPLQ01012839.1, read on the forward strand.
TATTACGTTATTATTACATTAGCTTCTAATTACTACATTACTATTTATTACATTAGCATCCCGAATTATGTGTTTAGATATTCTGTTCCTGGCATAAGTTTCCTTTAATTTGATTGGTTAATTTATTTCTATATTGTTATTCAAACTACAATAATTAACAGTTTATTTTAAATTTATTTAAAAAAGTAATCCATAATCAATAAAAAGTTTAGCATATTTTGAAATAGACGAGTAAAGAAAATGATTTGATTAAACTTTTAAATGATAGTCTTGTTAACTTGAAGACATAAAAAAGAATCCTATTTATATATATTCAGAAATAATGTTGATAACCAACCACAGATCCTTTCCTCAAAATGGAAGAAATAAAAGCATATAGAATTTAAAAAACACTTGAAAAAGAAGAAAAATTTATAAGATCTTTGTTTTCCGAGCATCGATTCCCCATTCGCACTGCCAACCATCCAGCAGAAACTAATGCAATAAAACTTTGAACCCAATAGCGACATTTATGCTCTTTTCCCGTACTTCGAGAACTGTTTTCTCCGGAGGCAATTGGACAAAACGCACTCGAACGAGGAAATGGCGCCTCTTCTGAAGGGGGCGGGGGGCAAGTCACGCGACGATTCCGAACAAATAAAAATGGATGGCCGGAGAGCACTACTCCTCTCAGAGATTTCCAGAAATCCAAAACTGAAATTCTGGAAAACATGAAAGAGAAGTTCCGCATGAAACGGTATTTATTGAGGTAAGAAAGTCTCTCAAATAGAAAGTGCAGTTTTATTTTGAAAAATGGGTCTTCTTTTGCGAGTCAACTCTGGTGGATGTGTTGCAAACAATAAGTGAAAAAATAGGCCCTTTCTTTAGTAATAAATGGATATTTAATGAAAAAATTTGATTCAGTCGGAATTTTCTTTCCCGATATGTTATATTATTATTGCTAGTTTATAAGACCCGCCTCCAATGACGGTTGTAAACATCAAATATTTATTACTTTAATAAAATTTGTTGAAAAACAGAAGATACTAAACTAATTATATATATATCTCATTCTGCCATTACATATCTTTACGCAGCGGAGCCTGAATGGCCGAGTGACTAGTGTTCTGGCGCTCGGTGGCGCATGGTGTCGTGCTCGTGTACCATGGATGTTTGTAGTAGTTCAGAATCCACTTTAAACCGTAGGTCCAGGTTTAATATGGCTCTAGAGCGTTGCGGGGTAGTGTTACTCGCATTCGTAGCATATCTTCAAGCTACAAGCACCTCCTGAGTTGTAACGTCGGTGAGTGAAATAAGTGAGTAACGTCGGTGCTGCACTTGCCTTAACGTATCAAAGACAATTGTCCAAGTATTTGGAAGTTGCATTGGAATAATAACATTAGCATCCTGTTACTACATTATTATTATATTAGCATCCAGAAATATTTATTTAGATTTTCTGTTCTTGGTATAAGTTTCCTTTAATTTTATTGGTTAATTTATTTCTATATTATTACTTAAATTACACTATTTAACAAATGACTAAATTCATGTTAAAAAATAAACAGTATTCAATAAATTTATAGCATATTTTGAAATAGATGACTAAAAAAAATATTCAATTGAACTTTGAATTGAGAGTCTTGTTAACCTATAAAAAATGAAGAAGACCTAAAACCGACTTATATTGAAATAAATTTAGAAAGGTTGTTGACAGCAACTAAAAGAAATAAAAGCATATCGAATTTAAAAATACTTGAAACAGAAAAAAGGAAAATGAAAAGATCTTTGTTTTCCGAGCATCGATTCCCCACTCACACTGCCAACCATCCAGCAGAAACTAATGCAATAAAACTTTGAACCCAATAGCGACATTCATGGTCTTTTTCTCATACTTTCTAAGAACTGTTTTCTCCGGAGGCAATTGGACAGAACGCACTCGAACGTGGGAATGGCGCTTCTTCTGAAGGGCAAGTCAAGCAACGATTCCGAACAAATAAGAATGGATGGTCGGTGTTCCTCTCAGAGATTTCAGAAATTCAGAACTAAAATTCAGGAAAACATGAAAGAGAAGTTCCGCATGAAATGGTATTTATTGGGAGTAAGAAAGTCTCTCAAATAGAAAGTGCAGTTTTATTTTGAAAAATGAGTCTTCTTTTGCAAGTAAATTCTGATGGATGCGTTACAAATAGTAAGTGAAAAAATAGGCTTTTTCTTCAGTATTAAATGAATATTTAATGGAAAATTTTGATTCAAGATGAATATTTTTTTGAGGGGGGTTGTTATTGTTACTAGTTTATATGACCCTAGTCTGGCTGTTGTAAACATCACATATTAATTACTTTAATAAAGTTTAGGGGCCGAGTGGCCAGCGCTCTGGTGCTCGGTACCATAGTTTTCGGATTTGAATCCCGGCGGTTTCATGGATGTTTGTAGTGGTTCGGAATCTTCTCTAAGCCGTAGGTCCCGGTCCCATATGACCGTAGAGCGTCACAGAGCCTAATCAGACTTCCCATCCACAGCATTTCCAAACTGTGGGACAATGTTTGTTTGAATTGGTTCAGAATACCTTTAAACAATAGATTCCTGTCTAATATGTATGTTAGGCTACGGATGTTCGTAGTTCTAATGTTGCTGGATGTTCGTGCCATGGATAATCGTAGTTCTCTCGAATCCCGTTTAAATCGTAGGTCCCGGTCAAACATGATCGTAGAGCGTTGCGGTGGTATTGTTACTCTTGCATTCGTAGCTTATCTTCAAACTACAAGCATTTCCTGGTAGTATTAAGTGAGTAATGTCGGTGCAGTCCTTGCTTATGGCATAAAAGACAAATGTCTAAGTATTTGGCAATTTCATTGGAATAATAACAATAACATCCAGTTATTACATTTATATTAGCATGATGTTACATTAGCATCTTGTTTTTACGTTACTATTAGCATGATGTTACATTAGCATCTTGTTTTTACATTACTATTAGCATGATGTTACATGAGCATCTTGTTTTTACATTACTATTACATTAGCATTCCGCTATTGCATTATTATTACATCAGCATATTACTACGTTAACATCCAGTTATTACATTATTATTACATTAGCCTCCAGAAATATATGTTTAGATTTTCTGTTCTTGGATTAGATTTTCTGTTTTCTGATTTTCTGTTACCTGTAATTTTATTGGTGAATTCATTTCTGTATATTTATTCCAATTATAATATTTCGTAAGTGACTTTAAATTCATTTTAAAAACTAAACCATAATAAAAACATTTGTAGCAACATTTGTAGCAAAAGAAATAGATGAATAAAAAAATTTAATTGAATTTTGAATTGATAATCAAAGAAAATAACGTGTAAAAATGAAGAAGACTTGATAAAAGAATCATATTTATACAAATTCAGAAAGAACGTTGACAGCCAATCAGAGATCCATTCCTCAAAATGGAAGAAGAAATAAAATCATATAGAATTTAAAAAAATGCTTGAAAAAAAACCGTAAAGAATCCTTGTTTTCCAATCACCGATTCCCCATTCACACTGCAAAACACCCAGCAGAAACTAATGAAATAAACCTTTGAACCAAACAGCGACATTCGTGGTCTTTTTCTCATACTTTAAAGAACTGTTTTCTCCGGAGGCAATTGGACAAAACGCACTCGAACGAGGGAGTGGTGCCTCTTCTGAGGGGGATGGGGGGGGAACAAGTCACGCAGCGATTCCGAACAAATAAGAATGGATGGCCGGCGAACACTGTTCCTCTCAGAGATTCAAGAAATTCAAAACTAAAATGCAAAGAAACATAAAAGAGAAGTACGAATAATGAAACGGTATTTATCGGGGTAAGCAAGTCTCTCAAATAGAAGGAACAGTTTTATTTTGAAAAATGAGTCTTCTTTTGTAAGTAAACTGTGCTGGATGTGTTTTAAATAGTAAGTGAAAAAAGAAGTTTTTTTTTCAGTATTAAATGAATATTTAATGGAAATTTTTGATTCAAGCTGAATTTTTTTCGGGTTTGTTATATTATTATTACTAGTTTATAGACCCACCGAACCTGGATGTTATATACGTCAAATCTTTATTCATCATCATCATCAAGACGTCTGCTTACTGGCATCTTCCAAAAATTGAGATGGTTTCTTTTTACGGGGTCAGGTTGCCATCTCTATGTCCAATAGTCATATTAGAAGAGGATCTACTGTTTAAAGACGTTTCCAAACCACTACAAACAGTTATTATATTTTTAGTACATTAGTATGTTATTATATTACACTGAAGTGACAAAAGTCATGGGATACCTCTTAATATCGTGTCGGCCCTCCTTTCGCCCGGCGAAGTGCAGCAACTCGACGTGGCATGGACTCAACAAGTCGTTGGAAGTCTTCTGCAGGAATATTGAGCCATGCTGTCTCGATAAACGTCCATAATTGTGAAAGCGTTGATGGGGCAGGATTTTGGGCACGAACAGACCTCTCGATGATGTCCCATAAATGCTCGATGGGATTCATGTCGGGCGATCTAGGGGGCCAGATCATTCGTTGGAATTGTCCAGAATGTTCTTCAAACCAATCGCGAACAGTTGTGGCCCGGTGACATGGCGCATTGTCATCCATAAAAATCCCATCGTTGTTTGAGTACATGAAGTCCATGAATGGTTGCAAGTGATCTCCAAGTAGCTGAACATAAGCATTTCCAGTCAATGTTCGGTCCAGTCGCACCAGAGGACCAAGTCCATGCCATGAAAAAACATCCCACACCATTACGGAGCCACCACCAGCTTCAACAGTGCCTTGCTGACAGTTTGGGTCCATGGCTTCGTGGGGTCTGCGCCACACTCGAACCCTACCATCAGCTCTTACCAACTGAAATCGTGACTCATCGGACCAGGCCACGGTTTTCCATTCATCTAGGGACCAACCGATATTCTCACGTGCCCACGCGAGTCGCTGCAAGCGATGTCGTTCTGTCAGTAAAGGCACCCGAGTCGGTCTTCTGCTGGAATAGCCCAAGAAAGCCAAATTTCTCCGCACAGTTCTAACAGACAAGTCCCTTGTTCGTCCCACATTGATTTCTGCGGTTATTTGACGCAGTGTTGCTTGTCTGTTAGAATTTACGACTCTTTGCAGACGTCGCCGGTCTCGGTTGTTAAGTGCAGGCGGTCGACCACTGCGCTATCCATGGTGGGATGTTATGCCTGAAATTTCATACTCTCGGCACACTCTTGACACAGTGGATCTGGAAATGTTGAATTCCCTAACGATTTCCGAAATGGCATGACCCATGCGTCTAGCTCCAACTAACATTCCGCTTTCAAAGTCTGTTAATTCCCGTCGTGCGGTGATCATCACGTCAAAACCTCTTCACATGAATAACTTGAACAGAAATGAAAGCTCTGCGAAAGCACTGCGCATTTATACCTGTTCTACGCGATGCTACTGCCATCTGAAAATTTGCATATTGCTATCCCATGACTTTTGTCACTTCAGTGTATAGTATTACTACAGTAGCATTCAGTTTTTACATTATTATTACTACAGTAGCATCCAGTTTTTACATTATTAGTACTACAGTAGCATCCAGTTTTTACATTATTATTACAGTAGCATACTATTACATTATTATAACATTATCTTTAGGTTTTTATATTATTATTACAGTAGCATGCTATTACATTTTTATTACATTAGTATCCAGTTATAATATCATTATTACATTAGCTTCCAGCTACTACATTATTATTACATTAGCCTCCGAAACGTATTAAGATTTTCTATCCTCGTTTTGGCAGAACTACCTTTAATTTTATTGGTGAATTCATTTCCATATTGTTACTCAAATTCTAATATTTATCAGTTGACTTTAAATTCATTTTAAAAACTAAACCATAATCAATAAATTTGTAGCATATTTTGAAATAGAGGAACAAAGTAATATTTGATTGAACTTTGAATTGATAGTCTTGTTGATGTGTAAAAATAAAACGTGACAAAAGAGTCATATTTATATAAATTCAGAAAGAATGTTGACAGCCAATCTGATATCCATTCCTCAAAATTGAAGTAGAAATAAAGCATATCGAATTTAAAAAATAGATCTTTGCTTTCCAAGCATCGATTCCCCACTGACACTGCAAAACATCCAACAAATCTAATGCAATAAAATTCTGAACCCAATAGCGACATTTATGGTCTTTCTTCCCCTACTTCAAGAACTGTTTTCTCCGGAGGCAATTGGACAAAACGCACTTGAACATGGGAATGGCGCCTCTTCTGAAGGGAGGGCCAAGTCACGCGACCATTTCGAACAAATAAGAATGGATGATCGGCGAGCACTGTTCCTCTCTGATATTCAAGAAATTCAAAACTAAAATTCAGGGAAAACATAAAAGAGAAGTTTCGCATGAAACGTTATTTATTGGAGTAAGAAAGTCACTCAAATAGAAAGTGCAGTTTTATTTTGGAAAAATGAGTCTTCTTTTGCGAGTAAACTCTGATGGATGTGTTTCAAATAGTAAGTGAAAAAAATAGGCTCTTTCTTCAATATTAAATGAATATTTAATGAAAAGAATATGAAAAATTTGGATTCGGGTTTGTTATATTATTATTATTAGTTTATATCCCCTAACCTTTTTTATAAACATCAAATATTTATTCATCATCATGAGTGGAGCAACAGTCTCTTGGTGGGCCAAGACCGTCTGCCTACTAGCAGATATCGAGACAAGAGATGCTAGCTTTTCATGGGGTAGGGGTTTCAGCCCTACGCTCAACTTTCTACTGTCATATTAGACAGGAATTTACGGTTTACATAACAGTGCATAATAAAGATATGTCGAATCATGTTTATGGGCATGACATTATAGTAAATCTTTGAACTCATAGCATGCTGAACAGTTTGTCTGCATGTACGAGGGTCACTCTGAAATTTTTGAGACACGGCTAAATGGTACAAGTTTAACTTACCAAATTTTAAGAGTCCTTTTCAACATCAATGCACTTTTGCAGACTATTTTTCCAAAGATTGAATTCTTCATACCATCCATTTCTTGAAATTGATGAAAAATATACTTTTATAGCCTCATCAATCTCATCTTCGTAATGAAAACGGCGACCACGTAAATTTTTCTTGTGATAAAAAAAAGTCAAAAGTCACACATAGCAAGATCAGGAGAATTGGGTAGATGTTCTATCCCTTTTATGTGTTTTTGTTTAAGAAATTCGACTGTCGATTTTGCCGTATGAGAAGATGCATTATCATGGTGAAGCATGAATCCCCTTACATTCACTTCTTGAAGAATTTTTGGAAGACACTAGTGGTGTACCAGTTAGCCATGACTGTCTTCTGTCCCTCCAGCTTGATAGCTTTGACCAGTCTTGTTCTTCTGAAGAAAACGGCATACTTTACTTTTTTCATCGCTCGTTGTTTTTTAACGAGAAACGTTAGTTAATCATTGTTAGTTTGATCAATTGTTAGTTTCAATCATTGTTAGTTTGGGGTCATCTTCAAAGACCCAATTTTACTTTCTTGTCGTGTTGGAATGTCAAAAAACGGTATGTAAGTTTCATTACGTAAGTTCAAATTATGGTTTTAGAAATAAGACGGTGTCCACCATCGTTAAGTAATTTTATGGTTTCTTTGAAGATTCTAACACGCTCCGTTTTTTTTAGTTCTGCTAAATTATGGGGGACCCAACGGCAAACTAATTTTTTCATATGCAGTTCTTCGTGAATAATTCTATGTATAGCTGCAGATCCAATGTTAAGTTTCTTCTGTATCATTTGATAAGTGCAGCGATTGTCATCGACTAACATTTTTCGTATGGCTGACTGGAACTACTACTGTTCTTGATCCAGCAGAGAATTTCGACCTCTACGAAATTCTGTAAACCATATAAATACAGTAGCACGAGATGGAGCTTCGTCTCCATATGCTAGTTGTAGACGTTGAAGGAATTCTTCTTGATTTAACCCTACTTTAAAATCATAGAAAATCATATCGTGATAATGCTCTCGCGTCAATTCCATTTTCCTTTCTTCCGAAATCTATTCTACGACAGCTAAACTGCAATTGTTGCCACAAACTATCGTCTACGGCCATAAAAGAATTCAAATTTACGAATATTTTTTTTCCTGCGTTTGTCGTGTGCCGCTGTCTCAAAAATTTCAGAGTTACCCTCGTATAAATTAATGATGAAGGTTAAATGGCATTGTAGATGTATAAAAAATACCTCGTCAGGAGCAGGATTCGAACCTACGTTCACATGCGTGAGTCAGATTTCCAAGCTTTCGTAACTATACATTTGCAATGCAGGACGTCCGACGTTCAAGATCAGTTTAATTACCGGATAATTCCGGACTAATCAATTACCTATGACGAATAAAGGGGTGCGGATACCAGAAAGATGGAATAATACATCAACATAACTCCTTTTATTATTTTTTTTGTTCGTTTTTTTATAAGAATGTCCACACCAAACAGAAACCACGTTTTCGCATGCGAAGTTTTTCCGTTCCTTTCATGAATCACACCATACATACATTTTTTTTAAGAGAAATTTCATATTTCACTCATCTTCATATATATTTCCGACTCTACGAAGCAACGTGCTACCAATACATGCAAACAAATCCATCTGCCACTCACAGAAAAGCCACTAACTATTACGCCTTACTTTGCACAACAGCATTTGATGAAAGCAATTTTAGTCTGACGCCATAACCACTCGGCCATCCTGAGTATGACTCACAGTCATAGTTAATTGTTAAGGTTTTTAAATTTGGCTGACTGAAAATTCCATAATTATCCATTTAATTTACCAACTGTAAAATTACGTTTTTTATTATAGAACTTCAAAAGGAGAAATATGCAAGTGTACCCTGATATATGTTTTTTCATATTTTTGTTTGAATTTATTTAAAGAGAGAATTTAAATCTAAGAGAAAATTTTAAATTTAAATGATTTAGTTATTTATTCGTTATTGTTGTTAAATTTAAAAAAAATCTAATTAAACGTTGAGTAATGTTAATTAAAATATTTTAAAATCATAGGATCTTGTTGGAGAATTAGACAGGTTTTGACAGTTATATTTGATTATTTACTAAGTAATTAAATTTTAACTTAATTAATTGCATTTTAGTTATATTTTATATTTATTGCTTATTAATTATATTTTACTTTCGATAATGTGTGTTGTATTATTATACATTAATGTAACTCTTTATATAAAGAATTGCCTATAATGCAAAAAACGTATTAATGCATTTTTAATTGTTTAATAAAATGTGCAAAATGTTTCCGTATTACATGTTTAAAATGTAACAGTTTCTTCTTAATTGTAATTTAACTTTAATAATAACTGTTATATTAATTATTAAAAATTATGTTTGTTATAAACGACATCTCAACTAAACATTCGTAAAATAAATCTATTTAAATAAAATGAAACAAATTCAAAAGAAATGAATAATAACGTGAAAAAAAATCAATATTTTAGGATTGGATTTCATATATTTATCATTTGTTATTTATTTCTAATTTATACATATGATAAAAACATAACTAAAATAAACGTTCTCTTCCATAAAATATTTTTAAAACATAATGATGTCGTAGAACGGTTTTTAACTCATAACGTTTTATTATTTTAAATCTTGTATAGTTGAAATCCTTTCATCAATTAACACGTATTATTTTAATGAATTTTTATTTTTATTATTTTTGGCATACCAATGTTAAATATAAGTAAAAAAATCCTAATTTTTTAACCCCCCCCCAAAAAAACGAGCATTATTATAAAACATAACGGTGTGTTTAGTTTAATAATTTTTAAAATTGCTAACCTTTAAAATATAAATATGTCGTGAATACGAGGGTCACTCTCAATTTTTGTGATACGCCTAAATGGTACAAGTTTAACTTACCAAATTTTAAAGGTGTTCAAAGTAGTCCCCTCCAACATCAATGCACCTTTGCAGACGATTTTTCCAAAGATTAAGTTCTTCACGCCATCCATTTCTTTTGAAATTGATGAAAAAATGCTTTTATAGACTCATCAATCTCATCTTCAGAAAGAAAACGGCGGCCACGTAAATTTTTCTTGAGATTAAAAAAAAAGCCAAAAGTCACATATAACAAGATCAGGGGAATAGGGTGGATCTTCTATCACTTTGAAGTGTTTTTGTTTAAGAAATTCGACTGCCGATCTTGCCGTATGAGAAGATGCATTATCATGGTGAAGCATGAAACATTGACTTCTTGAAGAATTTCTGGAAGACACTTAGTTGTGTACCAGTTACCTGTCACTGTCTTCTGTCCCTCCAGCTTGATGGCTTTGACCAGTACCGTACTTCTGAAGAAAACGGCATACATTACTTTTTTCATTGCTCGTTGTCTTTTCACCATTTTGATTTGGGGTCATCTTCAAAGACCTATACTTTACTTTCTTGTCGTGCTGGAACGTCAAAAAACGGTATACAAGTTTCATCACCAGTTATGATTTTAGAAATAAGTCGGTGTCCACCATCTTTCAGTAATTTTATGGTTTCTTTGCTGATTCCGGAACGCTCCGTTTTTGGTGTTCTGTTAAATTATGGGGGACCCAACGACAAACTAATTTTTTCATATGCACTTCTTCATGAATAATTCTATGTATAGCTGCGGATCCAATGTTAAGTTTCATCTGTATCATTTGATAAGTGCAGCGATTATCATCGACTAACATTTTCTGGAACTACAGCTGATGAAGGTCTTCCTGTGTGTTCTTGATCCAGCAGAGAACTTCGACCTCTACGAAATTCTGTAAACCATCTAAATAAAGTAGCAAGAGATGGAACTTCGTCTCCATATGGTAGTTTTAGATGTTGAAGGCATTCTTCTTGATTTAACCCCACTTTAAAATCATAATGCGATAATGCTCTCGCTTCAATTCCATATTCCTTTCTTCCAAAATCTATTCTACGACAGCTAAATTGCAATTATTGCCACAGATTATTGTCTGCGGCCATAAAAGGATTGAAATTTACAAATTTGACGTATATTTCTTTCTCCTGCGTGTGTCGTCTGCCACTGTCTCAAAAATTTCAGAGTTACCTACGTATGCCATCAATGTATTTAAAATAGTGTCTGATTTGGTATTATATATTTGTTGTTGTTTATTATCCCACTTGTTAGACAGCAACATTTAGACCAATTCCATTAAATTTCGGTGATTGCAGGATAATAAATTAGCAGTTCCGTGCCGTCGCCAACGGCCGTACCATGCTGAATATACCGGTTCTCGTTAGATCACCGAAGTTAAGGCTCGTGCTCACCAAGGCGACAAGATGCAAGCGACAAAAATTTGACCTCACCGCGATCGCCTGAAACCGGTTTGCAGTTCGCCGCGTGGAGTAGCCCAACTTTCAACTCCAAGCGGTTTTTCACTATGCGTAATGCTATTTCTGACGTTTCGCTGTGAAGGGGTCGAAAAAATTTGGTCGCTTGCCTCTTGCATCTTCACGTCTCTCGCCTCGGTGGGAACGAGCCTTTAAGCATCATTGGGCGCGGTCAGTACTTGGGTGGGTGACCACCTGGGAACACTGCGTGCCGTTGGCAAATTTGGGACCTGAATGGCCGAGTGTCTAGCGCTCTGGCGCTCGGTGCCACAGGTTTCGGGTTCGACTCCCGGCGGTGCCATGGATGTTTGTAGTGGTTCGGAATCCACTTTAAGCCGTAGGTCCCGGTCTTCTATGACTGTAAGAGCGTCACGGAGCAAAAGTCAGGCTTCTACCTACGGGTGCTCCATCACAACAGAAGCTGCTTACTTCCCCTTCAATCATGAGTCCATATGGGCTTGTGGGCTTGGCCAGCCAAGTGGGATAAGAAACAACAACAACAACAACAGAACATTGGATTTGATGCATTATAAATAATAAATAAATTAATAACCAGTATCTAAGCTTTGTTTATAAAATTAGAAATCCATTCTATTCTGTGTGCATATTATTTTAATTAAATGTCACAAACTTTAATTATAAAATTTTTAGTTTCATTTAATAAATAAGTGCAATTTTTTTTTTTTTTTTGTTTAACAATTAAATTCTTCACTTTCATGTGCATAAAACTTAAAGAAGTCAAATATTATTTTCAAAAGATGACATAATTGTGCAGAATTTATATCCAATATTTATCGTTATAAATCATTGTAATAATTAAATTTTATAACAATTAGTTGATTAAAACATTTTCTCTCAAATAACTGTGTTCCTAAAGGTACATTTATAGAGATGACGAGAACATTTTTCTGGTTTCGTTCGTGATATTTCCCACTTTTCTAAGGTTTCTGTCATTTGTTATGACTACTATTCCATCGAGACCTTCTTTTGGGACTTCCTATTGACAATGTTTTCATTCTTGCCTTTCACACTGACGAAATTAATCTTTCTTGTTAATCTTCTGGTTATCACGTTTCTTCCAGAAAAATTAATAGATATAACTTAAGTCTATAATATTTAATTATTTGAATTTCATTGATTGAATATTGATTTGTATTTATATTTTCATCAATAGTCAGTATTTTTAATATTTGGAACAAAAATTTTTATTGATAGAAATTTAACTGCGAACAGCATGTTTTTGCCATTAAGTTACATTGAAAACTTTTTCAAATAAGTTACAAGTAGCAACTAATTTAGTTTTTATTGCACCATAAACATACGAATAATTTCATTTAGATGTATCTGAGGATATTAAAAAAATAATTTCAAAAGATTGGTTACTTTATGAATTAGTTAATTTTGTCTGAACGTAATTGTATTTGTCATATTAATGTTTATACAAAATTTTAAAAAAATATGAGATTAAACATTTAAATGTTAAATTATTTTAATTTGAATTAAGAAATATATATATATAGTATATATACATATGTTGAGTTAATAAAATCGTAATCCTCTACATTATTATATACTTATTTAACATTAAGCTAGAAGAACATAGAATTATACTATAATTACTAAATTAAATTTTGATTTTGATCTAAATAAAGTAATTTCCAATGGTTACTTTTTGAAGTTAATTTTGTTTGAAAATAATGATGTTTTTTATTTTAATATGCAGTAATATTTAAATAACAAACATCATATATGATGTTTGTTATTTACCTTAATATATCTATGTTGGGTTAATAAAATCGTAATTCTCTACGTGGTTACATACTTTATTTAACATGAAGCTAGAAGAATGTAGAATTATGCTATCGATACCAAAAAAAAAAGTAATTTCTGATGATTACTTTGTGAAATAGTTCATTTTGTTTGAGAGTAATGATGTTTGTTATTTTAATAGAAATGCTGTCTAACACATTCATGGCTATAAAGTGTAAAAAACTGACAGAAATGCTTATATAAAAAATTTTTTAAAAACTATGAGATTAAACATTTAAATGCTAAATTATTTTAATTTGAATGAAGTATACATATGTTGAATTAATAAAATCGTAATACTCTACATGATTACATACTTTTAAGTTAGAAGAAAATATAGAATTATACTGTAATTACCAAATTAAATTTTGGTTTTGGTCTAAATAAACAATTTCTGATGGCTACTTTATGAAATAGTTCATTTTGTTTGAAAGTAATGATGTTTGTTATTTTAATAGAAATGCTATCTAATACATTCATGGCTATAAAGTGTAAAAATCTTATGTACTTAAAATCTAAAATATCTTATGATAGAAATGCTTATGTAGAAATTAAAAAAAAAAATGTGAGATTAAACATTTGCTGAATTCTTTTAATTTGAATGAAGAAATATATACATATACATATGTTGAGTTGATAAAATAGTAATCCTTTACATGATTACATATTTTATTTAATATTAAGTTAGAAGAATATAGCATGATACTATATTTACTAAATTAAATTTTGCTTTTGATTTAAATAAAGTAATTTCTGATGCTCATATTATACAAATTTATATTCTGTTATTTTTATAAGTCAATAGCCTACTTCCTAACAAGACAGATCATTAGTAATAAAATTTAAAAAAAAAATTCAAATCTAGGACACTTAGATCAATTTATTTCAAATACAATATTCATAAAATGTTTAATCTTTCTAGATTTACAAAAAAAAATGACATCGATTTTGCAATTAATTTAATATCCATATATCATAAAAAGTTTTATTTTAAATTCTACTTATTCCAAAGTACTTTTTTTTTGTGAATTATTTTGAGTTTCAAATCATTATATTTAACTGCAGACGATTAACATTTCCTTCGGAATCTGGCCACCCCGCAGATCATATTGACATTTTATGAGCGATGACGGCGCCATCTAGAAAGAAGTGGAACAGTTTGGATTCCTGCAACATATGGCCATCGCTTCTCTTGATCCAAAAATGAATAACCATTCTACCACAGATGTCTGGAATAAATCCAAATCACTTTGGTGTCCCAGTTTTCTGAATTCGAGTGATCATTTAAAGATATGCAATACATTAGATTTAAAAAGGGGAACATCATAGCGGAACTGGAATATTTTGCTTATTTATTTTTGCAGGCATTAAATCTGGCAGCTGGCTGAAATTCAGACGACTTTGTTGTTCTTTTGTTAGGCGCGATCCAGTAGAATTATCTTTCACAATTTCGATTGTTAGGGTTGGATGTGAAAAGTGGGTGTTAAAGTTCTTTTAAATTGGCTCATTTATTTATGATTTATGTAGATAATTTACCCTCTAAAATATTTGCTCGTTTAAAATAAATTGTGAGATGGTTTTGCATAATAAAGGGCAAGTTGCAATGAAATTTATTGACATGTAAATTCTTTTTCAACTGATTGCAAAAATAAATAAATAAATAAATAAAAAAACAGTGTACATAAAAGAAAGAGATTATGCAACAGCATAGTATATTTTATTTTAAAATAAATTTGTGTCTTAAATTAAAGTGCAAAAAGTAAATACCTTTTAAATTTTTAAATAGCGTAATAATTAAATAACTTGATATTTTATAAAGTTTTAAATAACGTAATAATTAAATAACTTGATATTTTATAAAGTTTATTTTTATAAATTTTAAATACTTTATAAATTTTCAAATAACGTAATAATTAAATAACTTGATACTTTATAAAGTTTTAAATAGCGTAATTATTAAATAATTTAATATTTTATAAATTTTTAAATAACGTAATAATTAAATAACTCAATACTTTATAAATTTATTTTTATACATTTTAAATAAATATTTTATGTACAATTTTTAATTCCTTATATCGATATATTCACAAATGCTATGTTTATAGATATATTTAAAAATACTATTAAGTTTAAAAAAGCAGAAATGCTTTTTATTACATATCACTAGTATTCTTTACAATATTCCCAAAATTGACTTATAAATTTAATATTACTTAGACAAGGAAAAATAATCGTGTTAATTTCAGAAATTAATTATTTTTCTGTACTTGTGAGTAATATGAAAATTTTACGAAATGAAGAAATTTTAATGTTTGATCGGGGCAAACGAGTTTGCCCGGATCAAACGTTATGTAACCACAAACAGTTCTGTCTTTATCAGTTCTCGCGAAATAAGCACTAGCTTCATGCAATTGCGATAAGGAGGATAAATGTTGGGGGTACGGCAATAAACTCATCATTTAAGTGGTAAAGTGGGTTTCCTTCACATTGGAGGTAATGAAACAAGCCCACCTGGTAAGGTCTTTAGAATTCATAATTCTCAATCATCAAGCCTCAATTAAGTTATTACATTAGCATCCAGAAACATATGTTTAGATTTTTTTATTCCTCTTGTCCCCTTGGCATAAGTTTCTTTTAATTTTATTGCTGGACTCATTTCTATATTGTTATTCAAATTATAATATTTCCTAGATGACTTTAAATTCCTTTTAAAAACACTAAATGTTGTATGAGTGTTCAGCGATAAACTGATAACTTGAGTGGCAACGGCGATTTGCTTCAAATTGAAGGAAATGTCCTTCTGATAAGGTCTTCATTTTGGAAGTCAAGCATTATCCAATAGACCACTTCAGCCCATTTAATAAAACAATAAATTTGAATGTATAAGAATCAGAATACGTATGTCAATTTTCTATATTACTAAAAAAACCTCTATTTGTATTAGCGTTTTGTAATCACTTCGCTTTTAAATATATATGTTATTATTTTTTCAAGAACACTTTCTTTTTTCTTCTCACAAAGTAAAACTCGAATGCGGGGAGAATAATAAAGCATCCATTCTTCAACCGTAACTTTTGTTTGCAGACACCCCTTGCAGCATCGTTTCAGTAGTATTGAACAATATATTATGCTGGAATAAAAAGTAAGGAAGATGGCGAGAAACGAAAAAAAAAAAAAAAAAAAAAAAAAAAAAAAAAGGAATTCACGAATACTAATGAGTGTAAAAAAAAAAATGTAAAGAAAGAAAGTAAAAAAGGAAAATAAAATAAAATTGCCTGCTTTGAAATATCGTCGCGATTCAACACTCACTTACGTTACCAGCTTTGCATTTAATGCAAATTGGATGCACAGAGATCTTTAGGAGCTTTCGTAATTGCAACAAATGATGTCTGGGATATATTGGGCGTATTACATGTTATTATTTTTTTTTATTCTTTTCTTTTCTTTTCAATAGTAACTGCTTTCAAGTTTAAGAAGGAATGAAATATTAAAAATATTATTTAGCTGATTTAGAATTAAAAAATTTTTGATGAACAATCAAATTGTAATCAATTAATCGAATGTGATTTTACCTAACCATCTAAGTTGTTTAATTGTTTTATTTTAGATTTTTAAATTTCTGATGAATTTAGATTACTTTTGTTATTGCCAACAAAAAAATTTTTTTTTTTTTTTTTTTGATAGAAATTACTATAATTCAGTAATAAAGTAAGAACTACAGTGGCTTCAATTTTTTTTATGTAAGTAATCTAAATTTTTCTAAAGTATTTGTTATAATCGTCTTAGGCCTGTTCATGAACCTGAGAAATCTTTCCCTTTTATTGTTTAGAAAATAAACAAAATATAATATAGCATTAAACCAGTAGATTATCCCGTTAAACTAATAGAATATAACATTAAACCAATAAAATATAACGATAAATCAGTAGAATAAAATATTAAACTGGTAGAATATACCATTAAACCAGTAGAATATATATTGTTATTTAAATTGTAACATTTCACAGATGACTTTAAATTAATTTTAAAAACAATAAATGTCGGATGTATGTGCAGCGATAAACTCATTATTTGAGTGTCAACGGAGATTTGTTTCAAATTGAAGGTAAAACAAATCCTTCTGATAAGGGTTTCAGTATGGAAGTCAAGCCTTATCCAATAGCCCATTTCAAGCCATTTAATAAAACACTAAACGTGAACGTATAAGAATCAAAATGCTTCCGTCAACTTTCTATTTACATTAGATTTTTTTAATCATTTCATTTTTAAATATATTTGTTATTATTTTTTCATGGAAAGTTTCATTTTTCTTCCTCACAAAATAAAACTCGATAGCATGAAGAATAATTGAGCATCCATTCTTCAACCGTAACTTTTGTTTGAAGACACCACTCGCAGCATCGTTTTTCTGGTATTGAGCAATATATTATGCTGGAATAAAAAGCGAGGTAAATAGCGAGAAACGACAAAAAAAAAAAAAAAACGGAAGGAATTCATGAATACTAATGAATGCAAAAAAAAAAAAAAAAAAAAAAAAAAAAAAAGAAAAAAAGGAAAATAAAAAGAAAAGAAAAGAAAATTGCCCGCTTTGAAATATCGTAGCGATTCAACACTCACTTACGTTACCAGCTTTGCATTTCATGCAAATTGGATGTACTACAGAGATCTTTAGCAGATCTTTTGTAATTGCAACAAATGATGTCTCAGATATATATTATTAATTTTTTTATTATTTTCTTTTCTTTTCATCAGTAACTGCTTTTAAGCTTCAGAAAGAGTGAAATACTAAAAATATTATTTCGCTGATTTAGAATTAAAAAATTTTCCATCAGCAATCAAGCTGTAATCAAATATAGTTTTCCTTAACCAAATAAGTTGTTTAAATGTTTTATTTTAAATTTATAACTTTACGATGTAATTAGAGCATTAAGTTTTAATATAATTTTTGGTAGAAATTACTATAATCCACTAATAAGATACTGATTTTTTTTATATAAGTAATCTAGATTTTTGTAAAGTATTTTGTTATAATCGTCTTAAGCCTGTTAATGAACCTGAGAAATCTTTCCTTTTTATTGTTTAGAAATTAAACAGAATATGATATAGCATTAAACCTGTAGAATATACCGTAAAACCAGTAGAATAAAACATTAAACCGGCAGAATATAACAATAAATCAGTAGAACCAGTACAATATAACAATAAATCAGTAGAACCAGTACAATATAACAATAAATCAGTAGAACCAGTAAAATATACCATTATTATATAACATTAACAGTAGAATCAGTAGAATATATATTGTTATTCAAATTTTAATATCTCACAGATGAGTTTAAATTCATTTTAAAACATTAAATGTTGGATGTGTGTGCAGCGATAAACTCATTATTTGAGTAGCAATGGTAATTTGTTTCAAATTGAATGTCTAATGAATTGAACAAGTCCTTCTGATAAAGTTTTCAGTACAAAAGTTAAGCATTGCCCAATAGACCACTTCCCATTTAATAAAACACTAAAAGTGAATGTATAAGAATCAGAATGCGTATGTCACTTTCCTATCTCACTAAAACAATCTTTATTTACATTAGATTTTTTAATAGTTTTATTTTTAAATATATGTGTTATTATTTTTCCAAGAACCGTTTTTTTTTTTTTTTTTCTCACAAAATAAAACTCGATCGGCATAGCGAATAACAAAGCGTACATTCTTCAACCGTAACTTTTGTTTGCAGACACCCCTTTGCAGCATCGTTTCGGTGGTATTGAGCAATGTATTATGTTGGAATAAAGAGTGAGGAAGATGGCGAGAAACGACAAAAAAAGACCAAAAGGAATTCATGAATACTAATGAATGCACAAAAATGAAAAGAAAAAAAGGAAAAGAAAAGAAAATTGCCTGCTTTGAAATATCGTCGCGATTCAACACTCACTTTACGTTACCAGATTTGCATTTAATGCGAATTTGATGCACAGAGATCTTTAGGAGCTTTTGTAATTTCAACAAATGATGTCTCAGAAATAACGAGCCGTGTATAATATATATTATTATTTTTTAATATTCTTTTCTTTTCATAAGTAACTGCTACTAATATCAGAACGAGTGAAATAGTGAAAATATTATTTAGCTGATTTAGAATTAAAAAGTTTTGTTGAGCAATCAAACTGTAATCTATTAATCAAATGTAATATTACCTAATCAAGTAAGTTGTTTAATTGTTTTATTTTGGATTTATAATTTTCCGAAGGAATTAGATTATATTTATTATTGACACTCAAAAAAATGTTTGTTAATATTTTTTTAGTAGAAATTACTATAATCGCCTAATAAGACGGCGATTATTTTATAAAGTAATCTAGCATTTTTTTTAAGTATTTGTTTTAATCGTCTTAAGCATGTTAATTAACCTGAGAAATCTTTTCTTTTTAATGTTTCGAAACTAAGTAGAATAGAATATAACACTAAACTAATAGAACCAGTAGAATATAACATTAAATCAGTAGCATCATTAGAATATTGCATTAAACAATAGAACCAATCTAATATAACATTAAATCAGTAGAACCAATAGAAAATACCATTAAACCAGTAGAACTAGTAGAATATAGCATTAAACCAGTCGAACCAGTAGAATATAACGTTAAACGGTAGAGCCAGTAGAATATAGCATTAAACCTGTAGAATATAACATTAAACCCGTAGAATCTAGCATTATTCGATAGCCCATTTAATAAAACACTAAAAGTGAATATATAAAAATCAAAATTGCGTATGTCAATTTTCCATCTTACTAAACCAACCTTTGTCTGCATTAGCTTTTTTAATCGTTTCGTTTTTAAATATATATGTTATTATTTAACTTTTTTAATAGTTCGTTTTCTCAAAATAAAACTCGGACGTTCGTTCTTCACAAAATAAAACTCGATCTCGTGGAGAATAATAAAGCATCCATTCTTCAACCGTAACTTTTGTTTGCAGACACCCCTTCTAGCATAGTTTCAGTGGTATTGAGGAATATATTATGTTGGAACAAAAAGCAAGGAAGATAGCGAGAAACGAGAAAAAACCAAAAGGAATTCATGAATACTAATGAATGCAAAAAAAAAATGAAAAGAAAATTGCCTGCTTTGAAATATCGACGCTATTCAACACTCAATTTACTGTTCCAGCTTCGCATTTAATGCAAATTGGATGTGCAGAGATCTTTAGAAGCTTTTGTAATTGCAACAAATGATGTCTTGGATATAACAAGTCGTGTATTATATATTATTATTTTTTATTTTATTCTTTTCATTCCTTTTCATCAGTGACTGCTTTTAAGTTTCAGAAAGTGGGTAGCACGGAGAGTAACATTTAGTTGATTTAGAATTAAAATATTTTGATGACCAATCAAACTGTAATCGATTAATCAAATGTAATTTTAAACCAAGTAAGTTCTTTAATATATTTAATTTTAGATTTATAACTTTACGATGGAATTAGATTATTAACCTTCAATATAATTTTTGGTAGAAATTACTATAATCCACTAATAAGGCACGAATTTTTTTAAGTAATATAAATTTTTCTGAAACATTTGTTATAATCGTCTTAAGAAATTTTTCCTTTTTATTGTTTAGAAACTTTTTTGTTCCAATGCAGCTGGCAAACACTTAGGCAGCTTAGTCTTGGATTCCTTAAGGCAAGCGCTGCACAGACGTTATTCACTTAGCGCTACCCAGGGGGCGCGTGTAACTTGAAGGTAAGCCACGGACGCGGAGTAACAATGCCCCCGCAACGCTCTACGATCCTATTAGGACCGGGACCTACGGTTTAAAGTGGATTCCGAACCACTACAAACATCCATGACACCACCGGGACTCGAACCCGAAACCTGTGGTACCGAGCGCCAGAGCGCAAGCCACTCGACCATTCAGGCCCCATTGTTTAGAAACTAAACAGAATATAATATAACAAACAATAAACCAGAAGAATATACCATTTCGTTTAAAATGTAGAATTAACAATAATCATAGAATCAGTAGAATATGCCATTAAACCAATAGAATATAACATTAAACAGTAGAATATATATTGTTATTCAAATTATAATATCTCACAGATCAATTTAAATTAATTTTAAAAACATTAAATGTGAATGAAAACACTAAATATTGGGTGTGTGTGAAGCGATAAACTCATTATTTGAGTGGCAACGGCGGTTTGTTTCAAATTGAAGATAAAACAAGTCCTTGTGATAAGGTTTTTCAGTACGAAAGAAGGAGGGTTTTTAAGTACAATCATTATCCAATAGCCCATTTCAACATACTTAATAAAACCTTAAAAGTTAATGTGTAAGAATTAAAATGCGTATGCCAATTTTCAATCTTACTAAAATAACTTTTGTTTACATTAACTTTTTTTTAATCGTATTGTTTTTAAATATATATGTTATTATTTCTTTCAAGAACAGTTTCTTTTTTTTTTCTTCCTCACAAAATAAAATTCGATCGCGTTGAGAATAACAAAAGCATCCATTCTTCAACTTTAACATCTGTTTGAAGACACCTCTTGCAGCTTCGTTTTCAGTGGTATTGAGCAATGTATTATGTTGGAATAAAAAGCAAGGAAGATAGCCGGAAACGACAAAAAAAGCGAAAAGGAATTCATGAATACTAATGAGTGCAAAAAAATGAAAAGAACAGAAAAGAAAAAAAAAGAAAAGAAAATTGCCTGCTTTGAAATATCGTCGCGATTCAACACTCACTTTACGTTCCCAGCTTCGCGTTGTATGTACAGAGATCTTTAGGAGCTTTTGTAATTGCAAAAAATGATGTCTCAGATATAACGAGCAGTGTATTACATGTTATTATTTTTTTTATTAGTATTTTCTTTTCGTCAGCAACTGCTTACAAGTTTCTGGAAGAGTGAAATACTGAAAATATTATTTAGATGATTTAGAATTAAAAAATTTTGATGACCAATCAAACTGTAATCAATCAAATATATAATTTTACCTAACTAAATAAGTTGTTTAATTTGTTTAATTGTTTTATTTTATATTTATAATTTTTAGATGAAATTAGATTACTTTTAATATTGGCAGGTAAAAATATATTTCTGTTAATATTTTTTGGAAGAAATTACTGTTATCCTGCAATAAGGAAAGGAAATTTTTCATAATAATCTAGATTTTTTTTAAGTATTATATTGGTCTTAAACCTGTTAATACACCTGATAAATCTTTCCTTTTTAATGTTTAGAAACTAAACAGAATATAATATAGCATTAAACCAGTAGAATATAACATTAAACAGTAGAACCAGTAGAATACATATTGTTATTCAAATTATAATATCTCCCAGATGATTTTAAATTCATTTTAAAAACACTAAATGTTGGATGTGTGTGAAGCGATAAACTCATTATTTGAGTGGTAATAGCGATTTGTTTCAAATTGAAGGTAAAACAAGTCCTTCTAATAAGGTTTTCAGTTCGAAGGCGAACGTTAACCAATAGACTATTTCAGCTCATTTAATAAATCACTAAATGCGATTTTTTTTTCTCTTTCTAATGCAGCTGGTACTTAGACAGCTTGGTCTTGGATGCCTTAAGGCAAGCGGTGCAAAGACGCTACTCACTTTGCATTACCCAGGGGGCGCGTTTAACTTGAAGATAAGCCACGGACGCAGAGTAACAATGCCCCCCGCAACGCTCTACGATCATATTTGACCAGGACCTACGGTTTAAAGTGGATTCCCGAACCACTAGAAACACCCATGGGATCGCCGGGACTCGAACCCGAAACCTGTGGTACCGAGCGCCAGAGCGCAAGCCACTCGACCATTCAGGCCCCATTGTTTAGAAACTAAACAGAATATAATATAACAATAAACCAGAAGAATATACCATTTCGTTAAAAATGTAGAATTAACAATAATCATAGAATCAGTAGAATATGCCATTAAACCAATAGAATATAACATTAAACAGTAGAATATATATTGTTATTCAAATTATAATATCTCACAGATCAATGCAAATTAATTTTAAAAACATTAAATATGAATGAAAACACTAAATATTTTATGTGTGTGAAGCGATAAACTCATTATTTGAGTGGCAACGGCGGTTTGTTTCAAATTGAAGATAAAACAAGTCCTTGTGATAAGATTTTTCAGTACGAAAGAAGGAAGGTTTTTAAGTACAATCATTATCCAATAGCCCATTTCAACATACTTAATAAAACCTTAAAAGTTAATGTGTAAGAATTAAAATGCGTATGCCAATTTTCAATCTTACTAAAATAACTTTTGTTTACATTAACTTTTTTTTAATCGTATTGTTTTTAAATATATATGTTATTATTTCTTTCAAGAACAGTTTCTTTTTTTTTCTTCCTCACAAAATAAAATTCGATCGCGTGGAGAATAACAAAGCATCCATTCTTCAACCGTAACTTCTGTTTGAAGACACCCCCTTGCAGCTTCGTTTTCAGTGGTATTGAGCAATGTATTATGTTGGAATAAAGAGTAAGGAAGATAGCCGGAAACGACAAAAAAAGCGAAAAGGAATTCATGAATACTAATGAGTGCAAAAAAGAAAAAAAAAGAAAAGAAAAGAAAATTGCCTGCTTTGAAATATCGTCGCGCCTCAACTTTACGTTCCCAGCTTCGCGTTTAAGGCAAATTGGATGTACAGAGATCTTTAAGAGCTTTTGTAATTGCAACAAATGATGTCTCAGATATAACGAGCAGTGTATTACATGTTATTATTTTTTTTTATTAGTATTTTCTTTTCGTCAGTAACTACTTTTAGGTTTCTGGAAGAGTGAAATACTGAAAATATTGTTTAGATGATTTAGAATTAAAAAATTTTGATGACCAATCAAACTGTAATCAATCAAATATATAATTTTACCTAACTAAATAAGTTGCTTAATTTGTTTAATTGTTTTATTTTATATTTATAATTTTTAGATGAAATTAGATTACTGTTAATATTGGCAGGTAAAAATATATTTCTATTAATATTTTTTGGGAAGAAATTACTGTTATCCTGTAAAAAGGAAAGGAAATTTTTCATAATAATCTAGATTTTTTTTAAAGTATTATATTGGTCTTAAACCTGTTAATGCACCTGATAAATCTTTCCTTTTTAATGTTTTAATATAATATAGCATTAAACCAGTAGAATATAACATTAAACCAATAGAATATAACATTAAACAGTAGAACCAGTAGAATACATATTGTTATTCAAATTATAATATCTCACAGATGATTTTAAATTCATTTAAAAAACACTAAATGTTGGATGTGTGTGCAGCGATAAACTCATTACTTGAGTGGTAATAGCGATTTGTTTCAAATTGAAGGTGAAACAAGTCCTTCTGATAAGGTTTTCAGTTCGAAGTCAAACGTTAACCAATAGACTATTTCAGCCCATTTAATAAATCACTAAATGCGAGTTTTTTTTCTTTCTAATGCAGCTGGCACTTAGACAGCTTGGTCTTGGATGCCTTAAGGCAAGCGCTGCAAAGACGCTACTCACTTTGCATTACCCAGGGGGCACGTTTAACTTGAAGATAAGCCACGGACGCGGAGTAACAATGCCCCCGCAACGCTCTACGATCATATTTGACCGGGACCTACGGTTTAAAGTGGATTCCGAGCCACTAGAAACACCCATGGGATCGCCGGGACTCGAACCCGAAACCTGCGGTACCGAGCGCCAGAGCGCTAGCCACTCGACCATTCAGGCCCCTAAAGGCTCGTGCTCACCAAGGCGACAAGATGCAAGCGAAAAAATTTGACCCAATCACTAGCCTCACCGCGGTCGCCTGAAACCGGTTTGCAGTCCACCGCTTGGAGTTGCCCGACTTTCAACTCGAAGCGGTTTTTCACTAGGCGTAATGCTATTTCTGACGTTTCGCTGTGAAGGGGTCGAAAAAATTTTGTCGCTTGCCTCTTGCATCTTCACGTCTCTCGCCTCGGTGGGAACGAGCCTTAAATGCGAATGTATAAGAATCAAAATACGTATGTCGATTTTCTATCTTACTAAAACAACCTCTGTTTGCAATAGCTTTTTTAATCGTTTCACTTTTAAATATATATGTTATTATTTTGTTCAAAAATTTTTTTTTTCTTTCCCTCACAAAATAAAACTCGATCGCATGAAGAATAACAAAGCATCCGTTCTTCAACCGTAACTTTTGTTTGCAGACACCCCTTGCAGCCTTGTTTTCAGTGGTATTGAGCAATATGTTATGTTGGGATAAAGAATAGGAAAGGATAGCGAAAAACGACCAAAAAAAAAAAAAGGAAATCATGAATACTAATGAATGCAAAAAAGAAAAAGAAAAAAATGAAAAGAAAAAGAAAATTGCCTGCTTTGAAATATCGTCGCGATTCAACACTCACTTTACGGTACCATCTTCGCGTTTAATGCAAATTGGATGCACAGAGATCTTTAGAAGCTTTCGTAATTGCAACAAATGATGTCTAGGATATAACGAGCCGTGTATTACATATTATTACTTTTTTAATTGTTTTCTTCTCTTTTCATGAATAACTGCTTTTAAGTTTCAGAAAGAATGCAATACTGAAAATATTATTTAGCTTATATGGAATTTCATAATCAATCCAACTATAATCAATTAATAAATATAATTTTATTTATCGTATAGATTAATTGTTTCATTTTAGATTTATAACTTTCCGATGGTATTAGATCACTTTTATATTGGTAGTAAAAATTTTTATTGGTATTTTTTTTTTCTGGTAGAAATTACTGTAATCCACTAATAAGGTACTGAAATTTCTTTATATAAGTAATCTAGATTTTTCTGATGTATTTGTTATAATCAACTTTCCGTTAATGAACCTGAGAAATCTTTTCTTCTTAATGTTTAGAAACTAAACAGAATAGAATATAACATTAAACCAATAAACTATAACATTAAACCAATAGAATATAACATTAAATCAATAGAACCGATAGAATATAACATTAAACAGTGGTACCAGTAGAATATAACATTAAACCAGTGAAACCAGTAGAATATAACATTAAATCATTCGAAGCAGTATAATATAACAATAAAATAAATTTAATAGCTTTAGAACTTCAGTTTCGAAGTTTGAATTTTTGCTTACTTTATTTAACATGTGTGCCATTACCATTCTAATCTGCTAACAACTCTATTAATGGAATATTCATTTCAGTGAGTAACATTATTCCTTATAACGATTAAAAGTCATGCCTTTTACGAGACCTTTCCATGTTTATGAGTTCTACTTATAAGGATAGGTATAATGTGCCCATACGACATGTTATTTATGTTGTCTTTAAGCACAGCTTTTGGTTGTCAAATTATCTAATTTTTAAAAAAGAGATCAACTCACGGTAGCAACTAAAAAAAAAAATTCCTAAAAATAAAAATATATAATAGTAGTACCTAGTAGCACGGCGATGACATAATCTTACACATGTGTAAGTCGATCAGAAGCCTGCCAGATCGATCAAAATTGCAAAAAGTGGCTACAGTGGTGTTTAAATAAATACATAAAAAATACCCTAAACGTCCTCTCGGAAGTCACTACACTCCTTTTTCAGCGACTTTGAAACTTCTACCTACCAGTGCTCCATCATAACAGAAGCTGCCCTCATTTCGTTCCATCCATGATCTTATCCATGAGGTTCACGGGTGTCATCATGGGGTGTCATACTGAGGTTTAGTCACAACTACAACATGCACAAACTGCTCAGCATGCCATAGTTCAGTTATTTGTTGCAACGTAATGCCCATAAATATTTGTTACGCTGCGCCATATCTTTATTATGCATTATTATGTTAAATTATATCTTTACTGAGCTTTGTTAAGTTGGTTTCTTTTTTTCAGGTTGCCTCTAAAGGAGAGTCTCACAGCACTCGGCATGCTTCGAAATCAGCCAATGAAATCAAGAACAGCTACAAGAAGTTGGTGCCCTGTGAGTGAATTTTATGATATATATGACTTTATAAGACTTTCAATGTCAAATAAATTACAGTTTCTGTAAATAAGAGGTTCTTAATCAACTGTTTTAGTCTGCTATTCTTATTACAATAGATAATCACTAGACTCAAAAAGTTAAGGCACGAGCTGTTGTGTCTAATTTGGAAACAAATAAATAACAAGTAATATATAAAAAAAAAAATTTTTTTTAAAGTCAATACTTTTTTTTTCACTGCAGAAAGACCTTTATAAATAATTTTCATTCCTTTTTTTTTTAAGTTTATCTGGCACCATCTATTGGTAGATACATGCAACTTAAATCTAAAAAAAAACTAAAATTAATTAATTAAATTTAATTTCTGAATGAATATTTGAAAAAACTGTATTAACATCAAGTGTTATTCACTACATGTTAAAAAAAAAATGTATTTGAACTTGAGTGGATGAATAAAAGTATTTTATGAACGATTGAAAATTTGAACAATATATATATATATAGGGAGAGTATGAGCTAATAGAAGGAATTGAAAAAAGCATTAAATTAAATAGATATGTACATTAAACATTTATTTAATAAATTAATATTTAAAATCAACAAATATTTACATTTAAATAATTAAGTTTTAAACAGAAGTCAGTTACGCGATAAATAAAATGAATGAGAAAATTTTGTGAAATTTTTTTAAGAAAATTTATTATTTATATCTGATATATAAAAGAGTTTTTTATAATCAGTGTTTTTATACATTGATTATAAAAAAATTATATTAAAAACAAAACAAAACATTTTTTTTGTCCATCAAAAAAAAAAAAAAAAAAAAAAATCTAAATCCACCAAAAAAAAGTTTTTTGATTATAGAAATTTTTTTTCGTGAAATGTAAATTATCTAATATCATCATTAGATGACATTAATAATCGATTGACTACTGAAGTGAAATCTATTATCTCTCAAGGCCCACTTTTACTTCCCCAAACCAAAGAATTAAAAATGAATAAAAATAGTATTTTTATACATTGTTATTGTGTCTGTTTAAAATGTGGTGACTTTTTTTTTAGTTCGCCGAATTAACTCTTTTATTATAAGATTGCATTTTGCAATAGATTAGTATCGATTCCTAATTACTTCCTGGCAAAATTGTTCTGTAAATCATTAAATAATCTGATATCATGATAAGCTGGGTTTTTTTAATCTTTTTAATCTTTTATAAACTTTCTTTTTTTATATAAACACTTTTTTTTTTGGTACTTATGACTAAAGAGGAAATAATAGAGAGTTTTTGCATACCGTACGTTAGTTGCCGTAGGACGTCCGTTAACATTTTCTCCCTAGCGCGCATGCTCATAGGCAATTATGTTTCCTATGAGCATGCGCACTAGGGAGAAAAAGCTAACGGACGTCCTACGGCAACTAACGTACGGTATGCAAAAACTCTCTAATAGCACCTAAAAGAATGTTTTGCCAAATAACTGATCTATAATTGTGTTATATTGAAGAAATTCAGGAAATTTAATCGCACAATGATAAAATAAAATATAATAAAAAAGATTCAATCGGCTGGGTCGATATATAGGTTACCCATAAAATTTAGAATTTAATGTAAGAACCAAACACATAACAGCAATCTTAAATAAAGGAAGAAAAAAAGTATCAGTAAATCATATTCTGGCAAGAAATTATGTTATCGTTCAAAATTGAAACAAGTAATATAAAAAAAAAAATTTAAAGTCAATTCCTACTTTTTTTCCCCTCTATATTGTAGACAAATAATTGCTTTTATAAATAATTTTCCTTCATTTTTTAAGTTTATCTGGCGCCATCTATTGGTAGATATATTCAACTTAAATCTTAAAAAAACTAAAATTAATTAATTAAATTTAATTACTGAATTAATATTTGAAAAAAACTGCATTAGCATCCAGAGTCATCCACTACAAGTTACAAAAAAAAATGTATTTGGACTTGAGTGGATGAATAAAAAGCATTTTATTAAACATTGAAAATTTAAACGAGATATATATAGGAAGAGTGTGAGCTAATAGAAGGAATTGAAAAAGAAAACAGATTGAAAAATAAAAAAAAACTATAGTATTCCAAACGGTTTTATAAAAAAAAAAAAAAAAAAAAAAAAATTTTTAATTTAAAAAAAAAAAAAAAAAAAAAATTCAAAGATTTTATAAAAAAGCACGTGAAAAAAATTAATTTTTAAAAATTAAAATAAAGAATCCCAAACGATTTTATGAAACAACACGTGAAAGAAATTTAAGTAAGCCCATAAGAATATCCCGGGAAATAAATTTAAAAAAGTAACAGACCAATAAGAATTAAAAAAAAAAAACTAAAATAATAATTATAAAAATTTAAAAAATATAAACTAATATTAAACGATGAAAGGCCCATAAAAGTTTTTTAAAAAATAAACCAAAATGAAACGATGAAAATGGTGAATAAAACAAATAACTGATCAAAGACACCAAAAAGTGATGAAGGGAAATTAAAAAGCCCTCTTCCCAAAGCAATACCCATAATTTTATGGGTAATAAAAATGCTTTCATAAGGAATGTGTATACATCTAGTTGTAATGCATTGTGAACATTGATCTTCCATACAGCTTGTTAGATATCGGAACTAGAAGTAAACATCGTTAATTTAATAATTTTGTAGGGGAACTTGAAGAAGCCACTTGTCTGCCTAGGTTGGCCTAAAGATGCTCTATGGATTAAGTTACGGATATCGAGCTGTTTATTCCATTCTTTCCAAACCTTGATCTCCAAGATATTCATTAACAGGCATAACATAGTAAACTAGTATTATAAGAATGAGTTCACTGTCAATAGCATCCACATAAGATCTGATCTGTCCTTGTATCTCACAGCAGTAATTATTTCATCGTGGAGAGCATTGCATTCCCCCAAAAAGATTCCGTACCAAAATATGATTCTTCCTCTTTTATAACTGTGTCTTTCAACAATATCTGACTCTTTGATCTCTCCAGATCAATGCACGACTTGAATAATTCTCCAGAGCAACCTCTTAATTAAGAATAAGGAATCAACTAGAAAACAGTAGAAAAACAAAAGTCATAATTACAAGGGTAGAAGTCATGGTCATTCCAAACCTGGATCTTCAAGATATTCATCAACAAGCGTAGCATAGTAATCGAATATTATCACCACGAGATCCTTTTCAATAGCACTAAAATATGATATGATATGATATATGAATAAAAACTCTTGTCCCTATAACTTGCACATATATTGCATTCACCCCAAAAGATTCCATTCCAAAATATGATTCTTCCTCTTTCATAATTGTGTCTTTCAGCAATATCTGACGCCTTCCTCCCTCCAGAACAATACACGGCTTGAATCACTCTCCAGAGCAAATTCTTAATTAAGAATCACTGATCAATTGGCAATCCATTGAAAAATTAAAGACATTATTGCAAGAGTAGAAGCTATATTATTTAATTTAGATTACTTCCATCCAGAAGGTCAAGCAATTACAGTAAATCATATGAATGGGGACTAGAATAATAACAAGAATGGAATTTTCACAAAGCTTATAAAAGTAGTCACAGACACCAACCAAGTGGACAAAAATTCCTTAGTACATTAAACCAATATAGTGATATTATTTCATATGCTTCCAACAAAAATATGAGTGTATTTTCAGTTTGTTCTTTCATAAATAATAATAGTAAAATAGAGACTGCCACAGCTGTTCCTTGATCGTCTCCGAAAGAATAGTTCATCAAATGAAAGATTTCTGATGAAATTTAAAGTTATACCAGCAATCCAGTCGCCATGTTATTAATTAAGTGGAAAATCTACTCTTTAGAGTAACTTTGTAAAGATGAGGAGGGGAGGGTGAAGTAAGGTGTGATTATTCAAAAGCAAAAAAAAAAAAAAAAAAGTATTAAAACTACTGATAGAGTTCGATTAGCTGAGTTAGTGTAGACCAAGCTCATCGACGATAAACGAATAATTAGTATAAACTGGTTTTACATAAATCGTCATTAAATAAGGAAATGAAATCTAAATTTATACACAATTTATTAGTTTTTATGGATTTACATGCACTTAAATGCCTTTACTCCTTGTGTACATTTCCTTGTGTACAACTCCTCCATGTACATTTTCAATGTTTTAAAAAAATGGGGAATAAAATGGTTCATTTGAAGAATGCTAGGATCAAGTAAATGTAAACGAGGGGCCTGGATGGCCGAGTGTTTAGCTCTATTTTTCTGCTTTATAAAAATCATTGTTTTATACATAAGTTCAAGCATATTTCAAGCAAAAAAGTCAATTGGTTTTACAAAAAAAAAAAGATTTCATTAAAGGCTCCATATCAGTACATACCTTAATAATTGTATCAATTAGTCAGTAATCACTTTTAACATAACGTGATAAGCTTTCTTAGAAACCATGCATAAAATTCCGTTATTTGGGAAATTAAGTCATTTCAATAATGATGACTTTGATATTTCACTGTGGATAAAAGTTGGGATTGTAGTTACGTTTTCAGGCAAAGAAAAGTACGAATTTCTTTGGGTACAAGGCTGGGAGTCAATTGGTTTCCATCAGGAATGAATCGCCTGGATAATATGGGCAGCTGTTTCTTACTGTTACGTTCTCTTCAAGCATTATTGCAAGCACATAAGCTGAACCCGATTCTCGATGAATATCTGCAGCATCATGTTTATTTGCGTGGAAAAAGCGAATCACCACAATTCACACTTGGAAGAACTTTGCATTAGGACAATCAATGGAATTCGTTGTTTTTCTATCTAACGATTGTGCATAATATCATGTGTTCCAAAGTCAAGCTGCATCTAATTATCTGTTATGAGATTACCCTCCAGAATCTATAAAGACCTAAATAATACTCCATTGAATCTGTTACTTTACTAAGGTGTTTTTCCTAATGCATCTGCAAACGCATTTAGCCAGTCGTCTTTTATGCCTTAAGGTAAATACTGCACCGACGTTACTCTCTTAGCACTACCCAGGAAGTGCGTGTAGCTTGAAGATAAGCTACTGACGCGGAGTAGCAATACCCCCGCTATGCTCTACGATCTTGTTAGACCGGGACCTACGGTTTACCTACCGGCTGTTTGTAGTGGACTCCAAACCACTACAAACAGCCATGGCATCGCCGAAACCTATGCCATTGAACCCCAGGGTGCTAGTCACTCGGTCATCAGGATAGGAACTAGATAATCCAGCCAGACAACTAGCCACTCGACCATACAGGCTCCTTTACTAAGGTCATTAAATACAAATTCATTATGAACAACATCCTACGAAATTAACTAGTTAAGATTATTCACTAAGCGTTATTCTTAAGAAGTTTAAAAAAATTAAGTTTCTTGTAACACATTATCCTACATATATATATATCTTGCTGATTTAAAAAAATACAGACTTCGATGCCAGAATAAATAGAAAAATGGAACTTGTCCGAGCTTTGGCTGAAAAAAAGAGAACAAACTTTCAAATATTGTGAAATTTTTTATTTTCTGTACTATTTTAGCTACTATTTTCAAAAGATATTATAAGGTATATGCAATATCCTAATATATGTATGTTATATAGGATATTGTATATATATATATATAGTGGATATAGTGGATAAAATTTGTTCGTTAAGACTTTTGTTTCCCAATTTTAATTTTAAATGCTATTTTATTCGATTTACTTAACTAACTTTTTAACTTTATGTTTATTTCTTCAATTTCAGTTGATTACAATCGAGTTGTGCTTGAACCTCTACCCGGCGTTCCCGATTCCGATTACATAAATGCTTCCTACATAGACGTAAGTATTGATGTTAAAATAATCGATATAACTCGTTTTGAATCTTAATTTAATTTATGTGTTCTACGAAAAGCAATGCAGTTATTAAACAATTGGCAATTTAGATACTTAATTGAAAAATGTTTATAACGCTAATTAAAAGTTTTTTTTTTTTTACATTTCTCATTTGACGTTCATTACATATTCCATTTTTGATGGTCTGATTTATTTATATATTTTTTTATAATGAATTATTTTAATTTAACTCAGAAAATTCAATTAAGAAAGGAACTTTCATTAAGACACTGCTATAATTAATTATCAAAATTTTCAAACTATGTCCAAAACAATTATCTTAAAAAGTAAATTTTAACAAAGACTCTTATTAATAAAAATGATTTTGTATCTCTATGAAAATGTGCTATTAAAAAAGAAATCGCCATTTTTAATTATTTTCGTATATTAAACAGACATAAAAACGAGAATTTTGAACTCGAAACTTTTTATTATTCATTTAATGTTAATTAAAATATTAACTAATCATAATTTATGATTTTTTTGTAATAATGTTAATTAATATACTTAAAATAATTGTTCATTGTAAGTAGAAATTTGATAAGGTTTATTAATAAAAATGGTTTTGTATCTCTACGAAAATATTCTTTTAAAGATGAAATAACTAGTTTTATAGTAAATAGTATATTTTAAATTATTTTCATATATTAAACGGACATAAAAACGAGAGTTTTGAACTCAAAACTTTTTATTATTTACTTAATGTTTAATTAAAATATTAACTAATGACATTTTTTAAATAATATTATTTAAAATACTATCATAGTTGATGAAATTTTTGAAATAATGTTAATTAAAATACAATCATAATTGATAAAATTTTTGAAATAATATTATTTACAATATTAACTAATCATAATTTATGAAATTTTTGAAATAATGTTAATTAAAATATTAACTAATCATAATTTATGACATTTTTGAAATAATGTTGGTTAAAATACAATCATAATTGATAAGATTTTTGAAATAATGTTAATTAAAATACAATCATAATTGATAAAATTTTTGAAATAATATTATTTACAATATTAACTAATCATAATTTATGAAATTTTTGAAATAATGTTAATTAAAATACTATCATAATTGATTACATTTTTAAATTAAGGTTAATTACAATATAAATAAATATAATATAACTAATCATAATTGATGACATTTTTAAATTAAGGCTAATTACAATATAAATAAATATAATATAACTAATCATAATTGATGACATTTTGACAATAATGCTAATTACAATATTGACTAATCATAATTGATGGCATTTTTTGAAAACATGTTAATTAAAATATTAAATCATAATTGATGACATTTTGGAAATAATGTTAATTAAAAGATTAACGAATCATAAATGATGGCATTTTTTAAATGACGTTAATTAAAATATTAACTAATCATAATTGATGACATTTTTGAAATAACGTTAATTAAAATATTACCTAACCATAATTGATGAAATTTTTAAAATAATGTTAATCAATGTATTTAAAATAATTCTTCATTGTGAATAGAAATCTAATGTTAAAGTTTTAATGTTTCTTTTATAATCTGCGATTTTAAATCTTTTGTTACCAAACTTATAAACGACTTCAAAATCTGATTTTTTTTTTTTTTTTTTTTTTTTTTTTTTTTTTTTTTTTGTCTTTTAAGCTACGATCATCGTTCAATAAGCATAATATTTCAGTTTAAAACTTTTGATTCAGAATTTGAAATTCAGATTGAGAGCTATTTACATTTTTCTTCTTTTTATGTCATTAGAAAGAATCGTGATATCCTTTTATTAAACGGAAAAAAACTTTTGTTAGAGTTTCTCTAAATTCTTTAAGAAACTATAGAAGCAATTGTGATATAAAGTAACACTCGTTAACGTTTTTAAAACTATTTAAGAATAACTTATATAAGAGAATTTTTAAATTTGAACAAACAAAAATTACATTAACACAAATTAATAAATAAATGAAAATAAAACTTTTGTTATATACTAAATGACGTAAAATTAAATATACTCCTTACGTTTTGAACATAATTAATTTTTATTTGGCCTCTTCATTTTTAATACAGTTAAAATATTTTTTTCTTCATCAAAAAAAGAAAAAGTTTTTTTTTTTTCTAAGCTATTTTCATTAAAACAGATTAAAATTTTTCATCTTTATCAGACAACTTTGGTTGCACAATGAAACGGATTCTTATAGACTAGTTAAAACATTTCACAAAAGACAATAAACTAACATAACAATAGTTTTCTAAAAGTTGATAAAAATTTAATATGTTATTAATTCAAAACTATTCTTATGTACGAGGAGTGAGTAGTATAGCAGGAATTTGCTACCTAACTATTCATTAGATGTTGCACTGTAACTTTTTTGGACTTAAACATTTAAGCTATTATTATGAACTAACTGTAACTATACTAGACCTATAAGGCTTCAAGAGGAGGGCCACTTTCAGGTTCGAGGAATTACTTTAATTTTTATTTACAAACATACTTCTTTCTTTTTTACATAATTATTTTTTCTTTAGCTTCTTGATTTTTGATTCAATTAAAAAAAATTTTTTCGTCAAAGAATTCGTCAAGCTTAATCGAAGAATACGGTTAAAACTTTTTTTGTCTTTCTCAGACAACTTTTATTGACGATGAAATGGATTCTTATAGAAAAGTTAAAATATCTTACAGAAGACAATAAAGTGACATTGCGGTAATTTCTTAAAAGTTGATGAAATAATTAATACATTATTACTTCAAAACTTTCCTTATGTAGCTTAAGTAATATAGCAGAATCTACGTGACTACTAATAGTGGCCTGATGGCCAATTGGCTAGTGCTCTGGCCTTTAGTACTGTAACGTATTGGCCTTTATTAGACCTAAAACGGTTTCAAGAAGAGGGTAATTTTCAGGTTCATGTAAACACTTTAATTTTTATTTGCAAACACTATGTATACAAATAATATACTCTGGGTTATTATACAAAGAAATTAAAAATTAAAATAAAATTTGATCACAAGTGCACGATTAAAACACAAGTTTCATTTACTCCAACGTCGGAGATTTTCAGAATTCTCAGTTCTAGGTCGAATCTAATTGCCTAGTCTGCGGCAGACCTTAATTATTACATGACCTGATTCACTAAACCACAAGGACTTCACTTTGGAAACAGGCGAAATCTCCGACCTATTTAGTCACTTCAGAGAAAAAAAAAGAAAAACAACACTTCTGATAGGCTCGTCTCAGGACTATCTCCCTTCTTCGCCCAAAAAACAACAAAAAAAAACAGCTTTTGAAACAATCCGCAAGAGGGGGGTATCAGCTTCCATCACTTCTCATTGGAGTAGACATTTCTCAGCTCGTGATCTATCACCGCAACGGAACAACTCATGATATTCAATCAGTAGTTGTTTCGACCTGTGAAAGTCGCACAGACATTCGCTAATTTCCTGAGTCTCATTATACATGATGCCGAATATCTGCTATCAGATGTGAGAGGCAGGTTGTTCTCATTAGTGCAAAACACTAATTGCATGTAATAAAACCACCCACAATACTACTTGTCTGCTGTCAAATTTGAGTGATGGATTGTTCTTATGTATTTGTTAAATAACATACATTTTTCTATCTTGGGAATGAAATGTCAAAACTCTTCCCGTATAAAAAATATGCTACCCCGTTCTGATATTGGTGTGCTATAT
This sequence comes from Caerostris darwini, assembly GCA_021605075.1. NCBI lineage: Eukaryota > Metazoa > Arthropoda > Arachnida > Araneae > Araneidae > Caerostris > Caerostris darwini. The sequence goes on from BPLQ01012839.1 coordinate 426,792, forward strand.
GAAAATAAATCCATTCTGATGTGCTTAAATTCTCCTTATCTAATAAAGAAATAGCTGTGTACATTACAAAGGTACGACTAAATTTGTATAAAATTTAAAAATTCTTTTGATTATTATTTATTTTAGCTCCAGTATATAAGTCAAAACAACTTAAACTTTCTGAAAACGTTAACAAAATTAAAACATAGCATTTTATACATGAATTATTTTCATCTATTAAATCTTAAAAAGCTCAAAGGAGATGCAACAAAATAAATCTTAAATTAAAAAAATAAATTAATGTACTTAGCTTGTATTAGGGGCAGTACATCTTATAAAATTGTGGTGCCATAAAATTTAATCCAGCCAACCAACCATTACCACATAAATCTCGACTTCTAAGCAAATTCTATTTCGAGGAATTAAAATTGTGCCAAGAAAGTTTATAAGCTTTCCAGTACATAAATACATGAATTGAATATGTATGAGGATTTCGCAATAAAGCTTTACGTAACTCATACATAAAACTAAACTATAACCCCTACTTTAAAACTCTAGCGGAAACTGTATTGATACTAATGAAAAGAAAAAACAATTTGAGTATTTACTTTTCTCTCCGAAATCCTGTAGCTCAACTAAAAATAAAAATAAAATAAAACCAACTAGAAACATTTGAATAAAGCGATCACCAACGTAATCCAAACTTTTGAAGAAATAAAAACACCGGATGTTTTAATCACAAAGTAAAACTTCTCAACTCAACTCTGCGAGATATTCTTTTTCCATCGGATGTCTGTTGTTATTGGAAGAATCGTCTGAGACTTTATATCGATTAAACAATGCATCATCGATTCGGCTGTGTTTGGAAACATCTCACGTAGTGAATCGATTATATGACACTATTGTGAGAGGACAGACTAGTTATTTATTTTTTTTTTAGAGTTAAATAAATTGTGTTTAATTTATTTTTTTTTTTTTTTTTTGTTGCAGAGTATTTTGAAGCCCAATGCTTATATAGCTGCTCAGGGTGAGTTTGTTTATATTTATGTATTTTAAAAACGTTTGTAGCTATAAAATAATCCAAAATAATTAAACAAAATTTAGAATAATACTCGTATACATTTTAAAAAGATATTTAAACATTAAATTATTTTGTGTTTTAAACATTAATAAGAAAGTTTATTTTTGGAATACAAGTTGATAAATATTGAGGATTTAAATTTAAAGAGTAACTATAAACTAATTTTAATTAATATTATTTAAAGTTTGATTTTAAGATTAATAAGATTAATTTTAAGAATATAATTAATAATTTTAAATAAGAACAAAGAATCACTTTAAAACCTTAGCAATGCTCATAAATAAACAAAACAAATATATAATTACAATTTAGAAGTTTATAAATGTATATACTTCATAAATTAGTAGGTTTTACTAAATTTACAAATTTACATTTATAAACCTAAAAGTTTATATACGTAATCTAGACGTTAATACTTGGGACATTCCGTATATTGCTAAGTCCTTTTAAAAGTGTATACTGCACCACAGTCTACAATAAAATAAAATTTGAAACAAACAATAAAGTGAATTTTATACATTGAACTAGTTTTTATTGAGTTAATAGAGAAAATCTTTATTCATAGTATTGGATTTGTTACTTCTTGTTCTTCTTAGATTTATATTTGTTCAAAAGTTATATAACATTTTAATATAACTATCGTAATTTTAAGTTCAATTGAGGACTATATTTCGAAGAAAAGATGTTTAAGTAATTTTAATCCTTAGCATTTCAAGAACTAGTTCTTTAATATTAATTTATTTTAAATTGTTTTAACATTTCTATTCTTCTCTGCAAAATTGACAAAATCCGTAATATTATTTCAATCCGTAATACTATTTTAAGAATCTTATATAATGGGTATTTTTTATTTGCTAATTATTAATCTGTTATTTTGCAGGACCTAATGAATTTACAATATCAGACTTTTGGCGCATGGTTTGGGAACAAGAGTCCTACGTCATTGTCATGCTGACTAAAGTTTTGATTTTATTCGGGTGAGTCTTTGCTATTTGCTTATTTTTCCTTTTCATATTAATTAATGAATTCATTTCATTTTTCATATTAATTAATGAATTCCTTTCCCTTTTGATAGTAACTAATGAATTCCTTTCCCCTTTCCTATTAATTAATTAATTTATTTCCCCTTTGTTATTAATTAATGAATTTCTTTCTCTTTTGATATTAATTAATGAGTTTCTTTCCCTTTTGATATTCATTAATGAATTCTTTCTCTTTGATATTAATTAAGGAATTCTTTTCCTTTTCATATTAATTAATGAATTCCATTCCTTTTTTATATTACTTAAGGAATTCCTTTTTCTTTTGATATTAAATGCATTCCTTTACCTTTTGATATTAATTAATGAATTCATTTTTCTTTTGATATTAATTAATGAATTGTTTTCACTTTTCATATAAATTAATGAATTCCTCTCTTTTTCATATTAATTAATGAATTGTTTTCATTTTTCATATAATTAATGAATTCCTTTTCATATGTAATGTAGATGTTAATCCTCGGCTGCACCATGATCTGGAATAAAATGATATCTGAAACAATAAAATAATTTTTATAAATTTAACCAATTTTGCATTTCGTTAAGTCATTTTTAAATGTGTATACTGCACTGATGAATTCTTTTTTCCCTTTTCATGATCTAGAACGCTAAAAAATGATATCTGAAACAGTAAAATAATTTTTATAAATTTAACCAATTTTACAATTTTTTTCATTCGTTACCGTAATTATAGTCATTTAAATCATAGTCATTGTTAATTCTCAGTATTCTCTTCGGACGCTAATGAATTCAATTGACTGATGAATTCTTTTCCCTTTTCATATTAATTAATGCATTCCTTTTCATAAGTAACCTTGGCACAGTCTGTATATCGCTAAATCATTTTAAAAGTATATGCTACACCACGATCTACAATAAAATGATTTTTATAAATTTAACCAGTTTCACAATTTTTTTCAATCGTCAATATTAGTTGTAGTCCTTTAAATCTTAGTCATTGTTAATTCTTAGTATCCCCTTCTGATGATAATGAATTCAATTGATTGTTTAATCTTCTCAAAGAATATTTTTGTTTGCAATGAAAAATAGCTCTGTAAAAATCTGGGAAAATAAACAAATCTTGAAGCTGTTTTGCAAATGCTGCTTTAGAAAAAGCTTTATGCATTAGAAGAAAGACAAAAACTTTTATTTAAGTAGAAAATTTTAAAAGACGATGATACAAGCAACAGAACAGTGGATGGGTGGAAAATATGCCCAAGAACTCAGCCATTTGAATAGTATTAAACCTTCATAGTCTTTTTTCCTAATCATCGAAAAGAAGGCATTCTTATTTCCAGATTTCGCACAAAGACATACCCTAGCAATTGTAAACTCCATAGATTTGGCCTGACTCCATCTCCATTAATGACCGATCTGCAAACAGTCGAACACATTTTGTTTCAATGCATAAAATATTAACAGCACGAAATAAATTTTAAAGCTCTTTTGGATATAAAGTTCTTTCTTACTCTTGGATATTTGATGTCAGAGGATGCTTATTATAAGACAATTTCTTCAATTTCTACGAAAAGTATCGTAACCCTATAAGCTATGGGGTACCCCACTTTTTCTTTCTGGGGATTATTATTTTTTTTCACTTTTTATTTTAAGTACTAGTTGTACTTCATGTGTTCTAATCATTGTTTAACCATTTGATCTGTAGTCTATTTCGTTCTTCTTCAAATATACTCTTTTTATTTATAATCTTTTGGTTGCTGAGAAGTACTAGGAACGTTTCTTGTATTTTAAAAGGAATTTGTAAGCCGTCATAGGCAATGAATTCAAAAAGTTCGTGTTTAAGAGTAGTTCCTTTATAAAGGTTTCATCTTCACTTTTGTCAAATTCTTGTATCTGTTGTATTTTAAAAAAGCATTTGAATAAATTGAGATAAAGCAGCGTCAGCGAGCATACATCTCAAAGTACCAGATCAAGTCAAATCGATCGTGACTTATCAGTTTCTAAATATAATGAATTTAAATTTTGATTTCTGATGACCGAGTGGCTAGCGCTCTGGCGCTCGGTACCACAGGTATCGGGTTCGAATCCCGGCTGTGCCATGGGTGTTTGTAGTGGTTCGGAATCCACTTTAAACTTTAGGTCCCGGTCCTAATAGGATCGTAGAGTGTTTCGGGGGCATTGTTACTCCGCGTCCGTAGCTTATCTTCAAGTTACACGCGCCCCCTGGGTAGTGCAAAGTGAGTAAAGTCGGTGCAGCCCTTATGGCATACAAAGATCCCGGTCTATCTTGCCAGCTGCATTAGAAAAAAAATGAATTTAAAAAAAAAATTTTTTTTCATGGCATGTAAAATAGGATTTGCAATAAGTAAAAAATGCTGCTTTATAAAATTATACGAATACGCGATTTATAATTTAAATAAAGTACATTTATATAAAATTTTATGACAGTTTAAATTTTGATAGCAATATTATAGATTGGAAAATCAAATCAACTTTCAGTATATCATGGTTCGTTATCAGAAGTTCAAAAATACTTGAAAATTATGGTTTTGATTTAGGGGGTTTATAAATTTGAAAAATAAAAAAAAAAACCTTTATCTTCATTTTAGAGTTACAATCAACAATAATCCTCAGTGGAGATCACTTAATTTTTCTTATATAAATAAGTACTATGATTCATTTGTAGCAACTTATCGTTAAAAAATCGGGATTTTCGATACCTACACCAACAAAAAAGAAAAAAAATCGAGATCGATTACATGGTTGGCATTCAATCGATTAAGGTTTGATGATTTACGCTGTTTGTAGCATCTTGCAATGACAGTTAGTCATTATTGCTATATTTGTTTTTAATTTTCTCTCATACGGCTTACAAAAGCTTCAACATTTGTTCGTGACAATCATCCAGAAAGAAAATATCCTAATTTATCTGTAAACAATTCGTGGTAGACATTAATAGAATTCGTGATTAAATATTTCCCCACAATTAAATGTTGTCATTTAAAATTAATTTTATGCCGGTAAGTTTTGATATTAAAACATTCTAAAATTATGTACTTTATTATTGAACATTTTAGTATGCAGGTTGAACAACCAGATTGCTACTGGGTGTGGTTGGGTTGAGATACTTGAGGTATAGGTTGGAGAATTACTTAGAGACACTTATTGACGCACGCACAAACATCACATACATACACATACAATTCGACACATAAAATATTTAACACATTTAAATACATATAATTATAGATTTGTGGAAGGAATCACTTCTAAAAGCCGATACTCAACTATGCGCAGATGTGCGAAATATACTTCCACTTCGTGTGAGAATCTGTATTCCAACAAATACGCAGGGTTGCGTTAAACCAAGAGAGACTAAAAACTAAACATCTCTGAGCAGGAGATTAACAAGACAAGAAACTATTAACAAGATCTTTGTGTGTTATACAGTAGTGGCAGGCTGGGCTGGCAACTGGCAACTGGCGTACCGATTACGGAGTACCAACAGGGGGAAATACCCCAAAACCTCCTCATCTTAATTAATAAATATACTTGGAATTTTAAAGGCAGGCTGGGCAATCCGATTGTAACTGGGTGTGATTGGGTTGAGATACTTGTGGCACAGGTTTGACAACTCACAGGTTTAGTTACACATACACAAACACCCCACACGTACGATTAGAGACATACTATATTTAACACGTTTAAAGACAGATAATTATAGATTCGTGGATGGATTTCACTTCTAAACCCTAAAGCCGAAACTCGGATACGCCCAGCGTGCGCGAAATATTCTTCCTCTCGGGTGAGAGTTTCGAGGCCTGCTGATCATTTTTCTTGAACGCCACAGAGGGGAATTCTTTGCCAGTGTGTAGGAGGAAGCAAGATTACAACATATATATTAAAATTGCAAAATATTTCCGATAAACTATTTTTAACTAGATTTTTGTCATTATTTTACCTTTAAAAATACATTATTTTTAGAACAGATTCATAATTTTCTTCTCTCTAACAAAACGGATCAATGAGCAATAATAAAAAAAACCACAATTGCATATGGGCAGAAAGGGGAGGTATAAATGAGTTCGCCATTTACACTTTTTTTTCACTGGCTCTCAATCAAAACATAAGTTATAAATTGACAGAATGCCAAATATTTAACGAACCATAACAAAATATTATTTGATTTCTTTGCTTTTAGATAAAACATACTTCAAAAAATGTTTAACTGCAAACAAAATTGATTTATGATTTTCCATTAAATATTTGTTTACCTACGAACTGAAAGTTATTATGTAGCTTGTGATTTGTTGAACTTTTACTATTTTAGCTTTTGTTTTAAATATTTTGTCTTCCAATTTCTTAAAAACATCTAATCCAATAAAACAGAATGAGATTAAATTGAGTTTCGATAAAATCTCAATTAATTTTTTTGTAAGTTTCAAATATTTCTCTTATAAAAAAGTAAATTACTTTGCAAAAATTCTATGATTCTATTTTTAAGATGCAAATCTGTATTTTTTTATTTATAAGAAATCCCCGTGCAACAAGAATTATCACACGAATCTTACAAAAAGTAAGAAACAAAAAAAAAAAATCAATAACAATATATTAAAATATCCAGTAAATGGTAAATTTAGAAAAACACATAACAATACAAAAGTGAAGTAAAATAAAAGAACTAAAAGAAAGAATTAGGAAACATAAACATAAAAGGTGACATATTTACAAAAGGCTATAATACCAGGCAAAAGTTTGGTAGCTACTTTATTTTTTAAGGGGAGGGGGAGATTTAAAATCTAAATCAGGGATCTAGATTTAAAAATTTTCTAAGGTGTTTAGACCTAGAGCAGCCGAGAAGAATATTTTACATTCCACCTACTTTGCAGTTACAAAGATCAATAGGACATAGATTAAATCTATTTATTTTTAGTGCCTGCAAGTTAAAATTGTCATTATCAAATTTTTTTTTTATTGCAGCTAACAAATACTTAGACAGTTATCTTTATGTGACAGTTATACAGCTTAGACAGTTATCAACAAGGGCTGCACCGACGTTACTCATTTAGCACTATCCAAGGGGCACATGCAGCTTTGAAGATAAGCTACTGACGCGAGTAACACTACCCCAGTAACGCTTTACGATCCTACTAGACCGCGACCTACGGTTTAAAGTGGATTCTGAACCAATACAAAAATCGATGGCACCGCGGGCACCCGAAACTTGTGGCACCGAGTGCCAGTGCGCTAGATATTCAGCCATTCAAGCCCATGCCCAAACCTAAAGTAAGTAATTCTGAAATTGGTACAAAAAAATGATGAACATGAAGCCTTTTGGAAAATGCTATGATAGAGGCATCGAATAATTGTTATGCAACTTATTCCTGGCTTATAGTTTTGCAATTGAATGTCTTTATATTAAGAAGAAATGTCCACTTTAAGCAAGCTTAATTTAATCAACTATTTTTAATTCTTGGTCTACAAAAGATCAACAGCCCTCCATGGTTGTTGATCTTTTGTAGACTCGTGTAGTAGGTAGTCTCGTAGTCCAGTATTGTAGACTTTTGTTGATGTTTTTATCTACTCGATTTATTTATAGACTGGATCGAAGAGACTACCAGTTTAAAAATTAATTTATTTATTATTTGAACTTTTGAAGTCCATGTGACATGCCCGTCATAACCTTTAATTCGTTTGAGGTAGAAACAGAAAGCTGTATGCACTACATTGCCCAATATCATATAGTCAAAGTACAAATCTAAACTAGAAAAAAACCTGTATGGTAACCAACTTGTGACCCACCAAAAATTTGAGCATCCATTATGCTTAAGATTCATGTTAAAATCCGCTATACTAGTAGTTCTAAAATATTTTTTAAATTGTCGCTTTTTAAAATTTTTGATGATTCGAGGAAAATTTAAATTTTTTTTATTTCCTACAATTGACGTATGGGCGGGGCCTGACAGCCGAGTGACTAGCGCTGTGGCACTCGGTACCACAGGTTTCGGATACGAGTCTCAGCTGTGCCATGTTTGTAATAGTTTGGAATCCACTTTAAAGTGTGTTTGGGTTTTCTCCCATACGATACGCAAATGCGGGGTAGTTCTCTCTAAAAGTTCTCTCGGAAGGCACTGCCCTCCTTTTTCAGCGACATGAAGTAGAAGTCAGACTTCTATTTACTAGTGCTACATCACAACAGAAACTACCCCCATTTTCCCTCCTTCCAAGAGGAATACATCAACAACAACAATCTATTGTTGTACAGATGAAATAGAAATTTCTTAATAATTTATGTTTTCCTACAACTTTCGTCCTTTTCTTCAATATTATTATTTCTGAACAACTGAAACACAATAAATCGAATTACGTGATAAGGCTTTATTGATAGATAACCCATAATTTAATTTTTTACTTAACGGTGAAAATAAACAACCTCGTTTTTCCAACAAAAAGCTAAAAAACAAATCCTATCGCAAACAGAGTACTCTTAAAAACCTTCCTCTTTTCATCTCTCAACTTTTGATATGCGTTTCTCAGGAAAAAACAATAACTGCAGCGAGTCACCCTTATAACCCCATTCATCGTAGAAAGGGTTTTCCCTACCTTCAAAGAGAAATCTGAAGATTCTCCTGGAAAACCTATTTTGAAGGCAGCAAATGTTTCCCAGCGATTATTTCAACTTGGATGTGGCGTTGTATCTCAGGTGAAATTTTTTAACAACAGCTGCTGTTGCTTACGAGTTTTCTATTGTTATTTTTCGTGGCCTGATGATTCTAGTTTTCTGGAAGGGAGTGAGCCATCAAAATTTATTTGTCAAACAACGCATTAAGAAATAAAAAAAGAAATTTAGCGAAATGCAATCTAGTTTTCCTGCAATCCTGACTGTAGAATCGTATTTGATTGTAATTTTGTTAATCAAACACTGTTAGACAAGCTAACGAGTGGACAATTGCCAATGGTTTAAGTCGGATATATTCAGTCAAAGCGATGTAATAGAGGTGAAAAGTAACTTCGGAGGCTTTTTTATTACATCAAAATAATTTCAGTTTTTGATGCTTCAAATTTTAAATTTATGAAAAGAAAGATTATATTAAAAATTCCACAATAATATTAAACTTTCTTTCAAAATTGATTTGCACACCGCCTGTGATTAACACCCCCTAATAAATGATTCGTCCATTTCCGCCATTAAATCAGCTATTTATCTTTCCGCTCAATGCAATAGTATATTTCTTGCTGTAAAAATCGCTGCATTATTGCCAATTGGCTGGCACTCTGGCATTTGGAAGCACGGCTTCCGATTCGAATCTTGGCTGTGGCATGGATGTTTGTGAGTGGTTCGGAATCCACGTTAAAGTGTAGGTCGCGGTCTATTTAGCCCAAAGTGTGCACAAAATGACCGTAAAGCGACAAATTAAACCTAACCAAACAAAATCTTAAAGTCCTCCCGGTGGCACTGCCCTTCTTCTTTAGTGACACGGAGCAGAAGTCAGTCTTCTACCTACGGGTGCTCCATTACAACAGAAGTTGCAACCCTCTTCTCTCCTTCCATGAGGGATACATCAACAACAACAATCTATTGCTCTACGAATGAAATAGAAATTTCTTAATAATTTATGTTTTCCTACACCTTTCGTCATTTTCTTTAATATTATTATTTTTCAACACATGGAACACAATTAATCGAATTATGTGATAAAGCTTTATTGATGCCAACGGCCGTACCATGCTGAATATACCGGTTCTCGTTAGATCACCGAAGTGAAGCATCATTGTGCGCGGTCAGTACTTGGGTGGGTGACCACCTGGGAACACTGCGTGCCGTTGGCAAATTTGGGACCTGAATGGCCGAGTGTCTAGCGCTCTGGCGCTCGGTGCCACAGTTTTCGGGTTCGAATCCCGGCGGTGCCATGGATGTTTGTAGTGGTTCGGAATCCACTTTAAGCCGTAGGTCCCGGTCTTCTATGACTGTAAGAGCGTCACGGAGCCAAAGTCAGGCTTCTACCTACGGGTGCTCCATCACAACAGAAGCTGCTTCCTTCCCCTTCAATCATGAGTCCATATGGGCTCGTGGGCTTGGCCAGCCAAGTGGGATAAGAAACAACAACAACAACAGCTTTATTGATAGATAGCCCATAATCTCATTTTTTACTTAACGGTGAAAATAAACAACCTCTTTTTTCCAACAAAAGCTAAAACACAAATCCAATCGCAAACAGAGTGCTCTTAAAAACCTTCCTCTTTTTATCTCTCAACTTTTGATATGCGTTTCACGGGAAAAGCAATAACTGCAGCGAGTCGCCCTTGTAACCCAATTCATCGCAGGAAAGTGCTTTCCCTACCTTGAAAGAGAAATCTAGAGATTCTCCTGGAAAACCTATTTTGAGGACAGCAAATGTCTCGCGACGATTATTTCAGCTTGTATGTGGCGTTATGTCTCGGGAGAAATTTGGAACAACAGCTGGTGCTGCTTACGAGTTTTCTATTGTTATTTTTCGTGGCCTGATGACTCTAGTTTTCTGGAAAGGAGTGAGCCATCAAAATTCATTTGTCAAACTCCACATTAAGAAATAAAACAACAATATGAGAAAGAATTCAGTGACATGCAATCTAGTTCTCCTTCTAGCTGAACAATTTGTATGAACGTATATGAGATTGTTAATAAATATTTTATATTTATGCGTTTAAAGTCGCCTATCTTGATCTATATAATTCTTCTGTACGTGTGTTTATCCTCTTCCTGAACTAAACTGAACCTACTTAACAGAACTTTTCCTAAACGTTTTAAACGATTTTGATGAAATTTTTTGTGTATGTTTGAGTGGGTCCCTGGATGGTTTAGATTCGCGATTTGACGCCGTAGATGGCACTGTAAACGATAGATCTTTATATGTATAATTCTTCTGTACGTGTGCTTGTCACTGAACTTCTAAACGGCTGAACCGATTTTGATGAAATTTTTTGTGTGTTTCAGTGGGTCCCTGGATGGTTTAGATTCGCGATTTGACGCCGTAGATGGCACTGTAAACGATAGATCTTTATATGTATAATTCTTCTGTACGTGTGCTTGTCACTGAACTTCTCCTAAACGGCTGAACCGATTTTGATGAAATTTTTTGTGTGTGTTTGAGTGGGTCCCTGGATGGTTTAGATTCGCGATTTGACGCCGTAGATGGCACTGTAAACGATAGATCTTTATATGTATAATTCTTCTGTACGTGTGCTTGTCACTGAACTTCTCCTAAGCGGCTGAACCGATTTTGATGAAATTTTTTGTGTGTGTTTGAGGATGGTTTGGATTGACGGTAGTTGGCGTTGACGGTTCTAGTCCCAGTTCGGGCTGTATTATTGCCAACGGCCATATCATGATGAATATATCGGCACTCGTTCGATCACCAAAGTCAAGGCATTCAAAATTTTGCCCGACTCGTGCCTCAGTGGCAACGTGTGCCACTGGTGAGAATTAGGTCTGAGATTCAATCTGCTGGATGCTTTGTTGTAGGCACTATTTCAAAGCTTTAATTAATCCATACACAACAATCAATTGATCGAAAAACAAATGCCATCAGCTAATCCACCAACTTAAGTCTGGCAATCCAATAACGCTTACATAAAGAAACAGGAGGCGGTTCAAAATAGGAAGAAAAGGCAAGACTTATTCATTTCTTCCTGGTTATCACACAGGAAACAGAGAGGGTCAGGAGACAGTTTAATTCTGTGAAGATGCTTCTGGAGACAATCGTGACCACAGGAAAGCCATAGAAATGCCCCCGATGATAATGGAACAATTCACCTGCGTTCCACTGCAGAACTCTTATAAACTCACACTGAGAGCCAGACTGAAGGTCGTGTTTGCAGATCATTTTGCCGTATCAGAAGTTGCTCGAGGTGCGCCATGAGGAGGTAGATCTACGTTGCACTCCCATTACTGAAAAATAATAATAATAATAATAAAATCCCCCAATTAAGCTTTGATGGGGCACATGTTCAGAGACTAGAATGAAAAAAAAAATTATTAAGTAATTAGAATAACTGATTTTAGGTGATAGAAACAATCAATAACATACAAAAGTACAAAAATTAAAAATTTGGTGATTCCAAAGTAATTTGACAAATGTCAACAATGTGATAGAGAATATTTTCAAAGAAGTTTTAAAAGTGCTTAAGGTAAGAAATAAAAATAGCATTAAAAATTAAAAATTAGTTTTATTTTTTATTATTTAAATGAGAAGCTATTTAGTTTTCAATTATTTTTACTATTAAAACAGAAACAGAAAGAAATATTAATTATCCAAAAAATCAAAATTATTAAAAAAATTCAGTAAAATAAACAAAAGTTACATTATATTTTGTATTTATATACAGTCTCACTGTTATTTTAGATGATATACTATTTCTAAAAATTTTATTTATTGCCTTTTAATATTTTAGATTACTGATTTTCTCGTGTTTATTTAATTAAAGAAACTCGCATCATCTAGAATATTTTCAGATATATGTTTAGTAATTAAACGTATTTTCTGAATTTTTTTTACTATGTAAACTTGTTTTTAATAGGATAAATAATATTAATAATAGATATTTTTAATAATATAAATTATGAATTAACAATATAAATAATATCCTCTTTTATTGAATAATAATAAAAATATTATTCAATATAAATTAAATATTATTCAATAAAATGGGATATATCCATTTGCGATTCCAAAATCCATTTTGTTATTTTTAAAATAATTTACGAATATCTTATTGATTCACTTTTCATTCACAACACTACAGTGTATTATTGTTTATGTACTACAGCGCCATCTATTGTTAGATAAACAAACTACAAATAAAATTTTATTCAATTTACTGGTTTCGAATCTATAAAGATTACACTAAAGTGTGTTGTTGTTTGTGCGTTATAGTGCCATCTATTGTTAGGTAAACAAACTAAAAATAAAATTTTATTCAATTTAATGTTTCGAATCTATAGAGATTAAATTTAGATATATAAAATTTTAATTTTTCATAACCAGATTACAAATTATATCAGTCGATTTTTATTACTTCAAATTAATATGAATTTATAAATTTTTTCGTCATTATGAATATAATATAGGAACTGAATATTGTATTAATTAATTGTTTGTCAAACGAATTCTAAGTAAAAATATTAGCCGGTATTCTTAATCAAAAATATTTTTAGGAATAGAAGTAAACTTTCAATTTGAGTATAATATGCTATGCAATATCATAATTGTTTTCGAAATAGTATAAACAATTCAATTTAATCATTTCATAATGTAATGGAAAATCTTAACACACATTATATATATTTTATTTATTTATAATTATTTTTATGCGCAAATTCTGAAACAAAACAATTCTCAAAGGTAAACCTCACAAAAACAATTTAGAAAAGAATATTTTTTGTTTGATTTATGAAAATAATTTTGCCTGAATTATACTCCAAAGATTCTGGTCTATTTTTTATTACTCATATTAAGCTTATAATTTTTAATCTAATTTTTATTTTTATTTTCTTCCAGCAAAATAATTTTCGCATGAAGGTTTATTCACTCTTAAGGCTACATCAGTACTCCTAAACACATGGATTTATTTCGTTTCCTTCAACGTGATGCAGACCTGTCATGCTGCTTATTACTAAATGGGTTATAAAATTATTCATGATAATTAAGTTACGAATGATAAATGTTGATTTGCGTGCAGCAATAAAGATTATTTGAGTGAAAATGGCGGTTTGTTTAACGTTAAAAGTAATGAAAGAAAGCTCGTTTAATAAAACCTTTAAGGATGCATTTTTTTATCGTTTTCATTACTTAAACAATTAGATAATTGGATTGGTTGTAATCAAAAAGTGGATTGATTGGATCTGTTAGTTATTTATCGATAGTTATTGCAAATGCATAAGATAAAATTATAGTGTAAACAAATTAATGGCTGATAGCCAAGTGATTAGCATTCTGGCACTCGGTGCCACAGGATTCCAATCCCGGCAGGTGTTATGGATGTTTGTAGTAATTCGGAATACACTTTAAATAGTAGATCCCTGTCTAATATGACTGTTGGGCGTAGAACTGACAACCCTACCCCTAAAAAGAAAACACCGCCCCGAAATCTGCCAGTAGGCAGATGGCTTTGGCCCACCATGGGTTGCGCCAATAAAGAAGAAGAGTAAAAGATTAATACTATAAACGCAAACGCCCGCTTATAATATACAACAGCATAACATAATATACAGTATAATAACATAACATATAACATGCAAGCTAATTTTCGGCTAAAGATCTGGTATAATCCGCAATGTAACCCAATCATTCTATTTTTATGTATCTTTGACATACAGTAAAACTTCGCTTAACGCATGGGATACGTTCCCAAAAGTTACCACGCTAAATGAAACAACGTTAAAGGAGGTCATCGCTACTCGTAAATAATGGGGTAAGTGAAACAGGATAGAGAATAACAAAAATTATCAGTTTTCATTAAGTTTTTTAAATTTCTATTTTTAAAGGCATTTTGAGCAAGACTTATTTATTGCTGATATCGTTTTTATTCATAAAACATACATTAAAATAAAAAATAGTTTGAGTAAAAAAGTTATGTTTATAATGAGGAAGGTTGTTCCGTATTTTATAAATATTTTTTTTTGTAAAGTCATCTGATGTCATTTGGTTTTTCCTGTTTCCTTCAGCTAGTAGCAGTCGATAGCAAATTGCATCAATGATATTTAAACTTGCCTTTAACTTTATAATTAAATTTAAATAATTTTGTATAATAATAATTTGATCCATAATTTCTGTTTTAAAGGCTAAATTATTTTCAGAAAATCCGTCCAATGTTCCTTTTGCTATTGTGTTCAGAAAAGCCAATTTCATTATCTTCATGCACTTGTTGTGCTAGTTGCTTAAGATCGTCATTGGAAAGACTTTCATCCGTTGTAACTTGCGATAATTCTTCAACATTCTACCTATTTATATTATATAGTTCCATTAGCTAGCTTGATAATTTTGTCGACATCAACTATGGATTTTCTTGTGCGAACACCCTTGCTTAACTCCAACCATACATTCTTCCACACTCCTTTCAAACATTTCAAGGTCACCTTTTTCCAGATACTGTCTTCAGCATCTACAATATAGTGTTTTTCCAAAAATCTCAAATAGATTGTTTATATTCTCCATTGGTTTTGTAACTCAGTTATTGGAATAACAGCTTTAAGTAGGGTCTTACTGTACCATTTACCCATCGAGTTATGCGTTTATACTAGATCCACCACTTTATAGTCATAATCATTATGTAATAAAATGTAAGATGGTAGAGAACAAGAAAGAAGACATGTACATAAGAAGTATGGTAAAAATAAACTGGACGATACTTTTCCTACCATTTTTAATATTTGCATTTAGTAATGAAAATTTCAATTAGTAGCATAGTGGCATTTTTAATACTTGGATTTAGTTATGAAAATTTAAAATAGTACCATAATAGCATTTTTAGCACATAACATAACATTTCACCTTCTGTAAGGCGTTTTGAACTGTGGCTTTTTTCCAGATCTATTACATCCACTAACGCTCATTGGCATGTATGAAATGCTACTTTTTCTCTCTTTTTTTTTCAAAAGCACTTTTTTTTTCTTTAGGAACTTTTTATAATTATAAGTTAATTAATTTCTTACAAACTCCTTTACAAGGTCTATAATTTTCTAAATTTCTTTCTTTGTTTTTAAAGCAGTTTTTATTTTTCCTCGAGCGCAAGATCTTCCATTGTCTTCGGTAAAAAAAAAAAAAAAAAAACATTTTTAAACTGAGGTTTTATAAAATCAATTTTTACGCGACTTTCTGCCAAAAAAAGTTCATAGAATGTGAGCAATGGCCTAGAAATATTATTTTTTTTTTTTTTTGTCTATAATCCGAGAATAATTATAGGAAGAAAATTGAATATTAATATAAAAATTAAAAAAAAAACATTGCATTTTTACACATGCATAATTAATGTATGACATTTATAAAAAATAAATATTGAAAGTGAAAATGCGAGAATTCGTCCTATGTTGACTGCGAGACAACTATTGAAGAATTATTAAATACGAGTAATTTTATACTTACATCGTACAATATTCTGTACACAGCTGAAAGGCGTACAGAATATTGTAGTAGTAGAATAATCTAGTATTATTACTAATAAGTGTCCTGTTAACACTCACTAATAAGTGTTATAATAACAAAGTACTGCTTAAGTAAAGATTTTCCTAGGCATTCAGAAAAAATTATGTGATATGAAACTATTCCTCATTTATACTGATAATAGTTATTAACTACACTTAGTTATTAATGCAAATAATTACAGCACAACTCGTGACTCAGTGGTAAGGTGAGTGAGTCGTTAACGTTCAATCCGCTAGTAGCATAGTCGTAGACACTGTTTCAAAAACGGGGAGAATCGATGGCGTTTGGGATGTTCAGCATCTTGCCTCGTGAATCAAACTACCTGGTGAGGGTTTTCTAGGTTTTCTCCCATACGATATGCAAATGCGGGGTAATTCCACTATAAAGGCCTCCCGGAAGGCACAGCCCTCCTTCAGCGTCACAGAGCCAGGTCAAATTTCTACCTACGGGTGCTCCATCACAACAGAAGCTACCTGCCCTTTTTCCATCCATCCATGAGTAGACTATTCATGGGGTGTCCATCCAGCGATACCAGACACCGAGGAATAGTCACAACAGCAACAACGAATAATTACATGATCTCAGATTGATGATAATTTGACTGTTTATAGCTGGAATGTTATTAGAAATAAAATGAAAGTAAAGAAAATGAATTTTTTTCACTCAAGCTCATGAACCCATTAATTTAAGCCTTCGGATTCAAAAGAATTTCTGGTATACAGATATATAACTCTCTCCATAGAATGAATAATCAGCTTATATATGAACTATAAAGAAGAATGTATAAGAAAATGCAGATAATTAAAAGGTATATATTAGAAACTGATATATATATATATATATATATACATATTGCTAAACCATATGGCTTAACAAAATATTAGTAATAGTAAAGAAACGGAAATAGGCCAATCGAAAACGAAATAGGAAATACCCCATAGTACTGCTCCGCAATACCTATGTGGTACATATACACCTGAAACCTCCATATATTGATTTATGTTTAAGAATTACATTTATGTAGTTGCTTCAACTAGAAAAGATAAAATTTTGAAAATTAACAATAACTAGAATTTAAGGTAACATTAAATATAATTCTAAATTTAAAATTAAAATTAAAATTAAATTTAATCAGGTACAAATAGGGTCTAAATCATGTTTCCTTGCGGCCTTGGTGGGATGGTTTTGATGAAGATAGCTGAATGGGTGAGAGTGACAAACAAAGAGAACCAATAGGAAGTGAAGCAATAGTAAAGCATTATTTAAAAATATTTAGGGATGTTTTAAACATGGTACGGTTATCGGTTTACAGATAATATTTAGATGAAAGTTCATTGTATTGTAAGGTAATTTTAGATCAAGTAAGGACCGACGCAAATGAAAGAAACGCTGATTCTGTTTTTTGTTCTTGAAGAAAATAAAATGCTTTTTTTTTATAGGTAATGTGCGTACAATATTGGCCTACAGACCTAGACAAACCTGAAGAATATGGCAACTTGGAAATAACTCTGTTAGCTGAAGAACAATTAGCAAACTTCTTCATAAGAACAGTGAAAATAAGAAAGGTAATGTATTTTTGGAGTTTGTTAAAAAAATTTATTTAATACGTTAAATTTAAGTAATAACAGGAATAGAAAAGGACTTTACCTCCAAAGCTGTGTCCGAATTTGACAATTCATCTGCCAGCATCCATCTGTTTGATCTTGATAAAGTAATCCAAAAGTTCAATTGTTTCAGTTTAATTTGTTCGATGCTAGAATTTCATTTATATGTTGTACGATGCAAAGAGTCGTTAACGTTGTCCAGAATTTATTAATGTTTCAAAGGATGATAGTGGATTGAAAATGGAGCCAAAGAAATTCGTACAAACTTCAAGAGTAATTGGCGATGAAGAATTTTTGTTTTGGAAGAAAGAGAAGTCAATTAATTAATTGAGAAATGATTGAAGAATCAGATGATCTTGTTAACACAAGCAGACAGAGAAAGACAGAATAATGAAGAAGAAAGACTTTACTTGAAATTACTTAAATTTACATGAAATTAAACGAATTTAAAAAATAGCACAGAAACTGTCTGATTTTAGAGATTCATCCAAAAGAAGAAAGAAGTGTACACTTTAAGAGATGCTTTGAAAAATTCTATGTTCTTAATGCAAAACCTTTAGAGTTGCGTTAGACATTAACTAAAATCTTTTTAACAAATAATAATTGTAGCATGTAATACTTATTAAATAATAATAAAAGCCCTTTCAATTGATAACTAATCCATTTTTACCTTTTAATTAGAATAATATTTAGGTTTGTTAAATTTAAACATACTTTTTGAATTCGGACTATAAACCAACACGTAAAAAGTTAACATGGAGGAATGGGATTTCCATGCACCCAGTACGTAACAAGGGTTTACTATAATTTAATATTGCAGACAGGGACTCAATCTGAAAAAGGTGAGATTCAACATTTCCTTGCCAGCTACGATGTTGATGCTTTTGCAATCATGAAGGTAAATCTTTCACATGACTGTTTGGCAAGCCATCTGCACTGAATTGACATTTTTATAGCCCAAATTGCCCTGCTTTATGGGAAAGACGAGATCATGGATAGGTACCCTATAGCAAGATGTCCGGCCTTGCGTGGGGACTCCAGATGAAAAGATATTTGAGCGCTAGAACTTTGCGGATTGCATTGATCTTTTTCTCTTATTGTTTTCTTTTTTTTTTTTTTTTTTTATTTTTTTTTCTTTTTTTCTTTGATCTCGTAAGGGTTTGTTATTTTCTCTTGCTATTGGAAATAAAACAAAAATATTGTAGAAAGACTTTGAAACAACTTTGAAAAAATGACATTGGCCGGAAAGATTTTTCATCTATCCTGATGCAAGAAAGACGTGAGAACACGAGATCTAAAACCAGCTAAAAAAAAAACTAGATTGAAACGAATTGCGAATCAAGAAAACTGCAAAAATTGGAAATAATGAAAAATTGAAAAAATTCTTGAAGAATAAAATAATGTAAATAATATGTAATGAGAATATCATAATAAAATGAATTACAAAACCGACGAAACTACAAAAATTGGAAATAATGAGAAATTGAAAAAACTCTTGAAGAATATAATAATATAAGTAAGTAATATGTAATAAGAATAATATAATAAAATACAAAAACTGAAATCTGCTCGACAAATTTCAACTTATCATGTGTGAACATTGGAGAACGGATGAATCAACTCAGGAATATACCAATGTTTAATAATGCAAGAGATATAATAAGTAATTTATTAAAATACTACAAGAATTGCCAAATTCAAATAGCAATATGATATAGCAATGTTGAATAGATCAAGAACTTCATGAAGAATGAATTGTTCAAGAATCTCTAAAAGAATATACAAAAGTAAGATAAATGTCATCGAAAAATTAAGAATGAAGTATTCCAAATTCTACAAAAAACGTTATCACATTCAATAGCCAAAAGAATATTATATCAAAGTTTTAAAATATTAATCATAAATGAAGAATGAAGTATTACAAATTTTACGAGAATTACATTTAATAGCCAAGTGAATATATCAAAGTTTGAAAATTCTAGGTATAAATGAAGAATGAAGTATTCCAAATACAATAAGAAGCACTATACAGCTCCATAAGCATGGGAAAATGACAAAAGTGATAAATGTGAAACTTCAAGAAGGAGGAATTGATCAACGCACTACGAGTACTTATAGGCATTGGATATACAAATGTTTAAAATCCCAACCCAAAGCATGAAAAGTGATTCAAAACCATACTACAAAACATTTCAAGTGAAAGCCAAATTCTCCAGAAAATTTCTTAAGACTAACGCTATTCATGAATTATTTCAAGAGTTAAAGGGCCCAAAGTACCATTTTCCGCCAAAATTTGAAATGGAGTTTTATTTGCTTGGCCCTCATTTTCGGATAACGTCACGGACCCTAACCAGGACAATATCGTGCTCAAACATGATAACAATTTATTAATTTGCAGGATTAAAAAACGAGTCATCGGAGCTGAAGTTAATTGGAAAAAGTCTTCAAACAGTAGGTTCATCTGGTAGCCCTCACAATATACTATACAATGGATAAAAAAGGCACAAGTTTTCATACTTAAATAATCGAATATACCAAACTGTTAGCGAAATCGAAATCTATCTTCTTTGCTATGATTCATTATTTTAAGAAAGGACAAGAAATGATTCTAAAATTAAATAATGTATTAATTTATTCGCACTTTAATTTGTCAGGATTAAAAAACGAGTCATAGGAGCTGGAGAGTCATAAAATTTATTTAAAGTTGAACTTGAGACTTATCTGTTCTCGAACGGCAGACTAAAAATAAAGAAAGAAGAAGATTGCATGCAGTCCCAGGTGCGCACTTGTCCCCATAAAAATAGGGCGAGTACGTGCCCGGCCTTTATTTTGCCTCGCACGAGTGCAGAAGTTACTTCACCACGCGCCAAACTGCGGTGTTTTTCCGCTGTTTGTTTGTTTTCTTTTAATCTTGAAGATGCATGGCAATGCTTGGTACTCTGAATAATTTATAAAGACTTCAAAACTAGCTACCAGAAAGTAAGACAGTCCTTAGTTTTCTGAGTTGTATTCTTTTTTAATATTAAGTAGTCTCTTTAAAAAAATTGTTGAAAACTGTCAAGTGGTTATTTAATTGATGTTCAAACTGTGTAGAGATATCAAAACGTTTAAATATAAATTATTATTTCCTACCTTTAAATTCTAATTATAGTTAACAAAGGATAGTTTGTGGGGTTTTAACTGTTGATTCAATGGTTATTCATTTGGCGTCACCAGGATCTCTGTTTTAAAACCAGTATTCTGCCACCGCGTTTTGCAATCAACATCTCCAATTTAGGCATCTCGACATTCAAACCCTCCTCCTCCTCCTAATCTTTGGAACGGCCTTCTGGCAAATTGTCTATTGCCCTCTGGCCTCTCAGGTTCGATTCCTGGCGGTAACATGGATGTTTATTAGTGGTTCGGAATCGGGGGCCTTAATGGCCGAGTGTCCGGTGCCTCAGGTTTTGGGTTCGAGGCCGTATGGATGTTTGTAGTGTTTTGGAATCAATTTAAGCCTTAGGTCCCAGTCTTATATGACTGTAGAGCGTCACAGAACCCAGTTCGACTTCTCATTCATATCATTCCCAAACTGTAAATGGGCAACTCAGCTCTAGGCACAATGACGTGGTGTGGTGTGGTGTAGTAGTAGTGGCGGGGGCTCGGAATCCAAGTTAAACAGTAGATACCGGTTTAATTAGCCTAAAGTGTGCACAAAATGGCCGTAGAATGACAAATCATACCAAACCAAACCCCGTAAAAGAAAACCATCTCTTGTTTCAAAATCTTCCAGTAGCAAACGGCGTTGGCCCAATAAGGGCTGTTGTTCCAGTTACTTTTTGCTTGTCGCTCTACTGTCATTTTGTGCACAACAAACTAACCACTAACATACATACATGCCACCGCCACGATTCGAACCTGAAGCTTGCGGAACCAAAGGCCAGAGAGCTAGCCAATTGGCCATCAAACCGCCCTTGAGCCAGTGAAGAAGAAGGATATGTTTACGTTTTATTCGTGGCTTAGTGGTAGGTTGTTATGCTGTTGAAAAAAAACGAGGATTTGATTCCAGCTGGTAATATGTTTTATAATTACTCCTTTACATAAACAATTGTAAACACAAATTTTTAGTAAAACTCTGTTTCTTCACTTAAAAAAGTAGATTTCCAAGATGACATTGACTAATTTTTTTTTCTCTGGAAAAAGAACAGTAGGACAATTAAGATTGGAAACCACTGTTTTAAGCTGAGGTCTACATATCATTATGTAATACCTGCATATTATCTTAATTTCAGCTTTAATCTTGGTTGAATTTTTCTTGATTGTTCAAAACAAAAAAAACTTATTTAATAACAACAATTTACAAATTAATATTTAAAGAGTTTTAAATTTAACTATTAATGTTGATTGAAGTTTTTTCCAAAACAATATCTTTGAGGCTGATTTCCACTTGAAATTAGTTTTAAAAGTTTCAACCAAGCTCATTATGGAAATTGAATTTGAAATAAATTATTTAATGTCGCTATTTAAGTACTTGCAAGGTATTCCTAAAAATGTGATATTGTTTTAAACAAAGAATATTATTATATCATTTGTGAGTTTAACTACTTAAGGCAAACTTTTCTCAAAAGCATGATCAATTGATCGCGAAACATTTTATGTTGCAAAGTAGAAATTTTTTAAAAAATATTCTGGAACGAAGCCAAAAGGTTATTCATCTTTTGTGAAACTTTTAAAGTAAAATGTTTCATTTTTCAAGTATGAATTATCTATTATTGTGGTCTTTTAGTTCCCTTCCTTTCCTGTATTCTTTGTTCGAATAGTTATTTTTAACTTGTATTTTCCATTGCTTCATCATTTGGGCTGAAGTATTTGAACAGAACGTTTTATTATTTGGTGTAACAGCTGAACAATTTATTTTAATTTGGTTCAAAAATTTCTGTCGATGATCAATTGCTTTTTGATTTTCTTTCAAAAGATGCGTTGAATTATATTGTTGCTGATAGTAGTTTAACAATGAATGTTTGGTACAAAGTAGATCAATGAACAAGTTCATACATAGATCTATGGAGGAAACGTAATTTATGTTAGAAAATCTATGGGTGAAACGTAATCTATGTTAGAAGATTTATGAATGAAATGCAATCTGTGTTAAAAAAACTGTGGATGAAACGTAATCTATGTTGGAAGAAGATCTGTGTACGAAATGTAATCTATGTTAGTTCTGTGGATAAAACGTAATCTATATTAGAAGATCTATTATACGAAATGTAATTTATATGAGAAAATCTATGGATGAAACACAATCAATGATCTATGGATGAAACATAAACTATGATCTATGGATGAAACATAATCTATGATCTATGGGTGACACGTTATCTATGTTAGAAGATCTATGGATAAAACGTATTCTATGGTAGAAGATCTATGGTCGAAACGTAATCTATGTCTGGAGATCTATGGATGAAAGATAATCTATGATCTACGGATGAAGTGTAATATATGTTGGAAGATCTATAAATGAAACGTTATCTATGTTAGAAGATTTATAAATTAAACATAATCTATGTTAGAAGATCTATGGATAAAACGTATTCTATGTTAGAAGATCTATGGTTGAAACGTAAGCTATGTCAGGAGATCTAAGGATGCAACATAATCTATGATCTATGGATGCAACATAATCTATTTTAAAAGATCTCTGAATGAAACATAATCTATGTTATAAGATCTATGGATGAAACGTAACCTATGTTAGGAGATCTATGGATGAAACGTAATCTATGCTAAAAGATTTATGGATGAAACGTAATATGTTAGAAGATTGATGGATAAAACCTAATCAATGTTAGAAGATTTATGAATGAAATGCGATCTATGTTAGATCGCATTTCATCCATAGATCTTCTATGTTAGAAGATCTATGGATGAAACGTAATATATGTTAGAAGATCTATTTCATCCATAGATCTTCTATGTTAGAAGATCTATGGATGAAACGTAATCTATGTTAGAAGATCTATGGATGAAACGTAATATATGTTAGAAGATCTATGGATGAAAAGTAATCTATGTTAGAAGATCTATGAATGAAAAGTAATCTATGTTAGAAGATCTATGGATGAAATGTAATCTATGTTAGAAGATCTACGAATGAAATGCAATCTATGTTAGAAAATCTATCAGAAAATGTAATCTATGTTAGAAGATTTATGGATGAAATGTTATCTATGTTAGAAGATCTATAGATGAAATTTCTTTTTGTACTACAACATGATTTCTTGGGTGTTTGTTCATATTTTTTTAATTAGTTCATAATAATGAATTTTGTGTTAACAAATTTAATATTAAATTTTTGTGCTCCATTTAGATATTAATATTTATTAAATTTTTTCCCAACCTAGGTAATTAAAAATTAAATTTGTTTAATATACATCATTTGCGCTTCGTATAAAATTCTTAACAGTTAATATAGATTTACGATTTAATAAATTCATTCGTTCGTGAAAATGTACGAATATATACTAATTAGTGTCATGAATTATACAAAATTTCATTAGCTAACAATTTTTTATGACGAAAAGAATTTAAATTGTATTTTTTCAGATAGAATAAGCAAATTAAACTTAAGCAAATTAATTAAGTAAGCGATGTTAAATATAATTTAATATTTTGAATTTACGATCTTAATACTAACATATATATAATTCGAATGTAGCTGAAGATGAAATGGGGCTTAATAATAGGAAGTCTTTGTTTTCAAGTGTACTATCAAGTTTTATATTGGAAACCTTAAACCTACGAAAATAAATTACAAAGTTCTTCTCATCATAAAGTAGAAGTCAACTTACTTTAATGTATCCTTGATAACGTAAAATGCTGTCGTACAAATTAGCATCTGCAATAATGATGTTAAGCACTACAACCAGGCACAATATGTGTTTTTTAGTTGGTAGTCAATTAGCATTTTTTATTTTCTAGGGAGCAGAGGAACGAGAGATTGTGCAGCTCCACTACACCAACTGGCCGTCTCACACATGTCCTTTCCCCAGCGCCCTTTTGGAGTTTCGAAGAAGGGTGCAGGTTTACATGATGCGCTATCCTAGCACCGGACCCGTGGTGGTACACTGCAGGTAAGAGTGCAAATCAACTGTTAAACTATGCAAATTGTTAAACCGTGCAAATCAATTGCAAATTGTTAAAATGTGCAAATCAATTGCAAATTATTAAAATATGCAAATCAATTGCAAATCGTCTGTTATTACAAAAGTCAGGATTACATGTTATGAATTTTTTTTTTATTTTTTATTTTTTATTTTCTTCTTGTGTTTGATGCATTGATGATTTTGTAGGCATTTTACACAAAACATGTTCTGAAATAAAGTAATCATTTTATCTCATGTTGGACAATTTTCAAATCTTTGTTTGCATAGTACATGATGTTTTTTTTTAAATCACTATATTTTTATCTGATTATATTAAAGCCAGCTAAATAGTGTTATCACTGCCACTAGGTGTGCACGGCGCACGCATCACGGTGATGCCATAGATGTTTATTAGTGGTTCGGAATCAACTTTAAACAGTAGGTCCCGGTGTAATATGACTGTAGAGCGTTGCACATAGGACTAACAACAATACCCCTTAAAAATAAAACATCTCCTGTCTCGAAATCTACCAGTGAGCAGAAGGCCTTGGTCCACCATGGTGCTGTCGAACCATTGATAATGATGATGAAAGTTACTATTAAACATTATCCCTTGAACCCATGAATTTCTTGATCATTGTCAATGGGACATCTTTACAAGGGAACAAATGCATGCAATAGATTTGATACTCGATTTAACTCATTCTCTGTTTTTTAAACGTACCGGATTTAACTAAGTCTCTCTTTTTTAACTTTTGCAGAGACAATAACATTTCTGGGAATCGACCCTTTAATTCCGAACTGTGTTGATAATTTAACTAGTACAATGGAGCCCTTACGTAATGAATCAGTTTAATTTTTGGTCTACAATTTTAAACATGCGTTTTCAGAGGCGACATACTGCTTCTCCTTGCGGCCTGGTGGCCAATTGGTAGCCGTTGTACCACAATCTTAAGGCACGAATCCTGGCGGTGACATGAATGTTTGTGAGTGGTTCGGAATCCACGTTAATATGTAGGTCTTTGTCTAATTAGCCTAAAGTGGGCATAAAATGATCATTTTTTCTTTCTAATGCAGCTGGCAAACACTTAGACAGCTTGGTCTTGGATGCCTTAAGGCAAGCGCTGCACAGACGTACTCACTTTGCATTACCCAAGGGGCGCGTGTAACTTGAAGATAAGCCACGGACGCAGAGTAACAATGCCCCCGCAACACTCTAAGATCCTATTAGGACCGGGACCTACGGTTTAAAGTGGATTCCAAACCACTACAAACATCCATGGCACCGCCGGGACTCGAACCCGAAACCTGTGGTACCGAGCGCCAGAGCGCTAGCCACTCGGCCATTCAGGCCCATAAAATGATCATAGAGTGACAAAAATCAAACTTAAATAAGTTTTCATGAGCTTACAAATGTGAAAAATGGTTCGTTTTTTAACGCTTTGTATATTTTTTGCCATTGTACTAATTATTTTGGATAAAGTTACTGATTGTTTTTTAAAGTGACGGCTGCGGACGCACTGGAACTTACCTGTGCATCGAAGCAAACCTCGAATCTGCTGAAGAGGATTTTGCCTACGATGTCTTCGGATACGCCAAGAAGCTTAGAGGTAGTAGAAGAGGAATGATTGAGACTCTGGTAAGACATAGGTTTATTTCATTCCATTAAATAAAATTCTCTAATTAAAATTCAGTTAGCCAATTCATTCAGTAATTACCATAGATTAATATGTATTTAAAAGAATTGCATAAAAATTCATTAATTAATTATACCAGAGAACAATGTGCTTAGACTTAGAACTGATTCCAAAACTCAAATTTTAAATTACTGATATTTTTGTAAATGCCAAATTTATAAATAAAAAAAAAATTCATTATAGTTATTTGGTAAATCATTATTTAACTAAAAATAATAATAAATCAGGTTGAACAACCAAATTGTAACTGGCTGGGTTGAGATACTTGAGGCACAGGTTGTGTTAAAAAAATGCGTTGTGATAAAATCCGCTTTATTTATCAATGCAAATAAATACTGTATTATTATAAACGAGATCGTTAAATATTACTAACGACATTATGAACCACATATTTGATTTTAAAAATAATAGCATCTTTGAAATTATTCAGATATACTTTATGATATATCTGAATATGTGTCTGAATCTTTTATTCAGATGTATATTTTGAAATATCTTAAGTTTTTAATAAATTATTTTTTTAAAATTTAAAACACTTTTTATTATACAGATCAATTTATTGAGGCAATATGCTTATTATTATTAAATAAACTGTAGTGTGCAGATTGGGCAACGAGATTGTAACTGGGTGGGGTTGCGTTGAGATACTTGAGGCACATTTTGGAGAATTCACAGCTTTATTGACACACGTACAAACACCACACACATATAATTAGAGGCATACAATATTTAACCCATTTAAAGTCAGATTATTATAGATTCGCTGAAGGATTCACCTTTTAAGCCGAAAACCCGAAAGTACTACGAAAGATACGTCCTCTCTGGATGAGAGTCTGTTGTAGGGCAACCGACCATTTCTCCTGAACGCCACTGTCTCTTGCAGGATGTAGGAGGAAAATTGATTTTAAATACTATCAATCATAGTTTACCATATTATCAAATCATAACTATAATGTACCATGAAAATGGGCTTATATTTCTTGATATATTTGTTTACATAACTTATGAAATATTTCTAAATATACTTCGGTATTGAGCTGGATTTAATTAAATCAAAATAAATGAATGGGTTCAGTTTGAAAGCCGCTTAGATATTAGACCACCTGAACCCGCTTTTCAATGCAATACTTATAAGGGGTTCTAACATGTTAACGAGTTCAATTTATTATTTCGTAGTCACTTAATGCATACACTATTATGGTTTTAATTTATTTTTATATTTTAACAAGAAATGGTGCACATTTTTGTTATGGCATCAAAAATTTCATTCGAATTTTTTATTAGTGTATTCTATTTTCATTTACATCTAAATTTAGACAAGGAAACATTTAGAAAAGAAACACAGACAGGAGATTTTTAAATATTTTGTTTCGTTTTTTAACTATAGAATGAATGGTTACAGACAAGACGTTGTATATATCTTGTTATAAGTTATATAAAACTTATTTTCTGTAACCATTCAAAAGAACATAAAAACTATTAGTTAATAAGATTAATTAACTTTATAATGTATCGGCCCTCGGCCTATACTATACCCATAACGGCTTCAAGAAGAGGGCACTTTCAGGTTCATGGGAACACTTTAATTTTTATTTACAAGTATATTTACAATTTTTATTTACAAGTATATTATTTATATATATACAGAACTCCTACTTGTTACAATTTACTATTTACCAAAAATAAAGCATTAAATTTGATTCGCATACTGTGTGATATATTATATGCATTGTTTCAAAAAATCTGGATATGATATAGTTCTTCTGCTTACAGTAGACTAACGTTTTTTAATTGAAATATTAGAGAGTTTTTGCATACCGTACGTTAGTTACCGTAGGACGTCCGTTAGCTTTTTCTCCCTAGCGCGCATGCACATAGGAAATTATGTTTCCTATGAGCATGCGCGCTAGGGAGAAAAAGCTAACGGATGTCCTACGGTAACTAACCTACAGTATGCAAAAACTCTCTATTATAAAAAATGATTTTAAGAAACCCCATCTTTTTGCCATTTTTCTACAGTTTAATTATGCATGAATATTTATGTTAATAATACTACATTATATAATATCAATTTTAAACCCTATATAATTTGTAGAAATGAAATTTATGGATTGCCCATAATTATTGCAATTCCTTTTCAGGAGCATTACAAGTTCATATACGATGCCTTAGAAGAAGCCAACATCTGTGGATCAACGTGGTTTCCCGTGAACGCACTCTCTCAGCAGCTCAAATACAAATCTATGAAGAATCCCGTCACGAGGATGAACGAGTACCAGAGGGAATACCAGGTAGGAAAAATCTTTGAATCTTAAAATAAATTAATAGTTTAAAAAAAACTAAAAAATACGCTTTTAGAGTTAATCAATCTAAAAAGTAAAAAATAATTGTTAACATAAGAATAAAATGACTGACGAGAAAATGAATGTCACTGTTCTAAAAGCGTGCGGTGCTCGATATCAATCGTTATAATTTTTCACTAGTTTCATTCCGAAATGCAGAATTAGTTTAAAAATGTCATACAAAGCACCCCACGCTTTTAGAACAGTGACATTCATTTTCTCGTCAGTCATTTTATTCTTATGTTAACAATTATTTTTTACTTTTTAGTTTGATTAACTCTAAAAGCGTATTTTTTAGTTTTTTTTAAACTATTAATTTATTTTTTACTTTTTAGTCTGATTAACTCTAAAAGCATATTTTTTTTAGTTTTTTTTAAACTATAATTGTTTTTACTTTGTTTTCCACTTGGCCGGTTATCCGCTAAGTTTACATACTTTTTACCCACCGCGATTTTCGGCCAATAGGAAGAGCGCAATTCGACATGATCGCACTCCTATGCCTTTGAGATCCGCCTCTTTTTAGCCACCGAAATTTTCGGCCAATAGGAAGAGCGCAATTCGATCGCGGATCAGTTGACTGACTCGCCAGTAGATGGCGCCATCAGTCCCAAAATCGAGCCCAAAAAAGTGAGTTACATACAAACATACAAACATACATACATACATACAAACATACAGGTGAAGCTAATAAAAGCGTATTAAAAAAAAGATATTCGAACACTTACAAACTCCAAAAAAAATTTCATTACAATATCATATGTATATTATGGAACTAAATAGTCTTCAATACTAGCTAATCTTTACCTACGCTATTTAAACAAAATTGTCTAATTCATAAACATGCTTTTACGTACGTGAATGACCTAATTGTTTTCAACCAGCCAAATTTTCTAAATATATGTTATTTAGCTATTAGAGCTTATTTATAAAAAGACAAATACAAATAATAAAGATACTCAGAGTATGCGCGAAATATACTACCTCTCCGGGTGAGAGTCTGTAGGCCAACTATTACGCAGGGTTGGGTTAAATATCGGTTGGTGATGATAATAAATATTGGTTGGTGATGAGAGAATGCAAACTAAACATTTCTCAGAAAAAGATGGTTGCGCTGCACTTCCTCTCCGGTCTCGAGACTTACTGATCATTTCTCCTGAACGCCACAGGGGGCGCTCTTGCAGTGCTTAGGAGGAAGCATAGTAACACTACTATTTTATTTCATTTCAAAAGAATAGGTTTTAATTAGGCAATCAAGTAATCAAGCAATCTTGATCAAGCTTTAATAAGCTTTACTAAAGCTTTTCTTGTGAATTTTTATCATACTATTAGTAGTTGTTCTAGATATATTTAATTTTTTATATATTAATTTCGTATAATTTATCCAATTATTTTTTTTCCATGCGTACACAGTGCTTGGTAAGTATAAATTATTTTTATTGTTTAATGGTATTGATTGTATTTGAATGATATTCAAATATAATCCTTAACAGTTAATATATTGTTATTAATATATTTTACTATTCAAATTTTTTATTTATATCTTTCTATTTAAATTATTAATATATTCACAATTGTTTTTAATGTATTTCACTATTGTATAATTCCTTATTTGTAAGATTGATTAATGGTGAACCTATGACGCCAAATGGCCTGCATTTTTAACTACAGTCTCTTATAATCCGCTTGTTACGAGTAGAGCTCTTGGTGGCATTTAAATAAAGGAAAATCATAACAATAAAGAAATACCTTCAAAGTTGTATTAAAACAAGCCTCAAGTTTTTATTAAAAAAATTGGGTTTTTTATTAAAAAACAACATCAATTGCATCATTAACTTACATCATTAACATTACACAAAATCATTAATATCATGTTATTAAACATGATGTTAATGATTTTGTGACACGATGATGATTTTGTGATGCCACACGATGATTTTGTGACTCGATGGTGTTACATGATGTTAATGACACCATGTTATTAATTAATAACATCATGTTATTAAAAAAACAGATGTTACTCATTCGCAATGATATTTAAGTTAAAAAAATCATGAAATTTAAATATTCAAATGTGATTTGTATGTAAATATTTAAAATGCTCTAGGGGTTTTAAAAATTTTTTAAATTTTAATTATATTAATACGTGTTTGTTGAGCGAGTTCTGTCCGTTCAAAATTAACAATCTAGTTCTTTAAATAATTTCAGTTCTTAGAAAGTCTAAAAAGATAAAACATATTTATACAGTTGTCGTGTCGATATGGGTGTCAGTAAGTATTTATGAATAATGTTTTCTATTCAGGTAAAATTGTTTGTAAGCATTGTATAATCTGATATGAAAAAACTAGATAACATATCTGAGAAGAAAAAAAAACAGAAGTTTCTTTAAACATAACATATAAAACAACTATGTGAATATGAAAGTGAAGAAATATTTAATGCAACTCTCTCTTCCAACAAGCACTTTTCAGAAAGCATTTGTGCAAAAAAATCTATCTGATAAAGTAGTAAAAGTATGGTAACCATCCAGATAGATGAAATTTTCAAAACTAAAATTATCGACTCTAAAAGTTTAAAAATATAGTCAGATTCAATAATAGCAGAAATCTCCTTTTCGAAAAAATTGCAAATTCGAGTTCAGAACATTATTGAAATAAATAGGTGACAAGTACGTAATATATGTATTTGTATGAACCTGATAAAAGTTTTTATGTTTCTTATGAAAAATTATGCCATTAAACTCAGTACTGTAGAGCCATTCTTTAAAAAAATGTAATCTGTATGTATATATGTTTAGAAAAATGGACAAAAGAAAAATGTTTAGAAACAAACAAAAAAAAAAAAGAAAAAGAAAACAAACAAAACAAGCAAATAAACAAAAAATAAAAAAAACAAAAGAAAAATTTTTAGAAAAGTGGATAAAAATGAAAAACTGAAATTAGCGAATTTAAAAGTTTAAAAATATAGTCAGATTCAATAAAACAGTAATAGCATATATATATTTTTTTTGGAAAAGTTGTAGATCTGAATTCAGAGCATTATTGAAATAAATAGGTGACATGTATGTAAAATATGTATTCGTATGATACTGGTGAAAGTTTTTATATTTCTTATGAAAAATTATGCCATTAAACTGAGTACTGTAGAGACATTCTTTAAAAAAATGTAATCTGTATGTATATATGTTTAGAAAAATGGACAAAAGAAAAATGTTTAGAAACAAACAAAAAAAAAAAAAAAAAAAAAAAAAAGAAAAAGAAAACAAACAAAACAAGCAAATAAACAAAAAACAAAAGAAAAATGTTTAGAAAAGTGGATAAAAATGAAAAACTGAAATTAGCGAATTTAAAAGTTTAAAAATATAGTCAGATTCAATAAAACAGTAATAGCATATATATATTTTTTTTGGAAAAGTTGTAGATCTGAATTCAGAGCATTATTGAAATAAATAGGTGACATGTATGTAAAATATGTATTCGTATGATACTGGTGAAAGTTTTTATATTTCTTATGAAAAATTATGCCATTAAACTGAGTACTGTAGAGCCATTCCTTTCAAAAACGTAATCTGTATGTATATCTGTTTAGAAAATTTGCAAGAACTCTTCGAAGCTATCGATCGGCGACTGCGCTGGTGGACACAGACCGGAAAACAGAGACAAAAACAGGGATGTCTCTATCGTGCCACGTGAGTATGCCATCTAATGGGTGCCATTTGTAACTGTACTTCATTTGTTCCACCTACTGTACCTTAAGTACTCTTTGAATGGTACTTCTTGTACTTCTTTAACTCGAGTTTGGAGAGCGCCCGTCGTGTGTTTTCTTTTCATGGTGTCTTTCGAGAACTTTTTATTTATTTTTTACTTTTTTGGAATGAAGTTAGTACATTTGTTTAAGAAGTTTTACGGCATTCATAAAAAGGGCTATTTTTTTTAAATAAAAGAGACTGACTTGATGGCATCTAAGATTGATATTTGTATGTTGTATTCGTTTTGAATACAGTAGAGTAATTAGTCCACGCTAAAAGTTTTGCAGTCAAGTTCGTTTTAAGAAATCTTTTTATTTGTTTGCAAGACTTTGTTTTGAAGACAAGAAAGAAATTTTCAAGTGGTTAATTAAACAAATATAACTAGAAATATGTGACTAGGAATTTTGAATAACTATGTTTAATGAATCGAATAGAAATTTTGTATATATATATATATATATATATATATATAATTTAAATATTTGTGTGCGTGTGTGTGTGTAAAAGTGTCCTTTAAATTCTTGATTTTGTAAAAATTCTTATAAAACTGCGATAGATGGAAGTTTTTATCCTTTTTTTTTTTTTTTTTTTTTTTGTTATCTTTAGAAGAAAATTATTAAATAAAATTTAAATATCAATATAATAAATGAAAATTTTTTAAAACATTAACAGCTTAAACGTTAAAAAATGATGCTATGTTTTTGACGAAATCCACTTATTAAATACTGTATTAAAAATTCCCATTTACTTTATTTTTCATTCTCATTAGACTTGTTTGATTGTTTAAATATTAGATAAAAATCTGAATATACTATTTTAAAAACCATTTGCACTTTCAGTATTGAAGCATAGTTATCTTCCTTTTGTTAGTTCAAACAATCTGCTTGTAATATTAAATTAATTAATCAAATTAATTAATTAATTATTACAAATAATAATTAAATTAATTAACTGATCATTCCAAATAATAATTAAATTAATTAACTAATCATTCCAAATAATTAAATTAATTGACTAATTATTCCAAATAATAATTAAATAAATTTGATTAATATGATTAATTAATTACTAAATTAATTAATAATCACAAACAATAATTACTTAATTATTTTGATTAATTAATTTATCAAACTAATTTATTTATTTATTTATATTTAGTAAATGATATTAAACTAATTAATCTATATTGTGCCGTTGAATTGGCCAAATTATTTCGTCTGCATTATATAAATTATTGCATCTTTTTCATCTTATATGTATTCACTAGTTTCAAAGATTTGTATTAATAATTATTAAGTTAATTAATTAATTATTTTTCAGCTGACAACTTTCGACCGTACTTGACATCATTTCAAAGCAATGATAATACAGACTACATTAATGCAGTATTTGTTGACGTAAGGCAGTTTTTTGAACTCTTTATTTAGCTTTTATATTTCTGCAAAATTATTTTATAATTAATCTCCAAAATCATTCTTTTTAAAAATTTTGTTTATTTATTAACGTATATTTTTAAGTGAATTTTGTTTTTATTTAACAAAAGTTTTATTTTCGCTTATGTAAATTTTTATGAGGTTGTGAAAGTTATTTAACAAATACATTCACAACCTCAACAATAACAACCTAACAATAGTTTACAAGCATATTAATAAACTATTGTTTTAGTTTCAACCTCAGAAAGTGTGTAAGTTTAAGATTTGTTTTATTTCTTGAGCTGTATTTATAACTGTGTACTGTGGGTTGGACCATCCATATTTAGATGTTTGTTTGTGTGGCCTTGATGAGTCACATATTAAAAACAAAATTTAATTCTTCTACATTACGTACATTTTTTCATTATATCAATATTTATAATAAGTTATTATTGTTAGTTATAAAAATTTTCATTTTAATTTATCTAATATGTTAGAATCCATTATACACTGAAGTGACAAAAGTCATGGGATAGCAATATGCAAATTTTCAGATGGCAGTAGCATCGCATAGAACAGGTATAAATGCGCAGTGCTTTCGCAGAGCTTTCATTTCTGTTCAAGTTTTCATGGGAAGAGGTTTTGACGTGATGATGACCGCACGACGGGAATTAACAGACTTTGAACGCGGAATGTTAGTTGGAGCTAGACGCATGGGTCATGCCATTTCGGAAATCGTTAGGGAATTCAACATTCCCAGATCCACTGTGTCAAGAGTGTGCCGAGAGTATGAAATTTCAGGCATAACATCCCACCATGGACAGCGCAGTGGTCGACCGCCTGCACTTAACGACCGAGACCGGCGACGTCTGCAAAGAGTCGTAAATTCTAATTGACAAGCAACACTGCGTCAAATAACCGCAGAAATCAATGTGGGACGTACAAGGGACTTGTCTGTTAGAACTGTGCGGAGAAATTTGGCTTTCTTGGGCTATTCCAGCAGAAGACCGACTCGAGTACCTTTACTGACAAAACGACATCGCTTGCAGTTACTCTCGTGAGCACGTGAGCATATCGGTTGGTCCCTAGATGAATGAAAAACCGTGGCCTGGTCCGATGAGTCACGATTTCAGTTGGTAAGAGCTGATGGTAGGGTTCGAGTGTGGCGCAGACCCCACGAAGCCATGGACCCAAACTGTCAGCAAGGCACTGTTCAAGCTGGTGGTGGCTCCGTAATGGTGTGGGCTCTTTTTTCATGGCATGGACTTGGTCCTCTGGTGCGACTGGACCGAACATTGACTGGAAATGCTTATGTTCAGCTACTTGGAGATCACTTGCAGCCATTCATGGACTTCATGTACCCAAACAACGATGGGATTTTTATGGATGACAATGCGCCATGTCACCGGGCCACAACTGTTCGCGATTGGTTTGAAGAACATTCTGGACAATTCCAACGAAGGATCTGGCCACCTAGATCGCCCGACATGAATCCCATCGAGCATTTATGGGACATCATCGAGAGGTCTGTTCGTGCCCAAAATCCTGCACCATCAACGCTTTCACAATTATGGACGTCTATCGAGACAGCATGGCTCAATATTCCTGCAGAAGACTTCCAACGACTTGTTGAGTCCATGCCACGTCGAGTTGCTGCACTTCGCCGGGCGGAAGGAGGGCCGACACGATATTAAGAGGTATCCCATGACTTTTGTCACTTCAGTGTATATATGCATTTTATATGTGGATTTTAATTTATCTATATATAGGATAGCATATGCATATTTAGAATCTTTTCATCCATTTCTAATGTCTTATATCTGCTATTAGGGATACACAAGATCAAAAGAATACATCAATACAGAGTGGCCTTTGCATAGGACCATTCAGGATTTTTGGTCGCTCGTTTATGATCATGACTGCAATACAGTTGTCGTTCTGTGCAATCCACCACCATCGAATGCAAGTATTATTATAAGTACAATGCATAGCCACTAGTGTAGAACATCTACATGATTAATGTAGATGTTCCACAATTTTAAGTACGAAAGTATTTGAATGGTACTTATTTGATTTTATTTGCATGTTGATTATCGGTAATGCTTGTTATTATTTAAAAATGAATAATACATTTTCTTGATAATATTATTTCTTAAAAAAAAGGTATGTTTATAATTATATTACCTTTCGCAAGCAATTATTTTTATACATTGATTGACAGTAGATATCTTATTTACTTCACTAGGAACATTATTTTAAAGTTACAGAAAAAAGATAGTGAAACATGAAGGGTTTTTTTTATCTTTACATTAAATTTAAAAAATTCAAACTTGATGACTTATTCCAAAGATTACCAAGGAATGTCTTCATTTTTCAAAATAAGAGAATTTTATGCTCTTTAAATAATTTTTTTTTTACTATTTAGGTGTCTTGTTTCTTCGATTACAGAGTCTTCGAATATAATATACATATTTTTTAATTTGAATTTTTTAATACGTCAAAAAACAAGTTGGAATTTTTTTTTTTTTAATTTCCGGGATACAAATTTTACAGTGATTTAAATTAATGTTTCTGTTCAGTTATTTTGACATATTTTCATTTCCTATAGAAGTGACCACTTTCAAATATTTTATTACTTTTGTAACGTCTTGGCCTATACTAGACCTATAACGGCTTCAAGAAGAAGCCAGATTCAAATTCATGGGAACTCTTTAATTTTTATTTACAAGTACTATATATATATATATATATTATATTTTATTATTTACAAAAAACGAAAAATTAAAAATTAAAATTTATTCGCAAGTGCAATTCACTCCAAGGACCGAGATTTTAAGGTCTCAAGCCTATGACGAATTTCACCAGGTCTGCGGCAGATCTTAATTATCACACGGCGGGATACACGAAACCCAAGGGGCTCATTTTGTAAGCAGACGGAATCTTCAGTCTGTTCAATCACTTTCAGAAAAAGAGGCAAACAACACCTCTTGTCGACTCGTCGCAAAACTCCCTTCTTCTTCAAAAGCTTCCCTTTAAGAATAACCGTTAAGAAGGGGTGGGATCAGCTTCCCTCACTTCTCATTGAAGTCAATACTTCTTCAGCCCATGGTCTATCACAAATCATGGTGAAACAACTCATGGCATAGTCCATATTGCATATGTAATTTGTTCGAAATTCACAGGTCGAAACAATTTCGAACAGACAATAGCTAATTTCATGAGATCTCATTATCCATGACACTGATTATCTCTTATCAGATTTGAGTGACAGATTGTTGTCATTAGTACAAAACACTAATTGCATGTAATATAAATATTCACAACATTGCTTATCTGCTGTCAAATTTGAGTGATTGGTTGTTATTGTTACGTAATATACATTCCTTTCTCCTGGCAACGAAATACTACAACTCTTCCCTTGGAAAAAATGCTACACTTTGCCTAATTCATAAGTGTCATAAACTTTATATGAGATAATATTTAATGCTTTATGTTGAAGTGTTGAATCCTTTTTTCTTCAGACTTATCCACCATTTTGGCCTACCGAAAGAGATAAGAAGAAGAAATATGGCCCAGTTTTTACAGTGGAATTAGTTTCTTCAAACCACTACCCAAACATCAAAACTTGGATTTTTAAAGTTTTGAAGCGAGTAAGATATGTTTTTGAATTTTTTAGCTTAGGTGTTTTGATAAATTACAATAAAAAATCATTTTTAAGCTAAAAAAATATTAAATATACTGATTATTATTATATATATATTGATAACTCAAAGTCCGAGTTAATTCATATGGATAGTAAATTATTTGCAAAGTCTGCAGGGAATATAAATTGTAGCATTTTTTTTTCCCCAACAGGTTGTGTCTCTCACGGAATTGATGGCGGGCGTGAAAGCAGAGCCCAAAACGACTCAGATCTTCCAGATCACGTGCTGGCCCCTGGGCCACAAAGTGCCGACTTCTACAAATGCCCTGGTGGAGCTCATGAACATGGTGGAGCGATGGAGGCAGCGATCAGCTTATGGGCCGGTCATTGTCCTCTCCACGTAAGTCGATAGCTTAGTTGGGTGAAGTAGTTATTATTAAACTTAATAACTACAAAAATTAATTCACTAATATGCTATAATATATTTGAAACACACAAAATAAAAGAAAAACAATTCTTAATTGAGTGCATATAAAGCGTTTCATTAATTTTTACAACCTAAAGAAAACTTCAAAGTTGAGAATATTATTATCTTTTATTTTTCCTTAAACGCAGCTTTCAACTTATGGACCCGCTATTGCCCTCTCCATATAAGTCTATAGCTTAGTGTTAACTATTTTTTAAAATCTTATTAACGATAGATGGCGCATCCAGCGCTGACGTCGTAGATGACTCAACCGCGCTGAATGAATAACTGTATATGATACGGAGCCAACAGAGTAGAGAAAAGAAAGCAATGTAAACACGGTGGCTCTCTCTTAGAAATGTTTGATGATAGTAAAATAAAATGTATTAAATTAATAGTAGTAAGTATTTAAGATAATATTACTTTCAGGAAATAAGTATCAAATTTAATGACTCTGAAAATCACTTCACTAATATGCTATAATACTTAACACACACAAAATATACTCAAAAGAATTTATTATTGATTGTATACAAAAAGGTTTTATTAAGTTAAATTAAAGGTTACTAAAGATTTTTATTGTACTTTTTAATTTTAAGTTTTTTTTACATTAAATTAAAGAATACTTCAACGAGGATAATATTATTTTTTTTTCAATACAGAGTATAATATACACAATAAAAAATTATTATAGAACAATATTCAAAAGCAAAATGGTGAATAATATAATATAAAACAAAAAAAAACGAGACAGAAGGGAAGTTTCTGGTGAATGTGAAAGCATAAAGTGTTTATACTAAACCTAATAACTCATCCTCTAAAACTGTTAAATATACATGGCTCAAGTAATTTCAAACAACTTTTATCGAAACAAACCATCTTTAAACAACCAGATAGCTGAAAATGCTTAGAAATAGAAAGGAATGTTAGGTTAATATTTTAACTATAAAATTTGGTGAAAGAAAGGAATAGGCATCGATTGGAAATTAAAGGAATTTTTAAAAATTAAGCGAATCTTCCACACAAATACAGCAAAACTATTCCCAATTTTAGAACTCAAAGAATCTTAATTATAATTTAAATCTTTATTGATTTTGCTATCCAGTTAATTTTGACATTTCATCATATTTAATAATAATAATAATGGAATACCACAGTAAAATTGCATTTTTTAATTAAAATTCAGGAGGGTACATTTTCCCAATCTTGTTCTTTTTCGATAATAAAAGTAAATATTCTTCTGTTTGAATTTTTTTTATTTTTTTTTATTTATTATTTACGACTATCGGTCCAATGCTACAATACGAATTCAAAAACCGCACACTCACATAAATTAAATAAAGGTTAAATGGGCTTATTTCTTTCTAATTTCTCTCCCAAAACAATGTATGGCATCGATTTAGTTTGCCCTCATTTTTTTCACACTTTTTACAAACACTCAATGGTTTTTCAACATTTTTTTACTACAAACTTTAATAGTTTTTAATTTGAATCCTTGTAAAAGAGAAATTGTCTACATCAGGAGATAATAAGAACTCATAATAGTAGCGTGTAAATCATGAAATTATAATAAACACTAATAGTAGCAAGCTAATTGCAATTGTTAAGAATCCCTAACAGAAACATATAAATTGGGGGTTAATAAGTCGGAATAGCCTTATAGTAACATATAAATTGGACTACTCTATTAAGAATCTCTAATAGTAGCGCTTAAATCGAAGATTATAAGAATCTATAATATTCATGTTAACCAGAGATTAATAAGTTTTTATGAAAATTGCAGATTAATTAGAATTTATAGTAGAAGTGTAAATCAGGGATAAATCAAAATCTCTATTAGTATGGTTGTTTTAGTTGTATCCCTCATGGAAGGAGGGAAAGGGGGCAGCAGCTTCTGTTTTTGATGGAGTATTCATAGGCAGAAGTCTGACTTCTGCTCCGTGTAGCTGAAGAAGGAGGGCAGTGCCTCTCGGGTATACTTAGTAGTGTGGTAATAGGGGATTGATAGAATTTATGAAAATTGCGGATTAACTAGATTTCATAGTAGTGTAAATCAGGTATTAATCAAAATCGCTATTAATACTGTAGTAATCGAGGAATAATAAGAATTCTGATAGTAGAGGGTTAATCAGAGATTAATAGTAATCCCAAATATTAGCCTGTAAACCGGGGAGTAACAAGAATCCTTAATAGTAGCGCGTGAATCGAGAAAAACTAAGAATCCATAATAGTAGCTAAGTTTATTTATTAGTTTGGTTTGGCTTGGCTTGTCGCTCTACGGTCATATTGTGCATACGTTAGGCTAAACAGACCGGGAACTACAGTTTAAAGTGGATTCCGAACCATTATAAACATCCATTGCACGGCCGGGACTCGAACCCGAAACCTGTGGTACCGAGCCCCAGAGCGCTAGCCACTCGGCCACCAAGCCCAGAAAACAAAGAATTCCTACTAGTAGCGTGTGAATCGAGAAAAAACTAAGAATCCCAAATATTGGCCTCTAAACCGGACAGCAACAAAAATCCCGAATAGTAGAGTGTGAATCGAAAAAACTAAGAATCCCTAATATAATATGTACATAGGGAAATAACTATCCTAATAGAATTTTAAAAAAATCGATGAATAAGCATGTTATAGAAATCGTTACATGCCTTAAGTAAATTTTTCGTCTTTTTTTTTTATGTTAATTCAGCAATGGGAAGAGCCGCGTCGGCGTGTACTGCGCTGCATGCGTGGCCATCGAACAAGTGATTCAACACGGAGAAGTGGATGTTTTCCAGGCAGTTAAAACAGTGCGTAGACACAGACCACAGCTAGTGGAAAACATGGTGAGTTTAATTCCTCGAGTTCCTAAGTTATTTATTTACTTTTTCCATTGAGAAATGTAGAAAAAATTAAACTTTCTGTAAAGTCTTTATACACTAAGCCTTAGCTTGTGTTTTATGTTCTGTAGTACAATATGTTTTATGAATTGCATTTAATTAAGAATAATAATCTAAGTGAATGATTGTTTTCATTCAATAAACGTAGTTGTAATGTTAAAATGAAAATATTTGAAATAATAGAATGAAAAATCACTGTATGGAATTGCACTACATTTCCTTTTTAAAAATATTTTTATAATGTATTATAGTAATTATTGTCTTCTCATGAGATATTCCTTTGTAATAAAATACTTTTTTTTCATTGTTATATCCAGTATCTGATACATAAAAATTTTATTGCATTTTAATACAGGTCCTTTATTTGCTCGTGATTTAATTATTTTGGAAATTCTTTTAAAAGGGATAAAATAAATATTTAAAAACTGAAATCCTTTCACGAATTTCAATAGATTATGTAAACATACTTTGCTGGACGAATACACATGGGAGTATACCAATATTCAATGAACCAATAAGTTTATGAAGCAATTGGTCAGAATACTACAAGAATTTTAGTTCTGCACTTTAGGGATTTGTTTATTTGGCGGTTTTTTTCCTTGCGGTTATTTCTGAGTGCCTCTTAAACAAAAAAAAATGGTCGGTGTAGTGACAAAATACTGCCGTTTTGGTGATTTCCTTTGTCACGCAAAAGAGATTTGGCGAAAACGGAACCCTAAAGTGCAAAATCTCTACAAGAAACTATCAAGTTCAATAGCGACAGGATTTTTTTTTGTTCCCAATGACAAGAGAAAATGACAAACTCTTACGAGATCAAAACAGTGTAAAACACACAGAAGAAAAAAAGAAAACAATAAGAAAAAAAAGTCAATGTTTTCAAAAGTCAGAAGTTCTCATCATTTCCAATTTTTGTAATTTCCTTGGTTTTGTAATTCATTTTATTGTGGTATTCTCATTACATATTACCTACTTATATTATTTTGTTCTTCAAGAATTTTTTCAATTTCTCATTATTTCCAATTTTTGTAGTTTTCTTGGTTCGCAATTCGTTGCAATACAACTTTTGAGCTGGTTTTAAATCACATGTTCTCACGTCTTCCTTGAATCGGGATAGATGAAAAATCTTTCCAGCCAATGTTAATTTTTCATAGTTGTTTAAAAATCGGTCTGCAATATTTTTTTCATTTCCAATGGCAAGAGAAAATGACAAACTCTTGCGAGATCCAAAAAAAAAAAAAGTGTAAAACACACAAGAAAAAAAAAATCAGTGTCCAATTAGCAAAGCTCTATCACTCCAATGTCTTTTCACCTCGGAGTCCGCGCGAACGGTCGGACATCCTGCTATAGGGTACCTGTCCAGGATCTCGTCTTCCCCACAGAGCGGGCAATTTTTGCTATGAAAAAGACCAACTGCGTGCAGATGGCTCGCCAAACAGTCGTAGCCCACCGCAAGTCTCAACATCGTAGCTGGCAAGTCTTAGATCGGGATAGGCAGCCCGCATTCCATTTTACGACACAGCCTACACGAAGTCCTACGAATGTGATCACTCTTGAAGCATTGCTGCATGCCAATAGTTGTAAATCTTTTAGCCGCCTAGGACGTTACCAGGGTGTACCACGAGGAGATAGATCTACTGTTACACCCTTAGCAGTAGAAATATAACAAAATTTATTAACTCCAGAGCTTTGAAGAAGCAATTTTTCAAATATTACGAAAAGCACTATGAAATTCAGACAGAGAAATCTGTTAAATGATAGTTAAATTAACTATTATAAAAATAAAGTAATCAATATTATAAACGTTATTTTGAGAATAATAAACCAACAGTCTGTTTATATTTTGAAAACCAGACAATTCAAAAATTACAGAGCCCTTGATTTGATATTGGCCCATCGTTATAGTTAGCAACATATATTTCATGCCAGTTGATTCATATAAGCTCTTAGAAACTGTTGCCATATTTTATAAACTTTTAGAAATATCGAAGAATACTTGTACTGTTCTTTTTTTACATAAAAATATTATAACTAAACTGATAACTATTTACAATGCATTCTCTCATCAGATATATATCGTCTATCTTCAATTGACTGTTTTATTTATATCTTTTCTATCTTGTTTAAAAAATTTACAATATTTTCAATGACTTTAAAACATCCTATATCAAATACCATGGCTACTTGATGCTCTTTTTCAAACTCTACTAATACTAACTCTATAATCATCTTTCTTTTCCAGACGGAGTACAAATACTGCTACGATCTCGTGCTGCACTATGTCCTGCACTACTTGAATAGCCTCTAAGACATAGACACCTTTTGCCACACTGGAGGTCCAATGTTTGATATGAAGACAGAACCATTTGTAGACTAACCTCTCCACCTGAAGAGGGGATATATTTTGCACTCGATTTTGATATCGCACTCTTTCTTCCGAACGAAAACCGAACACTCCTGTTAAAAAAACTTTATACGAGCCATCGAATGTCTTCCACCTCCTTGCTTTCTCTCGTAGAACCTCCCGATTCCAACACGTTTTTTTCGTTCATTCCTTTTTTCGCATAGTTTAACTCATTATTTATCGTTTTTTAATTGTGTTATTAGATATTTAGTTGTATGTCTTTGACACTCATAGTGCACAGAATGTGTTCGAGAAAGAATTAATTGAGAATGAATAAAGGGTTTTTGCATATCGTTACAGTGACGCTAACGCTAAATTTAAAAAATTATGCCTCATAGTGCGTGTGTTTGTTTAAAAGTACCCACCTATTAGCTGGTACTCTTCACAAACGTATAGTAGAACAAATCTAATTTATTTTCTGTACAAAATACATATGACAATGATTTATGAAATTGCCTAAAATGCAAAAGAAATATCAATATGTGTGAAAAACATGAAACTAATATGTATTAATACGGATGTTTCACATTTCTTTCCAGTGATAACACTAAATTTTAAAAATTACATCTCACAGTGTGTTTGTTTAAGAATACCCACCTACTACCTGTTACTCTTCACAAATGTATATTGGAACAAATCTAATTTATTTTCTTCACAAAATACATATAACAATGATCTATGAAACTGCCTAAATTGCAAAAGAATAGGGACGTGTGAGAAAAACATGAACCAAATATGTATTAATATGGATGTTTCACAAGAGTTTTTAATGAAAATAATTGTAAATAAAAAGATTGTAGTGTCACTGTATATCGTTTTGCAAAAACTCTAATATCGCACAAAGTAACGTAATATCAAAATTGTCGTTTCAGTAGTGTAATTTTTTAAAAAGATTTTTAAGTATCAGACTCTACACAATAATTGCATATAAATTATTATAAATACAGCCGTGCTATCACGTTATATGACGAAAAAAATTTTCAATTACCTTCTTGATTTCAGTACGCAAACGCCTTCTAATCTGCAATACTCTTTTTCATCGACTATATTTTTACGTCAGGGTCTGATGACCGAGTGACTGGCGCTCTGGCGATCGGTTCCACAGGTTTCGGGTTCGAGTTCCGGCAGTTATAGTGATTCGGAATGCACTTTAAGCCGTAGTTCCTGGTCTAATATGATTATTTGGCAATCGTACCCCGTAAAACATCAGCTTCAAAAAGCCAAGTCAGGCTTCTTTCTACGGGTGCTCCATCACAACAGAAGCTGTCCCCCTTCTTCCTTGAGACCACATGAGTTCTTAGACTCTATTTAGATGTTGCTGTCTACCAAGTGAGATAAGAAACAACTGATTCTTACGTTGTCACTAAAGATCTGAAAAAAAGAGTCTGTGTAATGGTTTAAACAGAAAGAATATCTTTGTGGTCTAAATCATTACAGCTAAAA
Organism: Caerostris darwini; assembly: GCA_021605075.1. NCBI lineage: Eukaryota > Metazoa > Arthropoda > Arachnida > Araneae > Araneidae > Caerostris > Caerostris darwini. Next base: position 471,789 of record BPLQ01012839.1, read on the forward strand.
TTTAAAATGGTTACTAACATAAAAGCATTAGAGTATTAGCATTCCAAAACGTCAATTTTAACATTACGTTACCAGTGTTCTTAGCAAAAAAAAAATGTCTCAATGTTTTTACAGTGTTTAACAGAACTGACAGATAAAAATATTTCATATTCAGCACAATTTTAAAATCAGTAAATCACTCAGAAAAAAAGTACAGTTGCGTTATTTATTAAAATAAAGTGAAAGTCTTCTCAGAATATGAATAAGTTTAACTTGGAAAAATGCAAGTAGTGTACATTTCTTGAGAATGCGAGCTCAATTCGTCTGTGCACATTACGGCCAGAAGTACCCTCACGAGCTTAGCTCTTTCACATGCTCACAGGATAGTTACTAGTTGTTCAGAGCAGAATGAGCAAGGTTAAAGATTATTCCCAGAGACTGATATATATTTAAATTGTTCAAACATCTACAAGCACATCACTTGAATAAATAATTATATAATCCTTATTAAAATCACTCACTAATTATATAATCCTCTTTAAATTATCAAGGTAAAAACCTAACATGTTTTTTAAAAAAATGAAGGAATTAACATTTTATGAAAAAACAGAGTTAATTAATATATCCCAAATAGTTGAAATTAAATTATTTTTATTTTCATTTTGTTGACATTATGATTTGTTAAGTTCTTACATTAAACAATCACACAAATAAGAATTCCTGTTTGTAATTGTTATTAATATTATTTTTTAAATTCTTTCAGTAAAAAATTTAATAATTAAAAAAATACAAATAAACAGTAAAATGATCTTACGAAAAATTTTAATTTCGAGTCTCTAAATGATAATATATTTGCTGACATATGAAAAGAAAATCAAATATCCATTCTAAATCTTTTATCTTCAAAATAAAAAATTATTCAGTTAATTTTTAATCATCTATTTATTTATTATATATAATTTATCACCCATTACTTAATGTTACTATTTTAATATTTATAACCTCTTTATTTAATCACCTATTTATTTTAATTCATCATATTTATGTTTTATCAAAATAAAATAAAAAATCTGTAATATATGACTAAGAAAACATGCTTGTTTGAAGATAATATATGTTTTATTTTTAACTTTTTCTTAATATTGCTGAATTAAAATTATTACCATTCTCAATTTAAAATCTAAATCTCAACATTCCTAATATCTCAAATATCCATTGCAAAGAATTGATTTTGCAATTGAATTCGAATCATACAGTAATTGAGTAACACAACTTTTTTTTAATATTGCTTATATTTAAAATTGATAATCCATGATAATAATTCCCTATTTTCTCTTGAACAACGACTGAAATACTAATCACATTTGTTTTTTATACTGATTATAAAGTACAGATTGTTGGCCAATAATTGAAACCAAACAAATTTACCTAAGCTGACATGCGACAGAATTGATTGTATTTTTATTTTACAAATAAATTGGCTAATTCATATTCTATTATAACTACTAATTGGCTAATTCATATTCTATTGTAACTACTGATATGAAGTGTTTTTATGTGATTTATGTGATTGAACACATTTGTAAAGAGGTTTTTAAGAGTGTCTTAGCTGTTATGTAATTAGTAATTTTGTACTATTCTTATTTATTTGACTCTTTTAATATAATAGTCTTTTAATATTTATATTTAATTGTTTAGAAATATTTTTACTGCTTTTATAGAAAGAATACGCAATTTTAAAAGATATATATTTATCCTTTTTGTAACAATATTTTGTAGCAAGACTGTCGTGGAAGATTATGTTTTATTCAGTTCTGAAACCAGTAAACCAGAATTTAAAAAAATAAATACATACAAATTTCAAATACACCAATTAACTGAAATTCTTTTAAGATATTTATGAATAAAAAGCTTTGAATTCAATTTTATATCTTAAAATCTTCATTTAATCTATCTAAGATCTTAACAATTTCAAGTAAAAACGTACTTCAATTGAAACTTAATTTTTGCCATTATAATTATCAAAATAAAAATTAAACATGCTTTGAAAAAAAATTGAAAGGGTTAACTTTTTATGAAAAAACAGTCAATAAATATACTGAAAATCATTAAAATTAAATTACTTTAATTTTCATTTATTGGCATTATGATTTTTTACGTTCTGATATTAAATATTTACATAAATTAGAATTCCTGTATTTAATTTTTATTATTATTATTTACAAATTCTTTCATAATGTAAGAAATGAAAAAATACAAATAAATAGTAAAATGATCTTATGAAAAATTTTAATTTAGAGTCTCAAAAAATTAGTAAATTTGATGACATGAAAAACAAAGCTATAAACATTTATGAAGAATAATTTAAATCTGTAACGAATTCTACAGCTAGAAGATTTTTTAATAATAGTATAATTATTTATTAATCAAATATACATTATAATTTTTTTTCTCTTCAAAATAAAAATCAGTCAGTAGATTTTTAAAATTTTTATTCAAAATTAAAATGCTATTTATTTCGCCTCGAAGCCCCAACTATTTCTAAATCCTGACAATATAAAATTAACCAGTCAATAATAATAATAATAATAATAAGATATTATTTTGGATAGTATCGCTTAGCTCATATTTCAGACAGGAAAACTATTATCAGTTTTACTATCAATTAATATGATATTTTTGTGACTTGATTTTGAAAGTATAATATTTTCAAAATATATATATATATATATTAAAAAAATAAACATAATGCTAAATTAAACTACATGTTCTTCATAACTTTAATTTTCTCTGAATGTACAAAAAACAATTTTCCATGAACTAAATAACTTTTCCTTTTTGCAATCAATGACCACTTATTAATTATCAATTTAAACCACTTATAAATTTTTAACGACATTTCTGTTACAAATTTCAGCAATTTCCGAAAAACACTTATTAAAAGTACAGGAAAGAATCACTCTGGGTAGTGCTTCTGTAAATAGCACTCTTAGTGTCATTTGTTTTCGTATTTTTTAGTGGAGAATTGAGGAGGTATCGATTCTGAAGGTGATCGTTGGCTCTCACCTGGGAGACTTAGCACCATTGTTATTTCTAATGTTTAAATTTTATACTTGTCCATGAAGTTGCTGTAAATGACTCTGTTACTTGAGGAGAATAAAATTGTGATGACGAATCACTTGTTTCCTTTGTTTCCTTTACCCAACATGCACTAATCATCATCATCAACAGGACACATAGTTTTCAACTGCGTCTATCCAACGCAACTTGGTTCGTCCCCTTCCTCTTTGTCCCTGTGGATTTGCCAAAACGAGCTTTTTTACAGGGTTTAAATCCTTCATTTTATATCAACTTGCAATACATAAGCTGACTACTATAAATATCACCAGTACTATCAGTTTACATCACTACTATTATATCTATCCACAGCACTATCTATTACTATTAGTTTACACCGCTACTACTACACCAGCACTATCATCTACTATAATTAGTTTACTCATCATCATCATCATCATTATCAATAGCACGACCGCCCAGGTGGGCCAAGCCTTTCCTTTGAAGATATTTCCATGCATTCCTCTGGGTGACAATGGACCTTCAACTTTTAACCTTTAGTACAGCAAAATCTTTTTCAACTGCATCTATCCATCGCCACTTGGGTCGTCCTCTTCTTCTTTGTCCCTGCAGCTTTGCCAAACCGAGTTTTTTACAGGGTTTAAATCCTTCATTTCATATCAACTTACACCATATAAGATGACTACTAGAAATATCGTTATACTGACTACTACATTGTACTAAATATCATTAATCTGACCACTATAAATATCACCAGTAATATCAGTTTACATCACCACTACTATAAGTATCACCAGCACTATCTACTACTATCAGTTTACACCACTATTACTATCAGTATACACAACTACTACTGTCAGTATACACAACTACTACTATCAGTATACACAACTACTACTAACTGTTTACACCATTACTACTATAAGTATCACCAGTACTATCATCTACTACAATCATGTTTTCCATCATCAATAGCACGACAGCTCAGGATGGGTCAAGGCTATCCTTTGAAGAGATTTCCATGCATTCCTCTCGGTGATAATGGTACTCCAATTCTTAACCTTCAGTACAGCAAAATCTTTTTCAACTGAATCTGTCCATCGCAACTTGGGTCGTCCTCTTCTTTGTCCCTGTGGCTTTACCAAAAACAAGTTTTTTTTTACAGAGTTTAAATCATTCATTCTAAATACATGAGAAGCCCAATTTAATGTATTGATTTTAATAAATTTTAAAATATATGGCAGCTTTACAGCATTTATAAATTTCTGCGTTGCAACATGCATTATACGCTGAAATTAGCCAAAAAGATCTTTATACATATTATGCATCGAAATTAACCAAAAGTTGTTAGTTTAAAATAGTAGTTCCCAAACTTTTTTGCACTACCATCCACTTTTAAGAAGAAAAAAATTGCTCTAAGTCCCTTGGAAATCTAATTAAGAGAAAAAAACTAGAAAGATATAATACAAATTTTGTGTAGTAAAACATAGTAAATTAAGATTCTGTAAATAAAACACATTGATGGTTTGAAATTAGAAAAAATTATCTATTAAAATCAATCTTAGTAACATTCACATGAGACAAAAGTTTAAAATAATTAATATATCTATCTGTCAGTAGGCAGATATAATATATATATACATATATATGTATATATACATGTGTCAGTAGGTAGACGGCCTTGGCCCACCAATTGGTTGTTATGCCAACGAAGAAAAAAAAAAGAAGAATATGGAAAAAATTCCGGATAACATTAAAAATTATCCTAATGAGAAAGGTTAACCAGGTACACTGCTATCAATCAATTAATCATTGACTCTATATTTCGTTGGCAATATTCTTAAATCACGAGGATTTTATTATTTGCAATCGGTTTCTTCCACCCACCCCTCCAACCCAGGTGTGGTTTTCTTCCTCATTTTTTTTTTTTAATTTGTTCCAAACCCATGTCCAACTAAAATGATGAAAGAATGTAATTAAAAAGAATTGTATTACAGAATAGTTATAACCCAGGGTAAGTTATAGAAATCTAGATTTGTAATTTTTATACAACAGGTAAATTACGTACAAATATTCTTATCTTCTGTTCCTCCTACAGTTCTTATGCTTTACAGTTCTCTTTCAATGTCCCTTTAATTTTATTAAATGCCCCTTCTCCTCTCTCAAATGCACTTGATACTACTACTGCTGGGAAACAGTGGTCTAAAACATCGTTTATTTTTACCGATACACAGATTTTTATTTATAAATTTCGAAGTCGATATAAAATTAAGTAAGCTTTCTGAAAAACTACACAAAATTATGATATCAGTGGTTCACACTCATTACAGTCAAATAAAACAATAAAATAACAAAATATAAATAAAAATTTTTTTTGGTTCCTTATACATTACTATTATTCTTGAAAATGCCCTTTCGGTATAAGAGATGTTATCATGAGTTCGCATAATATAATTTAATTATTCTTCGAACTCCTAACTGTGAAATCATAAATAAAATAGGCAATATCTCTATCAAGTGCACAATTTTGCTCCGAGAAGTAAGAGCTAAACCAGGGATGGCCAACCCAAATGATATTGCGGACCACTTTGGAAATGCATCCTTACTGCGTGGGCCGCATATAAAATTATGTATCCCGATATTAGATTTAGACCCACTGTAGACATTTTTTTGGGGGAAAAATTGAAACATAATGAGCTATTATTTTTGTGTTTACTATTATTCCAACATGTTAACATAGATAATGTAATAATAATGATAGTAATCGCACATTCTAAAGAAATATATAACACTAAAAATGAAATATAAACAAATATATAAATAGAAATAAAATGAAAGATATTAAATCTTTAAAAAATTGTTATTTTACTAGGGAGATATTTGTTTCTCCACTCATCATGAGTTCGCAGAATATAATTTAATTATTCTGCGCACTCATAACTGTAAACTCATGAATAAAACAGACACTATCTGTCATATATTTGCAAGAATATTATTTTAAAATCAAAGTTAATTTTTCTCATAATTATAACAGTTAATTTTTGAATATATAGATGCACATATAATGTATTTTTTAATACATTGGTTTTCACTACTTTGGCCATTATAAAATAAATATATTTTGTTTAAGTGTGATAAATCTCAAGGGGCCAGAAAAATATTCAAGACTGGCCGCGAGTTGGCCACCCTTGAGCTAAGCCCTTAAAATATTTCTCTTCCGCCAGCTATGAAAAGAACCTCTCAAGCAACTAGACTGTCATAATTCACCATCAGAAAAATCAGGCAGAAAGTGTCAGTATTGAATGAAATGGATATTTCTATGTCACCGTAAAAGACCTAATCGAAATTGAGAAATTAATGACTTAAGAGACAAGTATGTCAAACAATCCAAGACTTTTGTATGAATGTTTTTTATTAAACAAGAGACAGTGACATCTCTTAGAAAATTACTTTAAATATTGACAAAATTAAACCTTCAGTGGGAAAAAGAAACATCGAGAAGATTTTTGCATTCAATGAATTTGAGCTGGAACAAGTGATCGAATAAATGAAAGGTGCTCATTAACATTGTGTTTGAAGAAGTAATTACTTGGAAAAATCAGGGAACATAGAAAACGTGGTTGGCAAATTGTATTTATCAACAACCTGTAAGTTTACAGCAATTTAACTTTTAGAAAATACTGTCAAAATGATACAATTCCAAAAGCATAAATAAAAGATAATTGGAAGATCAAAGTTCATTCGCATAAGAGAAAGAAAAGTGGTGAAACTTCTTGAATCTGTTGGATCATCTGCAGTTGTTTTCATTTATTTATTTACTTATTTTTTAATTTTGGAAATTTAGGTTCTACCCTCTCCATGAGGCGATAGGTCATTGTTGTCTGCAATTTATGCTAGTTCAGAGTCGAAACGTTGAACGATATAACAGCCTTTATGAAAGTGGGCTTCAAAACATTTTCAATGTCGTTATTTTGAACCACAGATCTTCGAATTAACATTGGAAATATTGTACTAAATACAGTATGGCACCGAGCCTTTCGTTAAATTTTAAATTTTAATTGAAATAGAGAAGTTTAAGTCTAAATCTGCATTATCTTTGTAATAATTTGTCAAGTTGAGAGTGATTGTTTATTTTTTGAATTAGTGAATTGAATAACATGGATGGTATTGATACCATTTTCGATGATAGTCTATTTAGTTTTGTCTGATATGGGAAATTTATAAAGACCTTCAAATACTACAAAAAGGATTTGAGTAATGACAAAATGGTCAAAATTATTCGAGTTAGGAGAATGGCGTACCAAGATAAATGGAAATTTTGAAATTTGAGCTGGGATATTTACATTAAAAATAAAATTGTTTACATCATAAATATAATCATGAAAAAAACTAAATTTATTGGTAGTAATTAGTTTACAATCATTATTTTTAGCATATTTTTCTTTAGCAGTATGTCTTTTCGACAATGTTTGAAAGTTATTAATCATCATTTGAAATATTATAAATTATTTGAATAGATTTATACTTAGAATTAACAGCGTATGGTAATTTTCTATTGGGCAGGATCCAAATATGGCTACCTAATTTACCATTTGTTAAATAGATATCCGAAGACTTCTGATCAAGTTTGAAGTTATTAATATAATTTTGAGAAATTTAATCTTTTGATTTTCAAGAACTTAAATCGCATGTTTAGAAATCGTGTTTTCCGTCAAAGCGGTGTTGAGATGTGAAGGTTTGAGTACACGCAAAAGATTCTTAAAAGAACATGTATCTTTAATTCTTTCCCTTATTGCAATATCGATTGTGGCCATTAAGGCAATACGGGATTGATTGACTTGGTGGATAGCATGTTAAGTTTTTGAATTAAGGAAGTTTGGTTCAAAGGTCGAAAAGTGATGCCAAACCGAAAGTGTTCGTACCTAATATCGGGGTGGACTCAATAAATTTATTGACTGAAAAGTCGTTCTGCTTAGTTACAGGAGGCAATCATAAAATTTCATAATTTGTTTAAATCCCCCTACAATATTCAGCTTTGCACTTACACAATTACTTTTTAATGTATTACATTTTCCAATCACTTAAAGATCATTGATGACAATGACGTTCTTCATTATTTACAAAGTTAAAGAGACAGAATAATATTAATTATAATAATAAAATCATAAACTTCTATCTAAGAGACTATTGATCAATAACTAATTTGTTTGATCAGTTTTAGAGAGTAATCATTGATTGTATATTAAATTTGCTCATCGCCAAAAGCGCGATTTTTTTTCTTTTTTAATCTCTATGCTTAAATTGTATTTGTATGCTTCTATGTTTTAAATGGTCATAATTATAAAGAACATTCATATAATTTCTTTAGAATTCTGCTTAGTATTTAATATTATAACTGTTATCTTTTTCTTTCGAATTTTTAATAATAGCACAGTAATACAATTCAATTAAAATATTGATTGACAGAAAAATTACGTCATTCTGTTCTTTTTACTTTACCAATTCTTTTATTTATTCACTAAAAATGTTCTTTAAATTATTAATGAATGTTAAAACACCTATCGTTATTTAATTGGTTCGTGAATATCCTTACTGTTACGTGTTATTTTGAAAGAAAATTTTATCTGTTTCCTTGCAGAAGTATTACGTGTTAACGGTTCAAAGGATAAAACAAAATACAACAACCAATCAAAACGCATTTCATATGTCTAGCCAAAAAAAAAAGCGATATGATGCCAAATTTTAACTATTTGATTATGAAAATGTGATAGCTTCTATGTGGTTTGTTTGGATTTCACTCAGCTAAAAATGATGTTTTCAGAATTACATGGTCTAGGGCGCCAATTTAGTCGCCAATATTTACTATAGTTTTTGATTCGTTTATTTCCTAAGTGTGTTTCTCAATTTAAGCACTGCGAGACTGTATGATCTATTCTACATGACAGTCTATTTACAAACACAATGTTTTAGAAATTCAGTGAATGTATGGATCATCAATTGAATTTCCTTAAGGTATTTTTTGTTTGCTAATTTTCAAAAACATTTGCTAAAACTTTCGCTTTGAAGCATGGTTAATTCTGATTAATAATTGCTATTTCTTTTTATTATTTGTGACGTAAGATAATGTGGAATTGCCGGGTATAGAGCTTTATGATTTTTGCAATCATACAAATATTAATTTGTAAATTATCAAAAAAATATGCATTATTATTCAAAGTGTTGCATTCTTTATTATTTTTATTTTGTCTTTGAGGTGCATTTTTTTACAAATTGACTATTATGTAATACCTTTCAAATTGCATGAATTTATTGAACTTATCATATATTAAGTTTATTTTTTAAATTATTGAAGCACGCACTTTTTTCCTAGTAAAAAAAAGGGAGTTGTAAAAAGCTTTGTATTTATAACAAAGATATAAAGTTGCTTAGGATAGATCGATGTTTCCGAAAATATGTTTTTTGATATGTGTCGTTGATAAGAATATCCAAAATTCACATATTAGCCTAATCATTTACATTTCCTTTAATTTTCTTTTTTGTCAAAATAAAGTTCTGATATGTGTTTTTAAATTTTAATAGATGGAGAATTTTTAATGTTTAATAATATAATTTTAAAATAAATAAAGACATAAATAAAATAGTTATAATGTTAGTAATTAAATTTTCAACATTAGGTAAAAATTTCTTCTTGATGTAATATTATGGCAATTAATAAATTCATTGTAAGATATTAAATTCCTCGGTACTCAATAAAATATTGTAAAAGTTGTAAAATACAACAACAAATTTGTAAAATACAACAAATGTACTATCTTATCTTATCTTTATTTTTGTGCTGTTATATGTACTTTTCAGATTTTCTCCAGTAGATAAATGTATTTCTGCAAGAGTAATTTTGAAAAAGCATTTCTGTCTGTTTTTAATTTGATTTTTTTTTACAAATTTGAGAACTCTCAACAATAAAGAAACAAAAACTCTATCCACAAAAATTATTATATTTAAATCTTTGTCTATGATGTTTGTTATTTATAGTTAAATAATCAGAATTAAAAATATGTAAAAAATATTTAAATTTTTGCTTACAATCATAAATACTTTAAACTATTATTTATAATATTATTCTCTGACATCTATCAAATATTGAGAAGATATTAATTGTTTTATGTTCATATTAATTTAAATATAAAGTTATTTAATGTAATATCCATTCAGGAAATTTTGTTTATTACTATCTACCATGAATAAATCAGGTGTTAACAGAGAAAAAATACCTAATATAATATTGTGTGGTTTTGACATGTTTATTATGTTTCAAAAATTGTCATTAAAATACTTCTGTAAAATATATATATAAATATATATATATATATATCAAGCAAATTTTAATTTATTTTTATTACTTTAATTTTGTATGTAAATATATTTATTCTACTTGCTATATATTTAATAGATTTCACGTTTCCTGAATCCAATTTTTTTTTTTTTTTTAATTTTGTAATGTAATTCTACATTGAAATAAATTTCTTAAATAATATTTATTTATTGATTACATATTTACAATGCGTTTTATTTTTTTTAGGTTATGTGATTAGTTTTGATCTGTGATAAAGACCAAAACATCATCAAACATGTATAAAACATATCATCCTAAGTTATTAACATTTATATTTTTTGTTACTCTACTGGTAATAATTGTAAACTCAAAAGAGCAGAAAAAAACTGATGATGATCAGAATTCAAAAACTTTGTTTCAAACTCTAGAATCAATTCAGGGTGGAAAAATAAATGATGACGATGATGATGACCTAGATGCAAATACAAAACCCTTCTTCACTGATCTCAGAACTAGTAAAATATATAATTTTATTGAGGACAACAGAAAGAAAAAAAAATCCTACACACCGGAGTATAAACCTACTGGAACTAGTGATGAAATAAATGAGGTGTTAAACAAAAAACTAGTCGAAAAACTGCAAAAAGAAATTGAAATGTTAAATATCAATGATGATGACACTATAAGTCAAGAAGATTTATATCGTTTAATCAGACAAAATGAAAAAGAGTTCTATGGGACTGCTGAAGAAACTATGCTATTTCAGGAGTTATCTGAAGAAGAATACGAACAGTTGATAAAAAATGATAATAAAATGGATAGCTCTTCAAAAATATCTTATAATGAAGACCCTCATCCTGCTTTCAGTGATTTAAGTTCGAAAGAAATTTTTCATACTTCTGCAACTGGGCACAGTTTGATTCCTCCTGATGTATCCACTGCTACTTTGGGAATTCCAGAAACACCAATGCCAAAACCAAAGTCTAAAAAAGAACCAGAACTCACAGAAGAAGACAAACAAGGTAAAATATCAACAATTTTCTATAATTACTTGGATAACTTTAAAACATTTTTTTGCTTAAATTGTGTAATTGACTATTTCTTAGCCAAAAGGATATATTAATTAAATCTATACTTTGATATACGAGTATGCCATTTTCAGTAGTTTGTTCATATTAAATTCCTTGTGTGCTTATAATCAATACTTTGCATTCTTTTTAGCACTGTTATGTGTCTGCGCTAACTGAGTTATATTATCAACTCAATAATGGAAATTACTACGTAATTGTATATTTAATTTAAAGAAAAAAATAAAAGATCTTAAGATATAAAGATTTAAATCCAATTAATCAATTAAATCAAATTAATTTTAATATGTAAAGATTTAAACAATAAATTAAGAAATAATTTGCTGGTTGTGGATTAAAAATATGCTCTTAAATTTAATATTGAATTAAATTGTTGAATTCCATTATCAAAACTATATTTTTTTTAATGAATTATATTAAAATTTGTATATAATTTATATTTTCTGTACATTTTTCAAATAAAAATCATATTGAAAAAGTTGGCTTTTTAAATTAATGTTTTTTAGTAAAATTTATTTGAAAAATATGTTTTAGTGAGTTCATTACATTTGTAATTTGAAACTTAAATTTCTTTCCAAGAAATAAATTAATTATCAATCAATCTTTTAGAAATAGATTTTAAAAATTATCCTTTTTAAATGGTCTTTCAAAAGAGCAACTGTAAAAAATTTTTAAGTGTTAGAAAATATTTCATTTGTTTGAAAATTAATTAAAAAGCTTCATCTACAAAATAGTATATAACTGTTTTATGAATATTTAAATACTTTTAATGAAACAAAGATTCATATTTAATGCTATTAAAATATTGCATTTATGTTTTAAGAATTCACGATAATAAAACTTAGAAAAAATAGAAGAACAAAAGTTAATATTGATTTTATTAATTGTAGAGATAATAAATTCATGAATTATAAACTTTTTAAATTTAATTTATGTTAATTTAAATTGAGAAAAACTTTTATTTTTGTAGAAATTCATTAACTTAATGAAAGATGGTAGAAATGATTCATAATGTTTAAAATTGATTAAGCTGTTGATTTCTTTATGAATATTTTATTTCACCACAGAAACTATGATATTAATCATTCTTTTATTTTTCTAAGAATTAATTAAATCTTGTAAGTTTTAGTGATGATCTTCTGTAATGTTTGGTTTTTAAAATTTTTTAGCTAAAGTCTTGTATGACACAGCTATAATGTTTTTGAATGCTACAAAGCCAGATAAAAAAAGGTAAGTGTGTTTTTAAGATTTTCACAATATTAAATAGTAAATTAACAGCAAACCCTTTGCTCCAATTTTAAAATAATTTTACTGACAAAAATATTGATTTTTATGAAATATATTTTTCAAGTGAAATGCTTCAATGATATTTTGTCATACTATTTTCTTTTCTTTTTTGTATGAATCCATAACAAATAATAGAATTGTTGTAAGTAGTTTTCAGTAGAAGCCATTAAGTTCATTTAGCGATATAAATATGAATGCATTATCTTTGGAAATATTTACCTAAATTAGTTCTTTTAATTTTGTAATCAAATAAATTTATTAGACAAAAAAGTAGTCGCCCTAGCATGCAAGCACAGGAAGTCCTTAAACTTTTACAGATGGCACATCAGTTGATTCATGTGCTCAACTGTGGGTGCACTGCCTCTTGGTGATCATAAGGCAGTAATGTACAATGTGACATTTTTGCTTCTTTCATTTTGACATTTTTGCTTTTTTTGTGAATAGAGATAGGTAAATGCAAATATGTAATAGAATGGCAAAAAGGGGGCAATTGTGTTTAGTCGTGCCATGGCCATACTGTACTGCCGGAGTTTTTGATGTTTTGCAGAACTGCATGTAATGAAAACTGGGAGGAATATACCTCACAAGAATTCATTTTTCACACAGTCACATAAAGTTGTGTACCTTCAATAGGCCAGTATTCATCGAATGTGGATAGTAGCTTACTGGCATTATGTAACTGATGAGTGTAGTCTGATAAATCATGTTTTTGCCTTTATTCAAAGGATGCATGGCTTCGAATGCAACAAAGCTTAAATGAAGCATTTTGTCCATAATATATGGAAAGTCGGTTTCGAACCAGTCCAAACCAGAGATGGGTTTGTGATATTTTTTATGTTTAGGGATGTTTTAGTTTAATGGGTTTGCTTGTTTGTATTAACATTCTAGATGATTGGTGTTGCCTTTCAATCAACATCCTCATGATAATTATGCTTTTGACATTTCCAATTTTTAAGATGTCAGCAACAAACTTCATAGTGCTGGATGCATGTGTTACTTGTTTTATGAATACTCGCACACCCTATTGCACCTTGTTTGCCTGCAGAATCTGACTTGAACCCCGTTGAAAATTGGGACCTGTTGGTATAGTTGGTAAAATGCTGAAATTTGCAATCTTACAATTTGGTGAATTTGCATGATCAGACTCTCAGTAAATGACTTAAGCTAGAGGCAACATATCTTCGGAACTTTGTGTATTCCCTTCCTGATCAAATCCAAGTAGGTATCAAGTCTAAAGGCAGAATTGCTGGGATTTTTCTAGGCATGACCGATTTTTTGTCTTTTGAACTTATATAATATATATGTATATATTGAAGAACACTTAAAAAATATCACTCACAATATAGAAAAGTTTAAAAATTAATAGTTTGTTTAATATTTTAAATTGTCTATGTCTAATGTAAAATAATTTTTTTTAAACTTAAATCATATTAAAAATTTTAGGTAAGTTTCTTTATCTATTGATTTTTAATAACTCATTCCCTATTTATTTAGAGCATATGATCTATTTAAACAAGCTGCTGAACTGAACCATCTTGAAGCTGGTAAAATAGTTGGTCAAGCTTATTTTTATGGAGATGTTTTCACACAAAATCTTACTGCTGCAAAAGTTTGGTTCCAGAAACTTGCTGATGAAAAAGGATCACCTTTTGCACAAATGGTAACCTTTATTTTTAATATTTTTTGTTGATTTGTAAATTAAAATAGTATTTATTTGTAGTGTTAGAACAATTTTAATTGATTTAAGTTTATTTAGAATTCAAAGCTTTAAAATAACCACACACACACACATATATATATATATATATCAAATGCTGTTTTGCTTGAACACATAATTTTATTAGGAATTTATTTTGAAAAGTTTTTGTTAAGTTTAATTCAATTAATAAAGTTACTTAAATCAAAAACAGCCGATTCGTATACCTGGATTATATCAATATGAAAATTTTTTTATGTTAATTAAATATCTTAGATTACATATTTGTATACATGCTCAAAAAAAGTAGTTTAATGATAATCTTAAATTTTTTTAAAAAGAATCTCTTAAAATATTTATATACATTTCCATTGAAGCCATTGATTTACTTATTTTAATAATGGTATATATTAATTTGAAATAATGTATTTTTAATTAATAAAATTATTTAATTTTACAGTATTTAGGATTAATGTATGCTACTGGTCTTGGAACTGCTCCGAATTTGGCAAAGGTATTTATATGTCAAGCAATAAAAATTATAGTTTATAATATATTATAATTTATAAATAAAAAATCTCCCTTATTTCATTAAAAATCAAAAAAACTAATTTGATACTTGCTATGAGTTGTCCTAACTTTGTTTGTCTATGCTTATCAAATTAAATACTTCGATAATTTCTCATTCTAATAAACTGTATGTTTCAGGCAATTCTTTATTATACATTTGCTGCATTAGGTGGAGATACATGGGCACAAATGGTTATGGTAAATCATATTTTCATATTAATCATATTATGCCTGTTGAAGAAATTATAAAAATTTTGTTTAATACATTATTATTATTATTATTTTAGGGTTATAGACATTGGTCAGGTTTGGGAGTGGCACCTAACTGCGAATCGTCATTAACTTATTATAGAAAAGTGGCTAAACATGGTAAGTAAATGCTATTATTTAAGTAAGATAAAGAATTAAAAACTTTTTAAAAATTATCTTTAAATTTCTTAGTGTTCATTATTGGCAACTGCATATAATTTGTGGGAAATAAATATATATATATATATTTTTCTAAAATTAAAGTGAGATGTTTAGTTGAAACTCTTAAAGAGGCAAAACACTGTTAGCATTTTTACCAATGTGTAGTGAGCATAACCTTTAATTAAATAACTAATAATTTAAAATATTTCCCAGAACCCAACTTAATAATTAAGTTAATATTGAATAAAATTTTTATTTCTGCAGCAAAAATAAACATTAAAAATAGAAAATAAAAATTGCATGTGTTCAATTTCTATTAGATAATTAAAAAAATTTTGAAATTTTTTCATTATTTTATTTCAATTTTTATTTTGATGAGTGATTTGAATTTAATGAGTGATTTTTAGTTTTTCATAATAATTATTATAAAAATCTTTATTCAAATGTTAATATTTTAATTTAATTATAAAAATGTCATTTTATTAAATATAAAATAAAAATATTGTCATTTCTGTAGTTTCTTGGATATTGAATTGAAAAAAAAGCTAAATCAATAACAGTAAAATTATTTTTATCAAAAGAAATTTTGTGAGATATTTTTAAAAACATTTATTGTTTTGCAATTTAAATCTTTTTACTGTCTAATATTCTATCTGTGATATAAAATTATTTTCAGTTGAAGAGGATTTGTCAACAAGTGGTGGGAGCGTTATTCAACGAATTAGATTGTATGATGAATTTGAAAATATTGGATCAACAGTTGGTATTTTAGATGATGATTTGATCCAGTACTACCAGTTTTTAGCTGATAAAGGAGATGTTCAAGCTCAAGTAAGTTTGACTTCCATTTTTTTAAACTTCAAAAATTTCTATGATGCAACTAATTGCTTAGCAACTCTTTGTTTAATTTAGGTTGGTCTCGGCCAATTGCATTATCAAGGAGGAAGAGGAGTTGAACAAGACCATGCTGTGAGTCAAATTTATTGAATTTCTTTACGAAAAATAATCAATTTATAAAATGATTAAATAAAAATGATATGTATTAAATGATTAAATAAAATATTGAGATTCAATGAATTAGTTGAAATTGATTTCCACCATAAAGTTAATAATAATGATTTAGCATTGAAACTTTTAAATATTAATTTGTAACTGATTGCCTTTTAGAAATTGAAAAATAGAATATTTTGAAATTAATATTGTTTAACATTAATTTAACAGTAACTATTTAACATTATAAATTAATGAGTTATAAAACCTATAAGGTAAATGTAGTACAAGATTTAATTTCCCTATTTATAAAAGGATAGTATAAAGTATGATGATAATGATCATGAGTTTATGATAATGTTTTAGTAATTTCTGATAACTGCTATGGAAATTTTTTTTTTTTTTTTTTATCTAGAATCAATCTGGAAATAAAGGATTTTATTAGAATTTCAAAATAGAAAAACATTAAATTCACCTGTGCTATAAGACACAGTACTGCTATTAGCAATTTAACCATTATATTATTTATGTCAAATTATTGTTTAAATTATTGCTAGTTTTTTATTACCAAAATTGTCTGACAACCTGTTCAATATTTTCTTCTCAATGAATTAGATCTAATAATGTTTCAATAATTAAAATGCATTTCATTAAGCAATCAAACATAAATTGTTTCAGAATATTTTGTGTTAGAACTATTTATAGTAATTAATAAAAATTCTAAATTAATAAAATTTGTTAAAAGAAAAATATAAAATTAAATATTAAAAAAATAATATTGCAATAAATTGCTGTTATGCTATGGTGAAATAGGGGAAAAATAAAGGATTGCCTTATTTTTTATGATTGTCTCGAGTATTTTTATTTAGTTAAAAAAAAATTTTATTTCATAAAAATTATGATATTAAAGTAATATATTATTGTCCAAAAGGATATTTATTTTATTTAGAATTGTTAAATTACATGTTTGTTAAGTATGTAGTAGTAATAATAAATATTTATGTTATTTTAATAGAGAGCACTAAATTACTTCATACAAGCTGCAGATGCTGGAAATGCTAATGCAATGGCTTTTCTAGGAAAGGTAATTAAAATATTTTTTCATTAATTTTTGTCAGCCTGGTCTGTTCACTCGTTGAATATTAATACATAAACATAAATTTAAAAATAAAGTACTTAAAATAATCATGTGTTTGCTTTACAGATGTATTTAGAAGGAGGAAATGTAGTGAAGCAAAGTAATGAAACAGCATTAAAGTATTTCACCATGGCTGCTGAAAAAGTAATGTTCTTTTTATAGTAGATTCATTATTTTAATAATTAAATATTCCTAATATGATTTGAAATTCAATTGATTATTGCTATTTTTTTATTATTATTATTTATTTCAGAATAATCCTGTTGGTCAAAGTGGTTTAGGTCTTATGTATTTACATGGAAAAGGCGTACAGAAAGTAAGTAAGAACTTTAGTAAAATAAAGAATAAAATATTGTACCGTCAGATATTTTTATAAAAATACATATCAATGTTAATTCATGCAATGTGATGCATATAGCTATGAAATATTCAGTAAAATAAAATTATGTAATTTGTGAAATTATTCTGCATTCTGCTGCAACAAAGCGTTTGCTAGCAAATACTTTGTTTTCCTCAGCATATATTTATTAAGTTATCCTCAAGTTATTTTTGAGAATCTTCTTATTAACTGTTTATATAGCATGTCAAAATTTCAGAAATCATTTTTCTTTACATTGATTTAATTGCACAATTCAATAAATCTTGTTCTGAGCTCATTATTATCCGTTAAAAATTTATTTATTTATTTGATATTGTATTTTTTTTTCCTGTAAATGATGATAATGTTTGCTTGAAAAATATTTCTTTGTTTAAATGGTTAATTAAGTATTCAATGCACTTTCATTTAGTAAAATATAAATAAAAAATGTTTTGTAATTATAATTATTTTTATTAAAATACCTAAAAATTATTTAAAGGTGAAATTGTGTTTGCAAAAACTCAATTTCCATACTAAATTTAATCTATTATTTACAGTTATCAAGAACTATTTAAAAGGAATTTCAAAAAAAAAAAAATTTATGTTATTTTTTATATAACTATCACTTTCAATAGTTATAATTTTTCCTAAAATATTGTTGAACACAAAAACCTGATTTGTTTTATGTATTTATCTTCCAGTTTTTTTTTATTTTAAAACTTACTTATTATATGTTTTAGGTAGATTTAAATATTTTTGAGTATTTAATTGCATTGTATTAATTTAAAAATTTCTAATTTTTGCTTTGCAGGATTATCATAAAGCCTTCAAGTATTTTTCATCTGCTGCTAATCAAGGATGGGTAGATGGGCAGTTGCAGCTTGGCAACATGTATTATAGTGAGTTAAATACCATTGTTTTGTTGTGTTTTTTAATAAGTAAAATTTTCAATTTACAATTATTTTTTTTAAATATTGTATGCAATTTTAGTTTAAAAAATACATTTCATAGCATACATATTATTTTTGTAATTTTGCAGAAATTTATCATATGAGCATATTTTAACATTGTTAACATAGAATAATGAACTACAATTGAATTTTTTGATAAAAAAATTTGAGAATCTGAATATAAGGTAATAAATATAAAATACTGATATTTCTACTTTTTTTGGTAAAGTAATTGTTAAGTCTATTAATTTTTTTAAAGTTTCCATTTAAATTTTTACAAGAAATTAATAATCCACAACAGTGCATAAATGAGTACATACTATTTCTTAAATTCTCATGTATTTTTAACAAAAACCGATGAAAATGCATGATTAAATATTTGAATTAAAGAAATTAATTATAAGTATAAAAGTAATATGAATCAATTATGGATTAAAATCATGTCTTTCAATTATTGCCTTTTAATTGTATTTTGCATCAAGAATGCTATAATAAAAATTAAACATCTTTTTATCCTTTATTTTTTTATACTTTGTTGAAAAGTCCATCCAATAGTGTATATATATATAAGGCTTATTGGATTTGAAGGACGAACTCAACAAACTGTAGTTGTGAGAAAAATGCATTTGAAAAGTTTTCCATCAAGGGGAACTCAACAAAAGAATGTATTCAAAGTATTATCATTGTGGGATATCTCATTTATGGTTTGTTATTTTATGATAAATATATTTATATAGCGAATAATGAAAAAAAAATTTTTGATCCGATGTTGAATTCCCCCTTCGTATCCACAATACCTCAAATGTTATTTATACTATTTTATATTTAAATTGCATAAAACTATACTGCTATCTCATTTTTAAAATAATTTACAGTTTTTTTGTTAGATATGTTTGTCATAATAAACCTTTTTTTTAGATGGTCTTGGAATTCAGAAAGATTATAAAATGGCTATAAAATACTATACCATGGCATCTCAATCTGGTCATGTCCTGGCATTCTATAGTCTAGCTCATATGCATGCTACTGGAACTGGAACAGTTCGTTCATGTCAGACTGCTGTTGAAGTGAGCAATTACTATTACTGAGAATTATTTGTGTGTTTTTTTTAAATAAATTTATTCCTCACTCTTAATGTATGTTGTTATGAGTGTTTTCCAATTGAATGAAAAAAAAGACAGTAAATTATTTTAAATTGATATTAATGTTACAAGTTAATTTGATGAAATAATTAAAAATTAGTTTATTGATGAGATATTAATTTTCATATGTTTTTTGTTTGTCTATTTTTGATAAATTTATGTAGTTGATTGTTAATGGTAAAGAAGTGGGGTTTTTTTTAAAAAGAAATGTATGTAATTTACAGATAATGTGCCATTATTCAATTCCTACTATTAGTTCACACTCTCCCTATATATATATTTATATATCTTGTTAATTTTTAATCATTAATAAAATACTTATTCATCCACTCAAGTTCAAATACATTTTTGGATGACACTTGATGTTAATACAGTTTTTTCAAAATTAATTCATTAATTAAATTTAATTAATTTTAGCTTTATATGGGAGAAAAAAAATTCTCTTTTATATATTTAGCAGGATATAAATTTAGGAATAAATACCGTCAGTAGCGAAGCGTGTAGATTGCTGGAAAAAAATTTCTTTTTCAGATTCTTTTTTCATTCTGGGTTCTAGTCTGAAACAAGGAGGGAACAAAATGGAAAAAGAAACGTGAATAAATGAGTGAGAGAGATGAAATAGTGTGTATGTGAGAGAGAGAATTTTTTCTAACTTAAAAAAATGAATGAAAATTATTTATAAAGGACTTTCTGCAATATAATGGAAAAAAATAGGAATTGACTTTTATTTATTTATAATCAGTACTTGTTTTTTCTTTTAAATTATAATAATTGCATCTTTTTCAGTTATTTAAAAATGTAGCCGAAAGAGGACGTTGGGGCACAGATTTAATGGCTGCTTATAATGATTATAAAGAAGGCAAAATAAATGAGGCTTTGATCAAGTATATTATTTTGGCTGAATTGGGATATGAAGCAGCTCAAAGTAATGCAGCTTTTGTCTTAGATAGAGGTATGTAAGTATATATATATTTTTAATTGAAAGAAAAATGCTTTAAATTTGTTGCATTCCTTATTAATAAATGCAAGCAACAGATTAAATTTTAAAAAAAACAACATTCATATTTATTTAAAGGTTCTCTTAATAAATTAATATGGATTTTCTTTTCTGTCATATTATTAATACTTCATCATTAAACAACCTATTCCTTTTAGATTGTTTGGTCTTTTAAGCTATTTTTAAAAGTGTCTTTGAGAAAAACACTAATCACATATTTTTATTGCATGTGTAAAAATGACAAACTTAGAATATGTGCTTCACATTGTTCATAAAAAAAATATTGCATTTTAAAAATATTATAAATTTTATTATTGTCATTCAGTATTTCTTATGAGTATGTAAAAACTTCTTTTGATGCTATAAATTTATTTATTTTTTATTAATTTGTCTTCTATTGAAAAGAAGTTTTCATTAAAGTATTTAATTGTATTCCTTATATTGTTAAACTTTATTTTATATAGATATTAAATAATGTATATTTAATATATAGATTATTATTTTCTGTACTGAGACAATTGACTATAGGCTTAGAAAGAGCAAAAAAAAAAAAAAAAAAAAAAAAATTAAGCAATAAATATTTTGCTATTGAAAAATAATCACTTATATAATAATCTGTATACATTTGTGCATTCTAATTTTGGGGAAATTGCTTCACTTATGAATTTCAAGTTTGCAATTCTTTTTAGATGATGTTGAGTTGATTCCTAAGAATGAAACATTTTCTCGAGCCCTAATGTATTGGAGTAGAGCCGCAAGCCAAGGTAATTTTATTTTCTTAATCAAATTATTTTGCGTAATTTTTTTCAATTTTATCACTTTAATGATATAGAATTTAGCATTAAATTATTTGCTGATTATTTATTTATGTTGTTGTTGACTGGGATAATTTATAATATGCATCAAGTTTGATTGCATATTATTTTTTAAGTATTATTAAGAAATAGTTCAAACTGATTATAATAATGTTTTTTTTAATATAAAAGAAACAAACAATTGATATAGTATTAATCTTTGTTAACCTTTTTTTTTTGCCATTTTTGTATGCGATATTTAATGGTACTGTAGTAACCCAAAGTTATAAAATAGGTGGGAGTCACGAGTAATTAAGGTATAACTTTGCATAAAAATTTTGCTTAAATCAGACCAAGGAATTACAAAAACACTACTTTAAAAGAAAAATATTTAATAAAATTGCAGTTCATTATACAGTCAATTCTCTGAAAATATTTACCTTATATATTTCACAATTGTTTTGAAACAATAAATGGAAAATTTGATAGGGATGACTGTACACATTAATACAGTTTGTTATTTTGATTGGGTCATAAAATCTATCAAATTTGTCTTACAACACAATGCCTTCTTTTGATTGAGTTAGAAAAATTGTTTATATATTTACTATTAGTTATTTCTAATTTCTACAACCAAAAGTATTTTTTAGTTTTGAAATTATATGTATACAATTTTGAAAAAAATAGCATAAAAAAGCAATGTGCCATAAATGACATTTATCTATTATTTACCTATATGTATGTTTTCATATAAATATTATTTAACAAATCTTATTTCTGAGAATTTTACTATTATGTTATATCTAGAAATAATAAACTTTCTGTGGGAAAAGAATGTGCTTATGAAATTCAGTTCAAGTATAATAAATGGGAAAATAAAGAATTGCTTCATGCAAATCATAGAGTAAAGCTAATTTGTAAATTTTTTATTAAAAATTAAATTTTTTTTAAATTTTGATATTTAACTAGATAGATAATAAATGAAAATGGGACAAATAAGCCATATTAGTTGTAGATAAAAATTTAGCATGGAAATGAAAAAATTATTCATGGTGAAGAATTTACAAATGTAAAATTTTAAAATTTAATATAGTTGTAGAATTATTTAGCGGTATATATTTACCAACAAATTATTTATCCTATTTGTTCCTTACAATAAATGACACAACAATATAGAATAAATTCTTTGACTTGAATAATTTTTTTAAAAAATTTTCAGACTGTTCAAATCATTTTAATGATTCGAATCGCCCACCATCAATATGAAAACTGCAAGAAATGCATGACGAATGTTATTGTTGATGTAACCAATACATCTTATCATTAGCAAAAACGTTATAAAAGCAGAACCCTCACTCTAGCGGCAATCTTAAGTGAAAGCTAAGGATTGGCTTATTAATATTTAGCTATTTTTTCAGAGTAACTATTCAAAATAAATGAAATATTTCCACCCATACCATAAGTTAGTTCCTTTCAAGACACTTCCAACATTATCACTTAAATTTTTGCAATTATTATTACATCTTCATATATTGTTTTGGCCAATTATACATAACTTATCATACAGATTGCAAAATAAAGATATGTTAATGATTAATACTAAATTAACAGTTTTTATTGTGGATTCCTGAAATTCTAATTCCTTACTCATAAATTTTCGATTTGCAAATAAAATTCTTGATAATATTAAATTTACGTTCCAGAGATATTATTTTCCTTTACATACTATACTAGGTGCAAGTGAATCTGATTTACTTCATTTGGATTACATAGTTTTTCAGGTTTAGAAACAAGGAAAAGGAAAATAGTTTAACATATTTTAATTTGAAAAGTAATTTAATGTCAATTTACCATATTTGAGCATACTCTATCAGAAGGTCAAATACAATAGAATATGCTTACTTTCATGCATGCACACAAATTAAAAACAGAATTAATCATAAATTTTTATTTTTCGTGTTCTTATTCACTGAAAGAAAAAAAAAAACTGTATAAGTCAGGGTTATGATTGTACTAATTTTGTGAAATTTTCTTAATTACTTTTTAATCTGAATTACTTATTCATAAGTTTTATATATTCCCTTTTTTTACTCTTTTCAGACATGTTAGCAGAGTTTCTACAATAGATTGAAATTGGGAAGGGCAATATTAAAATAAATATTTAATGAAATATAAGAATTGATGATTATTGAATTCTGTGAAGAAATAAAAATTGGCCATGTATTATCAAAATGTGTTGTGTTGAAAAAACAAAAATAAGTTTGAATTAGTTTCCTTTTATCTTATAAAAACTAAAATTTTTGTTGACAGTGTTTTTAATTTTAATGTAATGTTAAAGAAATTATATCATATTTATATTGTATTACTTCTATGTTATTAATTCTGTTTTCATTTCTGAGAAATTCTTCGGTCTTATTAATGTTCATGTGTTTTCTGATATAATTATAAATAGCAACTTTAACATTTAGGTTCACCTGATTATATGTGTGTAATTGCATTAAAAAAATAATATTCTGTGAATCAAGTTTTATCTGTTAAAATATGGCAGTTATAATTATTTTTCAAATGAACATAATTATGAAGCTCGACAATTTTTGTAACTTAATAGTGGAGTCAAATCCTATATTTTAACTTGTAACTTTTCTCATTTTAGGCTATTCTGTTGCCAGAGTTAAAGTTGGTGATTATCATTACTATGGTTATGGCACTGAAGTTGATTATGAAACAGCTGCTAATCAATACAAAATTGCATCAGAGCAACAGCATAATGCTCAGGCTATGTTTAATTTAGGTTATATGCATGAACAAGGATTAGGAATGAAAAAGGTAAGATTGAATAAATCATATTTCAATTTTAGTAAAATTTATGCTATAAAACCTTTATGATTTGAAGAATACATAGAAATCTTGCTTTTACCCCAAAAAATGCTCCAAATGTATAACATTAGATATGCTTGGATTATAATTTTAAAATTTAGATTAAAGAGACAAAGATTGTTATATTACAATTTATAAACTAATTGTTACTGAAGTTATAATAGTGATAGCTTGATTATATAAAGAAGTGAATCTTCAATACCAGAATTCCTTTAAAATGTTAATTAATTATTTAATTCAATTGCAATAGCTTATAATACATGCAGTGCTGTTTTCTACTTATTTTTAAAGTAGTTTCTTTGCTATTTTATTCCAAATACAATAGTACAATATTTTTTATTGGCTAAAGCAAACATCCTGGAATCTGCTTATTGCGAGAGCATTGTTAAGAAAATATTACAATCTCATTATTGATCTTATCTAATATAAATATTAATAGCATTTGTACAATTTTAATGTATATAACTAGTGCATTTAATGCAACATAATATATTGTATAAATTTGAAATTTTCTTTTGAATAAGTCATGTGTTTGGAAGCTAGCAACGATCCACCCTCCCCCCCAAAAAAGATTGAGATTTTTAAAAAATTGTCAGTTTTATGCCTTTAATTCATTAAAGAAATTTAGGCACACAGTTATTATGAACTATAAAAAATGCAATCTTATTCAGTTGTTTTTCATAGCATATTAAGAAAGGGGGTGTTCTTTACTATTTTAAGGTCTGGTTAGTTTATAAAATTATTGAAGGCCAATTTTCTTTTTTTCATTATATAGGATATACATTTAGCTAAAAGGTATTATGATTTGGCTGCAGAAACAAGTTCCGATGCTCAAGTTCCTGCAGCTTTAGCCTTAGCAAAACTTGGATTTGTATATGGCTTACAAAGTGTACGAGAGGTAAGTAATCATCATATTTTTAGCAACAGTTAACATTTTTAAATGGTCTTTTTTTTATAATCTGTTCACAAATGATTTTTCCATATTCAAAGAAATAACTTTTTTTAATGTCAAAAATTAGAGTTTTCAAATAATTAATATAAAACAAATTTCAGTAAAGAAATTTCAATATATATTAGTATTTTTCTTTTGAAAACCATATTTAAATTTTTGTGATGTCTATTAAACATAAAACACTGGGTGCTAGCACTCCTTCTTACAGTTTTAGTTTTGTTAATATGTGATTTTCTCTTTTCTAGTTGAACTTTGATGTCCTATTGCCAAATTTTAACCTAAATAAAGTACTTGGACCTGATTGGGATCTTTACATCATGACTACAATGGCACTACTATTAGGAATTGTTGTATACTTCAGAAGAGGTCCACAGTGATGATTCTATAAATTATGTTGTAAACATATAAATGCTCTTTTGATAAATTGCATTCATTTCTGTGTTACAGTAAATACAAATTCCAACAGTTAAAATATATTTGACATTCTCTTTATTTATGAATCTTATGATTTTTGTTAAAGACTACATTCTTCCAAGAATATATGAAAAAAAAAAATTATAGCTACATATTTTCTTACAAATTCAAAAACTATACAACTTGTTTCTTTTCCAGGAGTTTATTCATCCTTGCTTCACGCTCATATTCTTTCATTCTTATAACAAGACTGTGGAAAAAGCATTTACAACAATATAAATAATACAAAACAACCTAATTACTAGCAAATAAAAGTTTTATAGTATTAATGAGTAACTTAATGCTGAATGATTAACTTACTCGTCATATTGGCAATTATGATAGGCATGCAATTGATGCTTGCATTTATATACCCATGGGAAAACATCTTGTCGACAATGCAGAAATTTCATATATTCATCTACGCAATAATCTCTTAAACTAGGATGAATTCCTGCAGATTCCATTTCTTCTACAGTAGTTTTCACAGCTAAAAATAATGATATAAGATTTAAATGTAACTCTACTTCATGCTTTTAACTAAAAACTAGTCTGTGCACTATACAATATAATATGAGAATGGATTCTCTTTCAAAAAAGAAAACATATAAATTCAAACTACATTAATGGTCAGAGTAACTTCCATTTCTCACAAAAAATATAATGATTGAATACTTAAAAACATACATGCATAGATTATAGTAATATCAATATTTAAAATGCAATACAATGAATAGGAATTACAAATCTAAATATCCTCTTTTAAGATTTTTTTTTTTTTAATTTTGTACATAGATTACACAATTAAGCTTATCAATATGACATTAAGAAGAGGAAAATTGCTCTTGTAAACAAGTGCTCCACAGGCTCTTATTTTAAAATCCTTTTTTTTTCCAGCAGAAATTAAGATTTACTTTCTTACGCAATTTTCAAACATGAGATAGTAATATTCAGTGCATTTCTTATGAATATCACTGTATTACATAAATAGCTTATTTTTTATATACAAAATAAATGAGTTATTACCATTATAGACAACTATCAGTTCTACTTTCATATGTATATAAATTCACCAAATGGTCATGTTTGTTAAAAATATGAATAGACTTACAAGTGCAAAAGTAATTGGTGGTAATCAAAAAATCATTCCAGTAGAAGGGCCAGGCAGAATGGCTTAATTAGTGATGGTATGAATAGAAAAATTTATAATAAAAATGCTACAAAAACTCTTAACATAGTATTATTCTTTTGACTATTCAATGCTAAGATTTGCCACTGATTCTTATTTTCAAATTGTTTAAATGGGTGTCTTAAAATTAGAGTGATTATTGAAATAATTAAGATCTTTTCCCCCTAGCATTTCAGCAGTTTCATTTTCTGGAATGGAATCCATTGAAGAATCACTAGTTAATGTTTCTAAACCACAATTTTAATAGAATACTTTGCATCTTATATTTATAATAATAAAGATTAATTGAAAAGACAGATTGAAATTACAGTCAACTAATCAGGAAATATATAACTATTTGAATTTAAAGTTATATAGTTTTACTTTCTAGTACTCAAATTTCCATTACCCTGTAATTAAAAGCAGTCTTAGTTGATTATAAGCAAGTGTGATCACTTTGTTTTGCGTTTTGATCATTTTGCATGGCTGTAATTAGGTGTTAAAAAGTTAAATATATATTATTTCAATCACATTTACAAATAAGATATATACACAAGTCTATAACTTTGAAACAGGTTAAAATATATCATTACTATAAGAGATAATATTAAGTAGGGGTAAAAGTATGCAATGATGCTTTGAAAACAAACACAATTTGCAAAACCACAAGGTGATATTGTACATTCAACCAAAAAGTAAGGCATTCGCTATTTAATGATCCAATTTTTTGTGAAATAGAATACAGCTTTTATTTTTCTATTGATAGTGTTACCTTTGATTCACCAGAGAGAATCCAATTTTTACATAAATCGCTAACTACAGTCATAAAAACAAAAACAAAAATTTTTAAATATGCAATGCACATTTTTGCCCCTTGGCCATTTACTCGTGCTTTAAACTTATTTTTATAATATAAATATTTAAAGTTGATATTAATATTTTTTTCAATTTAATGAACACTAGAAGAAGTAATAAATAGAGATAGACAGGCATTATAAAAATGCAAAGGCCTTATCATGAAAAAAAATTATCTATGATTAAATTAACGTGTGAATACATCCTAGCAATTATAAATTTCTACTTTTAAAAATTCCTCCTATTGCAAAAAAAGCTTTTTAAAATTAATGTAAATAACACGTTTGCATACCATATAATCAACTTAAATCAAATTTGTTAGAAGCAGAAACAGTCAAGAGAAGAAAAAGTAAGAGAAAATAAAGTTTCTTCCTAACAAAAGAGAAAATAAAGTTTGGATTATGAATCGGATATAAATGTGTTTTTTGTTTGCATTTAAAAAAAATAAAGAATTTTTATGTTTTTTCACATAAAATTTTCTTAGTTGTGAGGTAAAAGCATGTAATGGAAGGAGTTGTAAAATTTGTGATATTGCTGTTACTAATGCTCCAATGGAAGAGGCTCGTGGACAGAATTTAGTCAACATTCTAACTTATCCGTGCAAAATCTTAGGAAATTTAGAGAAAAAATTTTCTCGCTGTCAAAAAAAAATTGCATATTTTTGCCTTCACATATCCAACTTCAGAATTTTAGTGCAGAAATTTTTTGTAATTTTTTTCTAGATATATATATATATATACATATTATTAATCAGAGATTAGAATGACTATAATATATATTCATTTCTCTGCAGATAGATTGTAATAAACCATCTTCTGTGATGATTCTTTCCAAAATTAGTTAAATATCATGTTGCAAATAAGTAATTTTAAAATAATTCAGAACTCTTAATAAAAAATTCCATTGTAAATTTAGTGGTGCAAAACAATAATAAGTGTTGTATAAATGGTATCTCTAATGTCACTTATCAATTGTTTAATTGGCACACAGAAACTGCTATAAATAATGGATTCCTTGAGTTAGCTGAACCCATTTAAACAAAAATGCTGCCAAACATAAAATCAAAGTATCATTAATTACAAAAGTTATCAAAATTAAACATATGTTTTAACAAATTAAAAATTATACAAGATCAATGAATAATAGAAAACAAATATCAAATTACAATATTAGATAAATAATATTGAAAAAATACATCTAAAAAGCAGACAAAATACCTTAAAATATTGCCTAAATATAATTTAGATTTTGAATATAAACAGCATTACATAATTAGATCAAGTACAAATTTAAATGTTTATAAATAATGACGTGTTATTGATTATTATGAATAATAATAAATTGAAACTAATTACTTTTTGGTTCATGGTGTTGTAACAACGATTAACAGTGAAAAAAATTCATGCCAGACATTTTTTGCTAACATATTTTTCCGAAAATTGAAAAACCATTATTTTCTTTAATTACAGTTATAAAAAACACACTACCTTATTTTCCATCATAAATTGTCAAGAACACAGCCAATGTTGTACTTTCTATTGCTGAATAGGCTTTCATCTACTTAAACAAATTTTTATTCATTTCAGTAATTATGTACAACTGGACTTCTTTTGTGCATAAAAGATACATTAAAAATTAAGCATATTTGTGTGTATGCCACTTTTAACTAAAATAGAAAAATGGAACTTACAAAACTCTTAGAATTTTCTTATTTGTGGGGAAATTTTTTATTCCTCACAGTAAAATATGAAAATCTTTGGTGAGGATTTCATGACCTTTACATTGGTTGAAAAAAACGATTTGACTATTGGAAAAATATTATAGTAGGTTTAAAAAAATTCTACAAGTGATATTAAGACATCTTGATTGTTTAAAAGTAAAGTTTTATACATTTAAAGTTTTTTAAACAAAAATTTTCATTAATGACAAGTTCCAGAGATTTATCAACCCACTCCAAAGCATACAGAAATCTCAAGGTTATTTTTTTTTTTCTATAGATGACAAAATAACCTGACAACTGTAATATTTATATATATCCATATGCTTTTAAGATTATCTGATACAATTTAAAAAATTCAATATCATACATATTACACCTAAGTATTTAGTATATGACAGTACAGTATATTTAAAAGTTCAGCAGTTTATGGCAAAAAAAAAAAAAAAAAAAATATTGCTAATTTGCTATGTTATCTAAATCCATTTTTAAAATAATAAACACACTTAATCAAATTATTTAAAAAAAATATATTAATAATATCATTTTCAAATGTATGTCACATTTCTTAACAGTAAGTAAAAAGTATTTATTCATAGAAATAAAAATTATAAAAATTTTTTCATTACTAAAAGTTTCAAATTGAATGTAATTTCTTGCATTTGAATCTGTGGATCATATATTAAAAAATTTAGAATTACTTGAAATGATATAAACTAAAGTGCTCTTTTCTTGGAAGTTTCGGTAAAAACTAATTTTAAAAAATTGCTCATAAGTATTTTTTCTCAAAAAAATAATGTTAGGCACAAGCTATAGTTGATGAAAGATAATCATGATTTTTGCGAAAAGGCAAGATACCATTTATGAGCATCATATAAAAAACATTTAGAATGAAGAACAAATTAATAATTTATATAGACTTTTATTTCCATGTCGCATATAAAAATAAAATGGAGAAATTAAAAATAATTGCTCTGTTTGAATTATAGTTTTAAGTTGTTAGAAAATTCCAAATGCTTAATTTCTCTTTTTATAAAATTGAAATGATTGCTGCATGAAGTTTTTGCTTGTTTTTCATTTTAATTTGATTGGATATCCTGAGTAAATTTAAAACTTATACTAAATAATTTTTTGTTTTAGCTTGATTTATTTATGATTTATTTAAACATAACTAAATTTATTAAACTTTTTTATTCCAACTTCCATACTTTTAACTGTATAATAGTATATCATTTATAGTATTATGTAATCAACATCATACAAATAAAAAAAAAATGTTATTCTCATTTAAGATGTCACTTGCAAGGAAACTTTATCGAGCCAAATATCAGTTCAGCAGCTAAGTGTTTTATGGCAATTTTTCTTCAGAATTCTGTTTTCAGCAATGATGAGCTTAAATTTTTTTCTTTAAAAATATTGCTGCATTGCAAATCAATAAATACCATTTGAAGTTCTGAGGGCAAAAATTTCTAGATTGGTGTCAAAGTATTTTGAAAAATCTTGATGTCATTTGCAATAACATCAAAATCTAAAAAACGGAAACAAAATTTATTTTTAATGCACTAATAGGTTCAATTGGGGCCTGATGGTCGAGTGACTAGCGCTCTGGCACTCGGTGCCACAGGTTTCGGGTTCGAGTCCCTGTAATGTCATGGATGTTGACAATGGTTGGGAATCCACTATAAATTGCGTGTCCTGATCTAATATGATTGTAGAGCATAGGGCTGACAACCCTACCCCATAAAGAGAAAACCTCTCCAATCTCAAAATCTGCCAGTAAGGCAGACATCCTTGGCCCGCCATGGGGCTGTTGAGTCAATAAAGAAGAATTTGCTAATGAGCAAAAGGAATAATTACTAAATCTTCTTTGTTTCATTTTTTTAATACCCCACTCAATTTCTGAATTAACAAAGAAAGAGAGTAAGTAGCAAAAATGTGTTTATCCCCTTTTTTTAACACCTGCTGCATAATTTGTTCATTTTAGCTCTTAGTTTTCTAATAGAAAAATGCAGAAATGGAGCAGTGATTTTTTTAAAAATTTTGTTATATGAAGATTTACAAAAATGCCACTATTTTTTTTAATTGCTTTGTTTATCTTTAAATTCAATACACTATTGTGAAATGTCCTTTCCAGCATTTTATCTTTCAATCCGTTTTTCATTATTCTAATTCATTTTTATTCAAACTCTGCTTCACGAAAATCATGCTATGTTCATGTAAGAAACTAGAGCCATTGTTTGGCGGCAAACAAAAATTTTAAAAAACCATACTAAACTGTGATTTCTTTTTTATTGTTCAAAAAAAAAAAAAAAAAACTGTACAAGTGCAAATTGTCTGCAGATTGTACACCATTATGTATTAAACAAAACCATTTTATTTTTACTAGAAGTAAAGGCAAGAAATTACAGTATGTAGCCTATATAATATATAATATGTGTGATTAAATGTGATACATATTACAACTTTTTCTTATCTCAATTGGGTTATTTCATGTAAAAAAAAAAAAAAAAAAAACATAGAAAAAAAAAGAAATCAATTACTCTAAATATATTTATTATATAAAACTTTAACTTTTACCATAATTTAATTGTAAAGGTTTAAATTTATGTAAAATATCATATAAATGAAAGATAAGTGTAAATAAAATATATTAAAATACAGGTTGAAAAAATATTAAAATGTAGATTTAACGCAGCATTGCAGAAAAAAAGTATTGAAGAATTTTATTTACTAGTACATTATTTTGAGCAATTCCTTTTAACCATGGAAGTAATAAATAACCTTTACATTATACTTGTAATTTGTGGTATTACAATATTATCTTAGCAGCTAAATTAGGAAAAAACAAATTAGTAACTGAATAAGAATTTTTCGTATGGTTAAAATTTTGGTATGAATAATTATAACAATAACATAAACTTACTTCTTTCCTTTCTACCATTAGGAAATCCTAGCATAGGGTCAAATTTAGATTCAAAAACAGGCTCCGGTTCAGGAAGGTCTGGCTCCATCATATTTCCCATTTCTTAAGACTTTTTTTCCCAGTTAAATAAATATAAAAATATATACTGAATGAATATTTAATATTATTTGATGATTCTTGAGATTTAAAAAAAAAATTCTTAAAGGACTTTGAAAAACAATATTTACATTACGGAATGGCTTAAATTCAATTGTTGCCAAATATTATAGAGTAATACTTTATTTTCATTTCATATAATTTAGTTTCTGTTTTGGTTTTATTTCCATAAACAATTATTTAAAATAAATAATGAGCATTAAAAGAATCACTTAATTTTAAAAATAGAACCTTTCAGGTTCGACTTCATAATGAATTCTCCACAATCGGTCGTATTAGTGCTGGTACACCTCAAGGAAGCGTGCTCAGTCCTATTCTCTACAATATCTTTACCTACGACTTTCCTCAATGCATTAACATTTCCACTTGCCTATTTGCTGACGATTCTGCTGCTCTTGCCCAAGGTGCTTCTATTCTTTATGTCATCAATACTCTTCAAAATTTTTTGAATATCCTAGAGGATTGGATAACTAAATGGCACATCGCAATTAATGTCTCTAAATCTCAAGCCATCATTTTCCGAAAAGGACACGCCAGACAACCATATATTAATCTCTCCCTTTTTGATCAACAAATTGAATGGGCAACTAATATTAAACATCTCGGCTTAATTATAGACAATAAACTTACGTTTCGAGCTCATATTCAAAAAATCAAAGAAAAATGTTGGAAAAAATTTTATCTCACTCTACCACTCATTAATAAATTTTCTAAATTAGCTTTGTCAAACAAACTTCTTCTCTACAAACAAGTTCTTAGGCCTATCCTTACCTATGCTGCCCCAATCTGGGGTCTAGCTGCACAATCTAACAAGAAATCTGTACAAATTATTCAAAACAAACTTCTTCGTATTATCACTGGTGCACCCTGGTTTGTCCGCAACTCTACAATTCATCATGATTTAAAAATTGATTTTATTGATAACTATATTACTAAACTTTCTAGAAATTTCTTCAATACCATTGCTACTCACGAAAACCCTCTCATCAAGGCACAAACAATATTTACGCAACTGAATGGAAAATACAAGTATCCTTTCTCTACTTCTAAATGGAATCGAAGCCTCAAACCACCATAATTTCCTGCTCACTTACCGCTTTTTAGATATTTTACTTCAACGCATATTTACTGATCATAAATTTCTCCATCACCGATGATTTACATTTTTCTTATTTTCTTCTTTTTTTTTCTCTCAAATCACACGATTACTATTATCTATTTATCATGACTTTTCTTTCCTACTGCCTTCACATACCATTGAGTAGATGAACGCTTCGCGTTCAGGCACTCGACATCTTTATTCAACAATGATGATCACTTAATTCATTCTCAATGATTAAAATATAAATTGGCCATAACATGAACACTTAACAGTAATATTTATTTTTATCCGAAGTGAGTCGAAAGTCAAAGCTTCAAAACACTTTTCGCTAATGAGTGGCTCTTTCATGATTTCGAGCTTAGGTTTGGTTTGGTTTGTCGCTCTACGGTTATCTAGTGCACACTTTAGGCTAAACAGACCGTAACCTATAGTTTAAAGTGGATTCCGAACCACTACAAACATCCATGGCAGCGCTGGGATTCGAACCTGAAAGCTGAGATACCCAGCGCCAGAGCGCTTGCCACTCGGCCGACAGGCGTCCATGATTTCGAGGAGACTCAAGGAAGCACCTTTGCTACTTCCTTTCTCCGATAATTCCTTACCTTTCGTACATTCTCTGGTAACACTACGCACACACACTCATCATTTATGTGGATTTGATCCATCATTATTAAGGACCAAAACTTATCCTTTTCAATAGATTTGTTTTCCGATATGTTTAATTTGCACAAAAAAAACAGCAACTGAGGAGCATATTCTATTTCAATGCATTACATATGAAAAATTGAAAAAGTTTTTTGATCACAAGGTCTTATCGTTTTTGATATGACTAACGACGCTTATACAAAACTATATCAACTATAAAATTCCTACTGAAAATTACCTAATATTCTAGCGTTAATTTTTTAGATGACAGAAGTGATGTGCAACATCTAATTTATGTATATATACATTTGTTGTTGTTGGTAGATTTTCATTTCATATCTTTGGAGAAAGTTAAACTTTCTTAATTACAAATCTTTGTTGTTCTTATCTGATTTATATGAGAATTGTTCTTCTCAATTGTGTTTGGATAAATTGAGATAAAGCAGCTCACGGAGTACAAATCTCAATAGTCAAGTCAAAACAAAATTTCTTCAAAAATGTAAACAGTGGATGATGGGCACTTCATCTCAAAATAGCTATTCTCAAAACACTTAGTCCAAGTCAAAATAGTCTAATAAAAAGGTGGCTAATATATTTTATACGTATTTTTATCTACATTAAATGAAAATTTATTAAAAGCCGCAACAATAAATAGACTCAAGATTTCTGTGGTTTGAGAAAAGTTTTTACGATTAATAAAGGCTATTGCAATTTGTACTGGAATTTTGTTATTTATTAATGAAACAGCTTATAAGTAAATTCATGTGATAATACGTTGTGAAATTCTCTTCAGCAGTTGTAAGTTTTTACTTGTGTATTATTTAATGTTAAGAAACATACTACTTATATAAATAACCATTATATATATATATATATAATACTAATATTAAAAAGATATTTTTCTATAAAAGAAGAACATTTGCTTTAATTATCGAAGTAATAGTAAATTCTTTAATTTCCCATGTATATAT
Source organism: Caerostris darwini (assembly GCA_021605075.1). Lineage (NCBI taxonomy): Eukaryota > Metazoa > Arthropoda > Arachnida > Araneae > Araneidae > Caerostris > Caerostris darwini. The sequence goes on from BPLQ01012839.1 coordinate 507,419, forward strand.
CATTCATTTTCATTGTATATATATTTCATACCTTGCATAAATTTTCTAGATTAATATGTTTGAAAATACATGTTTTCAAACTTGATTAAGATTAAAAAAATTTTTTTAATTGATAACATATTTCTAAAAGCTATACAGCATTCAAATGGGTATGTAGATCGTTAAAAATAAGAAATATTTGAATAATGATATTCTATATTTTAATTTATTTGTTAACTTTTTTTTATTATTATTATTTGTGTTCTTATGAATGAAAAGTGTACTTATTACAAAAGATAATTTCAATTTGCTTTAAATTAGTAGTATTCCATTTTATTATTATCAGTTAAGTAATCTTACATGTAAAGAAACTCATTGACAACACACCCAGTAATGATATTACAGTGAAAAAATTAATTTTTTAATTCAATATTATTACAAATAAGTCCATTATTAAAGTAAATAAAATAATTTTTTATTAGACATTTTCATTCCACTTATAGTTTTTTTATTTATAATTTTTAAAACTATTGTAAATATTGTATGATTCAATTTATTTGTGTTAAATATTTTTTTAATTTGTATTATGGGTACTTCTGATTTTAACTTAAAAAGTTCTAGAAATGAGCAATAAGAGTTTTCTAAATATTTAGATATTCTGTTATACTGTAGTAGTTTTAGAAAGAGGTAGTCTAAAAGTATTCAAATTTAAAGAAATTATTTGATGAATACATTTTCAAACTTTACTTACATGCAATTAAAAAAAATTTGTAATATTAACATTTAAAAAAAATCTAATTATAGATATACTGAAAGAGAAATGCATAATTGTTTATTTAAATTTAATCTGTGCATAAATTTTAAAAATATTGCAAAAACTGTGTTTGCCATGTTTGAAATTATTACATTAACTGATAAAATAATATGTCTAATTTAAATTAAAATTGCTACTAATGTATCATTGTGTATTCAATAATTCATTTTAGTAGGCAGATAGTTTTTTTCTTCTTTCTTTCATAAATGACAGGAAAAGATGCATTATAAAAAATTATAGATTATTGTAACAAATTATAGACAAATAATTTAAATTAAACATTAAATTTTAGTTAATTGCATTGTTTTTTTTCATTTATTTTTATAAGAAAATTATATTTCCTTTGTTAAATGTTGATAATAATCAGGAAACAATTGTTATCATCATCATTGGTGCAACAGCCCCATGGTGGACCAAGGCCTACAGGCAGATTTTAAAACTTGAGATGTCTTCTTTTTATGGGGTAGGGTCGTCAGCCCAATGCTCTACAGTAATATTAGACTGGGACCTATGGTTTAAAGTGGATTCCGAACCACTACAAACATCAGGACTAGAACCCAAAAACTGTGGTACCAAGCTCCAGAGTGTCAGCCACTCAGCCCCCAACAATTGTTATACTTTATTTAATAATTATGTTAATTCTCAGTAATAAATTTGTTTTTCTTTCAGATCTAATTAATTTAACCATGGAACCAGTTGAAAAATGTCATATTTTAATTGGCTGCACTGGAAGTGTAGCTAGTGTAAAACTACCAGAACTTCTGAAATTATTATTGAAGCAAGCAATAGATGGAAGACACATGGAAATCAAAGTCATTGCTACTAAAAATGCATTCCATTTTATTCCAATGAGAGAAATGCCAACCAGTGTTATTGTATACTCTGATGAAGATGAATGGTCTACCTGGAAAGAAATGTCCGATCCTGTTTTGCATATACAATTACGTCGATGGGCTGATGCTCTTGTTATTGCACCCTTGGATGCCAACACATTAGCTAAAATGGCTAATGGTATTTGTGATAACCTGCTGACGTGCACAATCCGAGCTTGGGATCGAATGAAGCCACTGTTTTTCTGCCCAGCTATGAATACATATATGTGGGATCATCCATTGACAGCTAAGCATGTTAAAGAATTGAAGGAATTGGGTTATGTTGAAATTCCTTGTGTAGCAAAAAGATTGGCCTGTGGGGATGTAGGTCATGGTGCTATGGCTGAAGTAGGCACTATTGTTAATGAAGTTGTTTCTCGTATGTTCTAAGGACCAAAAGTTGAAAATAATTTACTTTACATATAAGTATGTAAAGTAATTATTTTCAGTTATTGTCGAGAAGTCAAATTTTATATATAATATATATTAAATACAAAAAATATTTATATTTTAATAAAAAAAAAAAATGAATACATTTTATGCATAATAAATTATGTACTTGTTTTGAAATCTATGTTAATTCTAAAATAAAATGTTTAGTAGTTTAAAAACAAATTCAATATTTGTGAAAAAAATTCTTATGAAATAATATTTTCAAAAAACAAAATTTTTTAAAGTAAAATATTACATTGTTTAGTTTCTTGTATATTATTATGTATGCTAAATGCTATTTTTTAAATATATAAAATTGATTTATTAAATTGTTATTAAGTGTGTTTTATTATGATAGTGAAATCATGGAATTGTTTCTTTAAATATAATATTAAATTGTTAGCTTATATGTGAAATCCAATGTGAAGTTTGCTTCATGATTTAAAAATGGTAAATGAAATTGAGAAAATCTATGAATTAGCATAGGCAGCTTTCTCTGCAATTTTATAATTTTGTTATTTTCTAAACTAATTGTAATTTTTTTTTTGTACCAAATATGATAAGCACCTAGCAACAAATGTTTTCTGTTTTTGTAATCTTGTGTCTATATATTTAGATCAAAAAGAATATTATATGTGAAAATAAATGCTTTAAATTGGAGAATAAAAAGTTAACATAATATTAAATATAATAAGTTGCTAACTTTTTATTCTATCATCTGTGTAGTACTGAGATGTTAAATTGAATAAAATTTTTTTGTTTTATTATAAATTATTTTATAACATTAGAATATATAAATAAAAATAAATATTCTAATTTTTGAGATTAATCTTTATATTTGCTAAATATATTTTAATCTTTATATCATTTGTATATATCAATTTGTGAAAGTATTTATATGAGATTACTTATTAAAAGTATTAGATGAGATTATGAAATTAAAGTGATTTGTTGTTTATTGTTGTTTTGCTTTAAGTATGTATTTTTTGAATAAAACTATGAAATAATTTCTTACCAGATTTTTACATACAGCAATAAGAAACATGATTTTTTAAAGCAATTTAATATATTTAACTTTTAAAAATGTATAATATTCATTGATAGTAATAATAGGCAAATATTGGTTGCATCTCTAAGCAACTATTTGAATAATCAAAATGTATTATGTTTAATATATAAGTATGGTTTAAATATTTAAAAATTTCATAAAATCTAAACTCTTTATAAAGAGATAAAATAAATATCAAGTAATCCATTTGAAATAAAACGATTACCTTATTATGATAATAAATATTAAGTTTTAGAATTCATACTTTTCAAAATGAAATTAAAAATGTCTTATATCAAATGCAATGATAATTCATTAATCAGCAATAAGAATTTTTAATGTTTTCAATTAAATATTAATACACTTTTAATATAGAGCTAATACATCTGTTGCTTCTTTATTTATCCTTTTAAAAAGAAAGGAAAAAATTGAAGAAAGAATTGCTATTTATTTTATTTGATTTGTAAATTTTACAGAAATATAATGCAATACTAATATTAAAAATATATATTAATCTACAGGAATTGACAGTTTTGTAAACTTGACATAAATATGTGCATTTGTAACAATAGAAGCAATGTTTATGGAGGAAAATTTTATAATACTAATATTAAAAAAATAACAATATATTATTCATAAAATTTTAAAGTGCAACCTTATATTTTAAATAAAATTTATAGTCTAATTTAATAACTTGGTTAAACAAGATAGACTTCTCTTTAATACTGTTTTTAATAACTTTATATGAGCATACATGCAATTCAAACAGTATACATATTTCATAATTTAACAAATACAGAATTATTCTTTAGCATGTGAATACATGATTTCATCGAACAAACATGTATACAACACAAATATTTTTAAATACTAATTTGGAATGAGATATATTCAAAAACATGAATATAAAGATGATTCTATTTATCTTATTAACAAAATATAAATATATCATATAAAAATTTACGAAGTTGACAATATATATCTGAGTAAAAGAGCTTGTTATTAATATACAAGCAATTATTAATTGGATAAATACCACAAAAAATTTAAATTAACACATTAAAAAAACATGTAGAGAAATCAATAAATGTAATAACAGAACAGAAGAATTTAATCATTATTTTACGATTAAATATTCTAACAATTTAGTGAGATTAAATCTACAAACATAGCAAATCAAGCCTGTGGAATTTTAATGTTCCTATAATATCTACAAATACATAAATTTAAATCAAGACATAATTACTATTCCTTCAAAAAGTATAATTTAGGTAGAATATTTAAGAAAAGAGTTATTTTTTGAGTTAGCAGTCCATTGAAAAGAGTCAATATGAATGGATGAGATGAATAAATTTCGATTCAGATATAAATAGTTGAATACATTTATGTGAAAAAAGCAATTTTTTGTTCTAGGAATATTTCAAATCATAACATCACTTTTTAATATACATGAACCATTCCAAATAAGAAAGTCCAAAACAATATGTATGTTATTAATCCGCCAAAAAACCCACTAGTCAATAACTGGGTTCTGCTGCGGAAATACTTTTCCCATTTTGCGCCGGCTTTCCCTAGTAAAAATAACCACAACACAACAGCAGTGGATACATAAAATGCAAATCCCAACAGACCGGTTAAACCTAAAATTCCAGCAGTACTACCAGATAGAGCTGCCATGGAAGTACGACAGTATTCCAGCAGAATTAGGTTATGACGAACTGCTCCTTCGCTGTACGCAACAATCTCGCCTTTTTCTTTTCTGTATTTCATTTTGTTTAAACTTTTGGACATACTACGGTAAATGTACGATTCTTAATAGAAATTTTATTTATTCCAAACTACGAATACCTAGTCATGTTTATTTACTAATGATGTATTTCCTTATAATGTACTGTTGAGAGGATTATTACCTGTATTGGGGAAAATCGTAGTTTTCAAATTTGCGTTAATCCTTTGACGCACTAGAACTGTATTTTAAAAGTTGATCTAATAAATTCAAAGATAACATTAAAAAATAATATATTCGCTATCATTCTATTTTTTGCAGTGCCTGATGGTGCATAAGATCTTCATTTTATGTCGAAATGATTTAATACGTTCTCATGCAAAAAATCTCTTTTCTGAACATCACCGCCCATCCTGCATGGCGTCTACCATTAGTCCCCTGGTCATCGCGAGTCTTTCTAGTAATAATTTCCTCCTGGTACATTCTTTGAAAATAATTATAGAACGATTTAATAACTTAAAAAATGTTTAGGTAATAATTTTCGCGGAAGAAGTTTAATAAACCGCAAATGACGAAAAAAAAAAAAAAATTGAAAATAATTAATATGTTAATAAAAAGCATTTGCGTTCAACACTTATTCTCAATTAGTATATTGTATTTGATTTGACTGATTTTTACTTACAATCAATCAAAATCTACATGAATGCATCTTTATTAATGCATTTCTTAATTTCTTACAGCACATCGGTGAGTTAGCTTTCCATTATGCATGCCATGAACAACCCACTAATGGATAATGAAGGGCAGTTATCTTCCAGGAGGACTGCAACGGACGCTTCCAATAGATTCAAAGCTGAGCGTTCTTACACACTAGCTATTCACAATACCATTATGCCATAAGTTCAGTTAATCAGTTATATTGAAGCAACATTTGGATTTAAACAGCTAAATTAAACTGAATTAATGATGATTATTTTTTAAAAAAATCAAATCCCAAATTTATAGATGGAAAGTAAAATTATGATAAACTGCAAAATAGAAATTTAAAAAAAAAATTCATATGTATATAGGAATAGTAGTGTTATATAGGTATTTCCTTAATCTTATATAGAGTTATGAAATCGAGCAAAAGTATGTAATTTTCTAAAATAAAATATCCTAATTAAATGTGCTTGAATAAATCAATGTAACTATTTATTGAAATTATGCCATTTATTTGAAAGAAAATAAAATGAAATAATTCAACAAAAATCATTTTAAAAATAATCTGCGTTTTTCAGTTGAAATTATAAGTTGAAAATTTTTTATTATATAAAAATGCTGAAGGATTGATTTAATTCGGGCAATATGAAATCATGAGATGGAAAAATAAGTTAGGAAACAGAAAATATGCTCCTTAGAGCAATTATAAAGACTGTCAAAAAATGTTCATCGAAAAAAGAACAGATACCGGACAATCAGTAAGAAAAAACGGGATGTATGAAACTCGGGACATTGATGCAAAATTTATATCTGTTATGTATGCTCTCCCAAATTGATGAATAAAGTTTTGTAGGATTTTGTCTGATTTGCTTTCAAAGTGCTTGAGTTTCTGCTTCATTCGAGGAGGTGATTACTTTGTACACCGGGGAGAAAAATTAAAGGAACAACAATAAAAAGGTGCTTTATGTTTTTTCTATTCAGTGAACTGCAATTAAAGATGATTTGTTGATAACTCAATGTCAACGTTATCACTTAGCTCACCTTCACTACAGAAAAATAGATGGATTTTTTGAGCCTGTTCTTTCTGCACATGTGAAAAACAATGCACGTGAGTGATATGAAGTCCAATTGCAAGGATTGTACAAAGCACCTTTTTACAAGGTTTGTACAATCCAATTGCAAGGATTGTTGGACAAAGTTTCCGCCTGCAATAGGTGGAATATGTAGTGTAGAATATATTTGGCTGAGTGTGAGAAATGGCGTGCAATAGGGAGAATGGCATCAGTCTCTCTCTCTCTATATATATATATTGATATTGGTTTTTACAAAGTTATATTTTTATCCGTTTTTGTTTTTGGAAAATATTTAAGATTTCTTCTTTCTTTGGTGATATATTTTTATATAACAAACAATCCATTTAAGTGCATTTCAGATTAAATAATTTTTTAAATATTTCATAGTTGAAAACAACTTTTCAGCAGTGCATGTTATGTTAGAATCAAGGTGACTAAAATTTTTAAAAGTTTGTGAATTACTCAAGAAAATTTCTACGTTGCACTCTTGCAAAGCTTCTAAAGCAGTTAATGTTGTTAACCTTCTATTGCAGTTCTGTTGGGAAAGAAATTTCTTTTTCCATAGTTGATATTTTACAATCAAAATATAATACTAAAATCTGAAAAATGTTTCTTTCAATAATTCATAATAAAATTTATTTTCAACTGTAGATATGAGGTAATTCTCCTAAAATATTAAAGGAATTCATAACTGCTTTGTGTTAATCTTTCTCTAAGATGTAAAATTAAAGCATCCAAAAATTGATATCCTAAAATAAGATCCAGGTAATTCAGCTTCAATATTAAAATGCTAAGGATTTTTTTTTAAATCGTGGAACAACAATTCTATAGTTATTGTTTATTATTTGTTTAAAAATGGATTCCAATTTTAGAAAAATAGAATTGAAACTAATCTCTGGTTAACTGAGAATCATTTCCAAGTTCTTTTGCAATATCTTCGCAATGTTGAACTCCAACTAAGAGGTCCACTGGCTTCAGTTTCAAAATCCTAGATAAGAACAACGTAAGAGAAAATATATTTTTTCTATCGAAAATAAAGTAATGACTAAATGGGAATTTCTCAACAAATTTAAAAGAATGTAGGCCACAGCAGCCGAAACCTTTATTTTTATTTATTTCTTTTTTCTTTCTAATGCAGCTGACAAACACTTAGACAGCTTGATCTTGGATGCCTTAAGGCAAGCGCTGCCCAGACGTACTCACTTTGCATTACCCAGGACGCGCGTGCAACTTGAAGATAAGCCACGGACGCGGAGTAACAATGTCCCCCGCAAAGCTCTACGATCCTATTAGGACCGGAACCTACTTTTTAAAGTGGATTCCGAACCACTACAAACAACCACGGCACCACCGGAACTCGAAACCTGTGGTACCGAGAGCCAGAGCGCTAGCCACTCGGCCATTCAGGCCCTCCTTATGCCAATTTCCAATTAAATGAAGAGTCTGAATCATGTGTCAATTTGCCTTGATCAACAAAACTGTTCTGGCTCCATGCAAAGACGTCTTGGAGATCAGAAGAGGAGACTTTAATGCTATAGTATTACTTTAACTGTAACTTTATGCTAACAGCCTCGTTATCTACCTGAGGGATCTATCATCTCTGAGAGAGGTGCCAAAAACTACCAGAGATCTTTTTTTCATTGGCTATATTAGTCGATTAGGAAACAGAAATTTATGTTAATTTGTCTCCTTGTACATATTTGTATTATTGTGAAATTAATGTCATAGATTTGTAAATTTAATGTTTTCAAATATGTGTTGGTTTTATTCTATTCTATCAATAAATAACATTACTGTTATTGTTTTTTTTACCCGTTATGGATTAGTTTTAAGTATGTATTTCAGGTTTTGTAGCTTAATATACGACATGGTAGCTAGACGACCTTTTTTTTGGCGACTATCAATATCATTGGCTATAAAAATTATATAAATAGATACATATTATATAATAATTAATTAAAATTATATAATCTAAATATTAATATAAAATATATGTTATTATTCTTTTAAGAAAATGCGAGTAAGAAAAGAGAAAAATGTCGATACAGCGCCAATTCTAGTACGAAAAGATTTGGAGATGATGTCCTTGCTAATAGGATAGTAAATGATTACAAAGTCAAAAATAATTGAAAGAAATAATTATTGCGTTATTAAGATGTAAGGTTATCCGAATTAAAAATTAATTTACTGCTAATTATAACTTTAAGTTATTAATTTTTGTTTTAATATAATTTATTATAATTAATGATTCCGGAAGTGTGAATTAAATAATGTATCGTAATTTGGCGACACCGATTTGAATATAAGGTCATTCAAAGTCAAAAATCTTCTGTTATGTGAACGTTTTCAACTGGTAAAATGTCTAATGGTCGATAATTAAGTTTAATTTGAATAATTTATTTCATTTTATTAATACCGAAGTTATAGTTGACAAAGGATCTCAATAATGATTGTAATAGTTACATAAATTCATTTATTTAAATGATATATGAAATCTTTTGGGTTTTTCAACATTTTTAGTATTTTTGTTGTCGTTTCTTATCCCACTTGGTTGACAGCAACATCTAGACGAAGTCCAAGAACCCATGTGGTCTCATGGGAGGAGGGAAAGGGGGGGGTAGTTTCTATCGTGATGGGGTATCTGCAGGTAGAAATCTGACTTCGCCTCGTGACGCTGATTTTTATGGGGTAGGGTTGTCAGCCCTACATCCAATAGTCATATTAGACCTAGATCTATGGCTTAAAGTGGATTTCGAACAAATACAAAATCCACAGAACCACCGGGACTTGAACCTGAAGCCTGTGATATCAAAGGCCAGGGCGCTAGACAACTGGTCATCAGACCGTTTTAGTATTTTTAAATATAATCAGTATAATTATAATAGCATGGTTAATCTTTAAAATATTATTATTATGAATTTTAACAGTTGGAATATATGAATAATTTTAATAAATTACAACTATTAAATTTTACCCTATAAGTTCATTTAATAATCTAATTTTTAGTTGTAATTAATTTGGTTCGTCTATAGAAGCTTTCATTACTTTTATTGGTCTTTTTTTTACATAATTTTTAAGCATTGTTAAACACTGCAAATAAAATTTTTCATGCCCAACTCGTGGCTCAATGGCAACGTACGTCGCTGGTAAACATTAGAGCTGAGGTTCAATGCGTTTGAGGCATTGTTGTAGACACTGTTTCAAAAAACGGGGAGACTTGACTTCTTTTGTGATGTTCAGCATCTTAGTCAGACTACTGGTAGGAGTTCTCATGAGTCAGACTACCTGGTAGAAGTTCTCTATTTTACTCCCATAAGGTACGAAAATGTGGGGTAGCTCCACCTAAACGTCCCCTCAGAAGGCATTTCTCTTCTTCTTCAGCGTCTCGAGCCAAGTCAGACTTCTACCTACGGGTGCTCCATCACAACAGAAGCTGCAACCTTTTTTATCCTTCCATGACTAGACTACTCATGGGATATCCATCCCACGTTGCCGGACACTGAGGAATAATTACAACAAAAAAATTTTTCCATTCATGCTTGATTGTAATAATATAATCTTCAATATAGTCATGTGTTAACATGTAGTTTTATTTAATCATATTGACTTACTATTTAGTTTACCTGAAGTTTCAATCCAATGGCGGATTTGTTGTAGACATTGTTTCAAAAAACGAGAAGACTCGATGTTGTTTGTGATGTTCATCATCCTACCTCGTGAGTCGGACTACCTGGTGGGAGTTCTCACACGATACGCAAATGCAGGGTAGTTCCTTTAAAAGTCCTTCAGGAAAGCACTCTTCTCCTTCAGTATCATGGAGCCAAGTCAGACTTCTACCTACGGGGGCTCCGTCACAACAGAAGATACCCCCCCGCCTTCTCTCCTTCCTTGAGATCACACGGTTTCTTGGACTTGGTCTAGATGTTGCTATCTACCAAGTGGGATAAGGAAAAAAACTGTTGGCAAAAACACAATCTTTTTGTTTTAAATAACTTGGGACATATCTAATTTAATAATATTATGTCAAATGTAAGTTTTAATTTTTATCCTCTGTTTTGAAATTGACTTTCTTGTACTTCCTGCTATACTAGCTGGGCTGAAAAGTTCATAGGCTGACACATAGATGGCGCTACTAGTATTAAATCCATGTGAATTTTAGTTAGCCCTAACCTTCAAAAGACACGTGTATAAATTTGACAGCTGTTGCACTATTAGTATGTGAGTTATAGCATTTTTAGTGAAGCTATAGCAATTTTAATGTTTATCACGTGCAGTCCACTCGGCTGATTGTCGATTGGACTCCGGTGTGAAATGATGGAGAGATGTTTCATCCATTGTCACATATCGACGCAAAAATTCGGGTTTATTACGATTGAACAGCTCCAAACACTGCTTAGAATCCTCATTCGTTGTTTTGGGTCGATTGGGAGCTCGCGCGGCACCCACTTTGAACAGAGCTTTCGCATAACCAAATATTCATTCACGATATGTCCAACACGTTCCTTTGATATCTTTAGGTTCTCAGCTATCTCAATCCACTTCACTTTACGGTTATCAGAAATTATTTTGTGGACTTTTTTGATGTTTTTGTCGGTAACAGCCTCTTTGGGTCGTGCATCGTCCTCGGTGCTCATTTCGCCTCGTTTAAATTTAGCAAACCACTTCTCTACGGTTGATTTTCCTGGTGCAAAGTCCGAATAATGTTTATCAAGCCAAGCCTTGGCTTCAATAGTATTTTTTTTCGCCAAAAAGCAATGCTTGATTAACACACGAAATTCCTTTTCATCCATTTTCTTCAAACTAACAAAAGTTGCTTCACTAAAATTAATCGACAATCAGCCGAGTGGACTGCACGTGATAACACTAAAATTGCTGTAACTTCACAAAAAATTCTATAACTCACATACTAATAGTGCAACAGCTTTCAAATTTATACACGTGTCTTTTGAAGGTTAGGGCTAACTAAAAATCATATGAATTTAACACTAGTAGCGCCATCTATGTGTCAGTCTACGAACCTTTCAACTCACCTGTTATAAAGCATAATCTTTTGAAAGCTCCGCACATATTTTGCCAAAGTTAAGATTAATTGACTAGAGAATTTCGCTAGTTTCTCCATTGTAAAAAAAAACTGGTAAAATGGAGAACATAACAAAAATCTTCTTTCAGGCAGAATACTTATACCACCTAACGATAATTATAATATGATGTTTAACGTAAAAATCAATTAACTAACAGAATCAATTAATTCTTCGCTCTGAATAACGGGATCAGTATCATGGGAAATATTTTCTAGTTTGGAGACCAAATCATCATTATATCTCCCAGTCAACGATCAGACTACATTAATAAAAAAATAAATAAAATAATTAAAGTAAATTGCTACTTTATGTTTCATTCATCTATAATATAACGTTATAAAGTTAGTCACATAAAATTTAGTATCAAGATTGACCTTTCACTTGAACTACAAGATTATCAGTATTAGCATGGGAAATCTTTTCTAGTTTGAAGATCAAATTATCATTCCATCTCGAGTCAACGACCAGTTTAAATTATTCAAAAATAATAAAAGAATTTAAACAAATTGCTACTTCAAGTTTCATTTACTTATAATATAATGTTATAAAATTAGTCATATAAAATTTAGTATCAAAATTGACCTTGAACTGAAAGATTATCTGTAGTGGCGTTAGTACCTTTTCTTCTCACGAGAAGAGTTTTGGCATTTCATTGCCAGGAGTTTGGTTTAGTCTATCTTGTGCACACTTTAGGCTAAACAGACCGGAACCTACAGTTTAAAGTGGATTCCGAACCACTACAAACATCCATGGCAACGCTGGGACTCGAACCCGAAACCTGGGGTACCGAGCGCCAGACTGCTAGGCACTCGGCCTCCTCATTCCCAGGAGAGATGAATGTGTGTAATTGGACAAATATATAATATACCCATCACTCAAATTTGTCAGCAGACGAGCTTTATTGTGGGTAGTTATATTACGCTCAATTAGAGTTTAATACTAATGAGATCAACCTGTCACCCAAATCTGATAACAGATATTTAGCGTCTTGTATAATGTGACCTCATGAAATTAGCGATTATCTGTGCGATCTTCACAGGTCGAAACAACTACAGATTGAATATGAAATATACTATGAGCTGTTCCATCGTGATTAGTGATAAACCACGTGTTGAGAAATGTCTACTCCAATGAGAAGTGAGGGAAACTGACCTCCCCCCACACCTTCTTGACGGATTGTCTTAAAAGGAGTTTTTTTTATTGGTGAAGAGGAGAGAGTTCTGCAACGAGTCGACCAGAAGTGTTGTTTTTTCTCTGAAGCGGCTGAACAGGTAGAATTTTCCCCCGTTTTTCAAAGTGAACCCCTTGTGGTTTCGTGTATTACGTCGTGTGATAATGAAGGCCTGCCGCAGACCACGTGTTTAAGATTCGTCGTAGACTCGAGAACTCTGAAGCTCTCCGTACTTGGAGTGAACTGCACTTGTGTATCTAATTTATATCTTTAATTTTCATTTCTGTGTAAATAAAGTTCAGCGTGTGTATATATATATATATAATGCTTGTAAATAAAAATTAAAGAGCTCCCATGAACCTGAAATTAGACCTCTTCTTGAAGCCGTCATAAATCTAGTATAGACCTGAGACGCTACAACGTCACTATTATTTAAGAAAATCGCATAGATTTTTTGAGGTTTTTGTTCATAATCCTTACAACATGTTATTTACATTATTTATTCCCGATAGAGGATTTAAAATGTAGTTGAAGAGAAAAAGGAAAATAATCGGCTTTGCAATCCAAGCAAATTATTGAATTACTGAAATAGCAGAATAAATAGCAGAATAAATAGCAGAATAATAGCAGAATATGGCAAACCATATTATAGATTATTACAGACTTTGTACAGACTATTCCATGTTATTGGAATAATACGCGGGCAAAGTCTCTTGACGAAAAAGTTGAAACAATGAATACATTTTTACTATAACAACTTCTGCTGCAATAATGGACGTTAAACTGTAGGTCCCGGTCTATTTAGCCTAAAGTATGCATAAGATGACCGTAGAGCGACAAACCAAAACCAAAGCTGTAATAATGGTGTCAATCAATCTGCAATATCTATTTGGGGGGCATCAATGCTCTTCAAGACCTTTTTATGCCTTAACGGAGACTGGTAGCTATGCGCTTAGGAATATTTGAGTATACTGTATTTAACAATAACCTAACAGCAAATCTGTGGTGCAATAAAAAATAGATTGTCCGAAATGACAGTGTTATTTAACAATATTGCACCTAACTTTTCAAATCTCGGTTTTTCCTGCACATTTTAAACTTTTGAGTGAACATGACTTTTTACAAGGACATCTTTGCCGGATTGGCGTGTCCAATATTCCTGGCAGTGTCCTGTGTCCTTCAGGCACTTTATGAATTTTACGCATTTAATATGATGCCTTGCGCTCTCTTTTATGAACTGTTCTCCAGTTGGGGCTTGAATGGCCGAGTGGCTAGCGCTGTGGTGCTCGGTACCACAGGTTTCAGGTTCGAATCCCGGTGGTGTTATGGATGTTTGTAGTGGTTCGGAATCCACTTTAAACCGTAGGTCCCGGTCTCATATGACCGTAGGCATCACAGAGCCCAATCAGATTTCTCGCCCACATTATTCAAAAACTGTAAAGGGGCAACTCAGCTCTAGGCACAGTGATGTGGTGTGGTGTAGTGTAGTAGTACAATTGTTCCTCAGATAGTTTTTATAACAAAGGCTGGTTTTTATTGGTTTGCTAGAGGGCTTATGGCCTCCGCTCCGACGTAGTAAAAAAATATTTAACAATAATTAATGATATTTTTTTTTACATTTTGTTATTTATAAACGACAAATAATTACCGCTTTTTGAATAGAGCATTGAAAATGAAGGAACGTAAAAATTTGTAGCTTTATGTAAGTTATAGGTATTACAGGCAAGTATTTTGATTGTAATTTTTAAGAACAATTTATAAAAACAGAGAAAACCTGATCAATTCCCACCAAGAATTTATGTACCACTATTCCTATATTTCTTGAAACCTTTGAACAGTGAACCAACAAATATATATAGAATATATCAATAAGTATATGAATAGAAATATATATATAGATTATATCAATAAATATACGAATAGAAATATATATAGAGTATATTAATAAATATATGAAAACAATATATCACGAAACACATAAATAATGAACCACTATTCATATATTTCTTGATATATTTTCAGAAAAATAGAAATAAATTTGCTAAAAACTGACAAAACTATTCAGAAATTTATAGAAATGAATTATTTCTCCAAAAGAAACTTTATGTTGAAAATTGCTGCAAGAAACGCAAATATTCATATTAAAAATAATGTTAAGTAAAAAAGTAAATACAAAGTATATTATAAAGTAAATTTCCATGGAAATTAAACATTTTCTCTTATCAGCGATTATTCATAATCCAATATTTTTGCTTTCGAAAATGCAATTGAATCTATGCGTTGACAAACAATGACTCAAAACAATGACTACAACGCACTCCACCATCTTCAACGAACTCTGATCCATTCTCTACGCATGCATCTTTTCTTTTTCTTTTTACAGATAAATGTCCCCGTGTTTCACTTATAGATACCACAAAAAGTCTACTAATGAGTAGAAAGGAATGTGTTATCTTCCGGAAAGACTTTCAAGGAAAATAGCTCACGGGAGAGAAGACATAAAGGCATGCTATATTTGTACTCTCATAGGAGAGAAGACATAAAAACATTAGCTACTGGTACTCTCATGTGAGAGAAGACATGAGCTACTTGTACTCTCATGTGAGAGAAGACATGAGCTACTTGTACTATAAAACTATAAAAAAAAAGCATAATTATAAAATATCTGTATGATTTTAAAGTTTTATCTCCATTCCATTAATTAAAATTTAACTTTCCATAGAATTCTTTTGCAAAGGTTTTATGGCACATTAGATTTTTTATACGACTTTGTAAAAGAGCTTAAATAAGTCACATTGAAAAGATCCAGCGAAAGAAATCTTGTGGTATTGTACTAATGACTTAACTCAGCAGACGCGTCACACATTAAACAAAAGATTTTTTTCTTACACGAATTATTACTTCTTAATTACCATATTTACGATCTGGGAACTCGAGAAGGAACAACAGCTTCAAACTAACTAATCTAATTAGGCACAATTAGAATTGCGTATCGGGCACTCCAGAATGTTCCTTTTTTTTTCTTTAATAAGTTAAGTAAAATTTGTAAAAATCAAACCTTTTTAATTGACTAACTAATAGATGCTCAAAGCATCATTAATATCAATTTAACCTTAAATAGCAAGTATATAGGAGAAGGTATTTGAAAATCTAGAGTTTTAGTGGCTCTGCCTTTATTCCAAAGTCACGATTGGCTAACAATAAAGGCAGCTGTGCTTACAAGAAAGCTCAAAGTTTCAGACATCATTGTTCGATGTTATTAAAGTTTTCATTTAAATGTAAAATTGCATGAGAAGGCTCTGCTTGATAGTGGAGTGTACTTTGTAGGGTTGAAATGACGGAGCTTGAAGAACCAGACAAGGGATATGCGTGGGTTATCGCATTTGCAGCCTGCATCATTAACATGATATTGTCCGGTATGGCGAGGATGATTGGAATTCTGTATGTAGCAATCATTGAGGACTATCGAGTCACCAGAAAAGAGGCTTCCGTGCCTTTTACTGTACGGAATGCCATCAGATATCTCTCAGGTAAATTTTATTTTTAATTTTAAAGATAATTTATGTTTAATTTTAATGATAATTATCTTTTGCTTATTTTTTAACTTATTTTAATGATCATTTTTTTTGCTTATTTATCTTAAGTTATTTTTAGCTTTAAAATGATGATTTAAAATTATCTTTTTTAATGATAATTTTTGTTTATTTAAAAATATTTTAGTTTTGTATTTTTAACAACAATTTATTTTTGTTTATTTTTTAAGAATATTTTAGTTTTTCATTTTAACAATAATTTATTTTTGTTTATTTTTAACGATAGATTATTTTTATCTTATTTTTAAAGATAATTTATTTTTAGCTTATTATTATTATTATTTTTTTTGATAATATTTGTTTATTTTTAAAAAATATTCTTGTCTTGTTTAGTTTTAACAATAATTTATTTTTGTTTATTTTCAATTATTTAATTTATATTTTGTTATAAGCAAACAATTTATAAGTCCATTTTACATATTTCTGTAGTTGATTGTTTTAAAAAAAAGTTCTTTGTAAGGAATAAATAAATAAGTCATGCAACTATGAAAAAAATGCTTAAATGTCCTTTTATCTTAAGACATAAAATTTTTATAGATAATGAAATGAATTTTCTTTATTTTAATTGAAATAATAGCTAATTATGTTATAATTGAATTGACTTTTTAAAGTTATACAACTATGAAAAAAAATGTTTAAATGTCCTTTTATTAAAAATCGTGAAATTTTTATAGATAATGAAACAAATTTTCTTTACTTTAATTGAAATAAAAGCTAAGGGTGTAATAGTTGCCTTGATTTTTTTAAGTTATACAACTATGAAAAAATGCTTATATGTTCTTTTATTATAAATCATGAAATTTTCATAGATAATGGAACGAATTTTCTTTATTTTATTTGGTTTAATTTGGTTTAATTTGGTTCAATTTATTTTAATTGTTTTAATTTTCTTTTTTCTTTATTTAAAAACTAATGGTGTAGTAATTGCATTGATTTTTAAAGTAATTATTTTTAATAAAGATTATTTGTTAACACTTCTTAAAAATTTGACAAAAAAATTGAGTGTATATTTACTCTTATTAAGAAACATAGAAATGGTATGGCTAAATTTAATTTTTGTAGTGTGTGAAGATTTTAAATCTTTTAAATATTTCACAATTAACCTTATTTAATCTAATTTAATTAGATAAATTAGTTTTATTACATTTCATTGCTTTCAACATAATGACAATCTAATGTAGTTTTACTTCTACATTGTTTTAAGGATAAGAAAATTTTACTGCAGAAATTTGTAGTGCATTGATTTTTGTTGTTAGTTTAACAAAACATCAATAGTAAATTATTATTTATACAATTAAAAATATTCGCATAAATTATGCATGAAATACATAATATATTTTTTATATTGGCCAAAATAACTTAACAGATACTGATTTTTATATTCATATTGTCATAAAAACATTTTTTTGCAATTTAAATTGATGACAATTGATAAAAAATTGTTTGATACTTCATTGTGTTTATATTTTGTAATTTTATTAACCGTCTAATATTAATCGATTCCATTAAAAATAAATTTACAGATTAGAATGTTTATGTTTTCTTGAAAACTTGTTTTTTAAAGGAAGTAAAGAAAATACTAGAATTTTATTATTTTAAATGAAAATAATTATGAAAAGATATTACTCTAAAAAATGAAATTCTGAAATTAAATAAAAAAATGCTTATTGTTAATTAAAGGATATAAAATTGACTTAAATAATAAAAATGACAAAAAAAATGACTTAAAATGTTGTTGTCATATCCTCATGGAAGGAAGAAAGTGGGGGACAGCTTCTATTGTGATGAAGCACCCGTAAGTAGAAGTCTGACTTCTGCTTCATGTCGCTGAAGAAGGAAGGCTGTGAATTCTGGGAGGACTTTTAGGGGGGAACTATCTCGCATTTGCGCATCGTATGGGAGAAAACCTGAAAAATTCCCCCAATAGTCCGACTAACGAGGTAAGATGCTGAACATCACAAACGCCATCGAGTCTCCTAGTATTTTAAAACAGTGGATTGAACCTCCGCCCTAATTCTCACCAGCGGCGCACGTTGACACTGAGCCACGTGTCGGGCATAACTTAAAATTGTAAAACAATAGATGCATTGATATTGTCCTATTCAGAAATGAGTAAGACTCGATGGAGATAGTGATAACACATGTCCAGTGTCTCGTATAGATAGTCAGGCTTAAAAAGGTTTAATGGCTTTCTGGGATTTTTCTCAGGTGGCATGCGAATGCAAAGCAGTTATGCTTAAAAGTGCCTTCATCGCCTATACGTGGACTGGACTATTCGTGCCATATAATAGTGAAATACTAAGGCCACCGATCTACTGCGGTCACCGAAACAACAACAACGCAAGTACAAATAAATAAACATAAGGAATTTTTCTCATCCATGCTCACGAATCACGCCTTCCTTGAATTTAATTACGAACTCTCAAGGTTATCCTTGTATTTCAGGAGAAGAAGAATCTTTGGGTTAGTTGCAGATGTAAGTTTGGTCTTGGGTAGGTGTTAATTCGTCGCACAATTCGTAACTTTAGCAAATACACTCAAGAGCCAAAACATTATGAGCACCCCTACATTTTGCAATGAACTCGCCTGGATGACGTGGAAGGCACGTGATCAGGGGGAAGTGGTATTTAACTGGTATTAATCCATACCAAGGCGGGTTGAAGCTGTGTTGCGCGCCAATGGTGGGCCAACTCGTTATTGACAGGTGGTCATTGGCTCTTGAGTGTATATTGCACATTCTATCTTACAGCAATGAATAATAAGTTTGGAAAATAAATGTTTTGTTCTCTTCAAGGTTGAGAAAAAATTTTAATTTATAGGAAAAAAATTAGACCAGTGCTTTTAAACTGTGCCACCCCAAAAAGGGATCAGTAATATATTAAAAGACGGCGTGGGGCATACTTTCTACACATAAAAATCAAATGATCTTTAGTAAACAACTTTTCTTGACATCGTCGGAAGGTAAACAACCTTTATTTGATATCCACAAACGTATCTCAAAAGTCAACAAAAATTGTCAAATAATAACTCGGAGGTTTTACATATTTAGCAATAAGTAATCTTCTAGATACTATATTTAATCGAAATATTATTTCTAAACAAAATCATGTACTCAAATTCACCACTCTTTGGTTAAAGAAATGGAAATAATGGTCGCCTACTAACAGCAGATGCTGGTTATGGATTCTTGGAAGTTATACACACGATTTGGAACGACTTACAAACTACTTAATGAATATGAATTATAGTTTAAAAACTAAAAAAACACGCTTTTAGCATTAATCAAACTAAAAGTAAAAAAATAATTGTTAGCATAAGAATAAAATGACTGACGAGAAAATAAATGTCATTGTTCTAAAGTGTTCGATAGCAATCATTATAATTTTTCACTAGTTTCATTCCGAAATGCAGAGTTAGTTTAAAAATGTCATACAAAGCACCCCACGCTTTTAGAACAGTGACATTCATTTTCTCATCAGTCATTTTATTCTTATGTTAACAATTATTTTTTACTTTTTAGTTTGATTAACTCTAAAAACATGTTTTTTAAAACTATAATTTTAAGTTTGATTAACTCTAAAAGCGTGTTTTTCAGTGTTTTAAACTATAATATTTAAATGAGGTCCCGGTACGGAGGACTGAAACTATAGTTCTTACAATAATTTAATTGTGATTAAAACAAAGGCTAAATGCGAATATGTCGAGCCAGCCAGGATTCGAACAGGAAATCTCCTGATCCGTAGTCAGGCGCGTTATCCGTTGCACCACTGTCCCACGTAGGTTTGAATATCTTAGGAACTTTCATTCTACATGGGATAAACTGCACTTCATAAGTTAAAATAAAATCACTAATCCTGACGATCCTAATCATGACGAGATACTAAACTTATCAAAATATTCTAGTGTCGTCCGTCCTTGATAAGTCTACAACGTTTAAATTAAATCGGATCTCTTAAAGTAGGACAAAATCGAGCCCAAAGAGTCAGTTACAAAAAAAACAAAAAAAAAAAAAAAAAAAAAACTAATAAACAGGTGAAACTAATAAAAGCGTATTAAAAATGTTGATGCAACGGAAATGACCTCCGATTGTGTGTGCTGTCAATTATGCGTGTCAAGTTTTCTGCAAACCCGACTAGTGGCAACGTGCACCGCTGGTGTGCACGAGGGTGGAAATTCAATCCACTGGAGACTTTTGTAGACACTGTTTCAAAACAATGAGGAGACTCGATGGCGTTTGGGATGTTCAGCATCTTGCCTCGTGAGTCGGACTACCTGGAGGGAGGTTTTCCGATTTTCACCCATACGATACACACATGCGAGGTAGTTCCCTTTAAAAGCCCTCCCGAATGGCACTACCCTTCTTCTTCAGCGTCACGAAGCCAAGTCAGAACAGCAGCTGCCCACCCTTTCCTTCTATCCATGAGTAGACTACTCTATGGAACTCCAGCCTGAGGATTAGACACGACACAACAACAAGTTTTCTGCATCGAATAGATTTTTTCAAATGATGTGGACGTTGTTCTAAGTCAGGGGTCTCCAAACTTTCCAGCCTTAGGGCCATACAGTTTACTCCAGTAAGTACCAAGGGCCAAAACCCGTTTTAATTTTTCTGCCATTATCTATAATTTCTAGACTAGTCGCCGAGTACGCGCTCTGAGCGAGCATACGCTTGCTAAATTCGTTCGTTAATTTAGCTTTTCCGTACCTGAGAGGATTTTCAGGATAAAAATCATATGTTCGATTCAGGATATATACATTCCAAACATCGATATGCATACATAAGCGATACTCTTTACCCCAACATAACTACCGAGGGTAACTGCGGGATGTTCACTAGTTTATAATGTTAGTAGGATTCATTTCAATTACTTGTTAGTTGTTATGCTTAAGGTAAATTTTCTGCTTATTATGCTTGTCATTAAGCTTTACCTAGCAAGTCAATAAAACCGAGTTATTATCATTCTGCGTTTTTTTTATTCAACTTATTACAGCAACAATAAGCTATTCGCTGTCGCGGGCCGGATTGATGACACTGGCGGGCCATAGTTTGGAGACCCTATTCTAAGTCATTCACTACTAAAACGGCAGACAGAATTCCGAATTACCGGCAGACTATATTCAAAATTACCCTGGGTGCAGTACAACGGTTGTTAAACTGCATCCAGATTCTTAAAACCACACTTTTAGATAAACAACCTCTAGGGTTGGCATCTGAGGATTTAGCAACTTTCTCCTCGAACCCAGCTAAAGGATATTACTGTCAACAAATTTATTCTCGTCCTTACACAGACACTGATTCGAACCTAAAGTGCTATCCCTTAGGCTGCTTCAACTCTCGTGTTAAAATTACTATTTAGCGTTTTATATTGAAATATTATTAAGCTGTAACTATGTAATTTGTGTTCTGTTTTAAACATTTAAAGCATCATTAATTACTGAACAAAATTTGCCATTCATCTGATTATGATAATTCTGTTATTGTATCTTATCCCACTTGATAGACAGCAACAATGTCATGGAAGGTGGGGGGAGGCGCAGATTCTGTTTTGATGGAGCACCTGTAGGTAGAAGTCTGACTTGGCTGCGTGACGCTGACTTTTTACTGGGTAGGGTTATCAGCCCCCCTCCGCCTAACACTTTACCGTCGTTGGATTGGTACTTACAGCTTAAAGTGGATTCCGAACCATTACAAACATCCATGGCACCACAGGGACTAGAACCCAAAACATGTGGCATCAAAGACCAGAGTGCTAGTCATTCGGTTATCAGGCCTTTATGATAATTATATTCTCCAATGTTAAATGAATATCACATTGTTCAATTTCATAATGAAAAGAATTTATATATGTTCTATAATGTTCAGTTCTATAATGGAATATATATAAGGAATTTTTTCATTCGGAAATGTAAGAAGCAATAATGAAACAAGTTTTTAGGTTGTTCAAATTGCAATGATACTCTTATAATTTATATAATATGTTTGTACTTTACAATAAGCATTCTATTTATAAAATGTACAGTAGCTGTTGTTGTTCTGGCAATACAGAGACAGTTAATCTTTATGCTGCGAGCAAGGGCTGCAGCGCTGTTACTCATTTAGCACTACCCAGGGGGGGCACGTGTAGCTTAAAGATATGCTACAGATGTGAGTAACACTATTGCCACATTCTACGACTTGGGGATCCGATATTAGATCGGGATCTAAGGGTTTAAAGTGGATTCTGAATCACTACAAACATCCACGGTACTGTAATTTATACAATAGCTTATAATAATATACAGGACTAGTTTATAGTGTAAGATATATACACAGTCCAGTCACATTAATGTGACCACTTGTCAATTGTATGTCAAATACATTTGTATACGTTGGGTAAATCGCTACGTTTCTGCATTACGCCAACGACTGAAATGCTTTGCGATGCCCTAGGACATCCTTTATATACACTCCACTGCAATGTGCTGCCATCTGCCTTTTGTGATTGGTTATTTCACGTTGACGTCGAAAGTAGGTGGCGGTCACATTAATGTGACTGGACTGTGTATTTTACTTATATAATAATTATTGACCAATTATACAATCATATACGATAAATTAAAAAAATAAATTAATAGTTTAAAAAAACTAAAAACCACGCTTTTAGAGTTAATCAAATTAAAAAGTAAAAAATAATTGTTAACATAAGAATAAAATGACTGACGAGAAAATGAATGTCACTGTTCTAAAAGCGTGGGGTGCTTTGTATGACATTTTTAAATTAACTCTGCATTTCGGAATGAAACTAGTGAAAAATGTTTTAACAATTGATATCGAGCCCCCCACGCTTTTAGAACAGTGACATTCATTTTCTCGTCAGTCATTTTATTCTTATGTTAACAATTATTTTTTACTTTTTAATTTGATTAACTCTAAAAGCGTGTTTTTTAATTTTTTTTTAACTATTAATTTATTTTTTACTTTTTAGTTTAACAAACAAACAAACATTCAGGTGAAACTAATATAATAGCGTATTAAAAAGAATCAACTGTTTTCTTTCTGCCTGTAAATGTTTCTTTGCAGCTTAAATAGTGTATATGAGGAGAAACAGATCTCCAGGGGAAAAAGTCAGTTACATACATACATACAAACATACAAACATACAGGTGAAGCTAATAAAAGCGTATTAATAAACGTATTTATGTGTATCTGAAAAATACCGATTTATTTTGTATTTAAAACTTCTTCCTTTCTTTCAGGGCCATTGGTTGGAATTTTAGGTCAACGGTATGGAATACGCACTGTGACCTTTCTCGGTGGTTTCATTGCCTGCTTGGGTTCGGTTCTGTGCTGCTTTGCCCCTACAGTCACCTGGATTTCTGTATTCTGGGGAGGAATTCATGGTAAAGTACAACGTACAATTTTTTCAATTCCTTCTATTAGCTCACGCTCTCCTTATATATATCTTGTTCACATTTTCAATCGCTAACAAAATACTTTTTATTCATCCACTCAAGTTCAAATGCATTTTTTTTGAACTCGTAGTGGAGGACACTGGATGTTAATGCAGTTTTTTTAAATATTAATTCATTCATTAAATTTAATTCATTAATTTTAGGTTTTTTTTTAGATTTAAGTTGCATGTATCTACCAATAGATGGCGCCAGATAAACTTAAAAAAATGAATGAAAATTATTTATAAAGGACTTGCTGTAATATAGGGGAAAAAAAGTAGGAATTGAGTTAAATTTTTTTTTTTTTTTTTATATTACTTGTTTCTTTCTTTAAAAACTAAAGTCACTGATGATTTAAAAAAAATAAATAGCAAAGACATTTTATTGAATTATCATTAAATACTTACAAACGAAACAGTCTAAAAAAGGTTTACCATCTCTCATTACCGGTTTTGCACTGGTCATTACACTATCATTTCGCCGTGCCTTAGTTTATTATGATTACTTTGTAAAATTTAAAATGTAAGTAAATCATACAAAATAATAATCAGATATTTTTACTCAACGATCTATTAAGAAACACAATGATATACATAATCAAATTGAACATTTTAACTATGATTAATGAAATAAGACTTTCCCTAACAACTTACAATAAGTGACGTAAATAGGTAATTCACTTAATGAAATTAAACATTATAATTAGTATTAATGAGATTTATATTGCTTTAACTTTTCACAGACAAATGTTTCTAGCTGTGGATCAAGTTTATTAGTGGAAATCATCATCAGGGACTTCAAATGCTCATCAGTTAACTTCAGTAAATATTTTTGTATATTTCATTTTGAGAACTGTTTTATACATAGATAAGTAGTTCTGAAAACAGAAAAAAAAACACTAGCCTATTTATACAATTTATCAAACTGTGTGAGCGGAAGACTTATAAATTCCAGCAATGATGAGTTTAAATATTTTTCTTTAAAAATATCTCTACACTGCAAATCAATAATTTCCATTTGAAGTTCTGGGGGGAGGATTTATAACAATGTTGAAAGTATTTTGAAAACTTTGATATCGTTTGCAGTTGTATCAAAATCTAAAAAACGGTACTGCAATTTATTTTTATAACCCTAATAGTTTCAATTGTAAAATCTCTCTCTCTCTCTGTATATATATATATATATATAATCGAAAACCTCCACAACTCAAAAAAATTTTTGCTCCCTTCCCTTCAAGCCTCAAAACCTCCATTACTAGTAATTTCAACCCTCTATAGGTCGAAATAATTAGTCAATCCTCACAAGCCAATTTGGTATATATTTTCCCTCCATAAATCGAAAAAAAAAAAAAAAAAAAAATTAACCTCTGTATCTCGAACATCCGCAATGTTTGATTTTACAATCTTTACAATTACCTCTATAGCTGGAAGAAAAATAAGTTACCGACTTTAAGGATTTTCCGACAATGCACGTCATTGTTTCTTAGAAAACAGTGTATGAGTATACAGTACATAGCATAACCAATTCTATGAAATATTCTTATTATAATTCTTATTCTTGTAATTCTTATTATTGCCATTGATATCATTTGAACTCCAGCGATAGATAGAGAACCATCGAATTGTCTAAAGCAAATAAATAATAATTGCAAATAATAAATAATTGACATTTTTAATACATAATATTTTTATTTTAAAGGTTGGTAGGCCTCTGTAACTTGAATTTTTATTTATTTTACCTCACTAACTAAGAATTTAAACCTCTACAAGTGGAATATTTCCTTACAAAATCCGCGTAAGTCGAAAACTCTATAACTCGAATTATTTAGCGTCTCCCTTGAAGTTCGACTTGAGGTTCTACTGTATATAAATAGATAGATACATTTTACGATTGAAGCTACTAGTATATATTAGTTCCCATATATATATATATGGGAACCTACATGGTTCTTCTGTCCTCCACCTTCAATGGATTCCGTCCCATGTGAATTTAAAATCTAATTGCTAATGGAGTAGCGAAAGAAGGAACTACCGTGTCTCAGGTTAATGAGGAACTTCTGACATACTTCGAGCTATTTTCGAGAAATAAGGCTTCTATGTGCACCTCTTGGAAACAATCACCCACACATTCCTATGGTATCTTAGTGAGCGTCTTGGCACTTCAATTAATTTAAAAGGTGACAGGAGGGTAGATTTTTCCATGGTGCTATGAAATTTCCAGTTTGCACCGAGGGCAGTAATGGAGAAGCCACTCCGCAACATTTAACTACCTGCTTTAACTTGGTGCATGAAGACCTTCTGAAGAGATTAATTTATGTGTTGGAGGAATTTAAGGCGAACGAATTCATGAATCTGTTCTGATTCAGATCAGAGAGATTAGAAAGAAAAAGAAGATTGTAAAATCTACCAGAAATGGAATTTCAGTTTGCTCATTAAATGTTTTGTTTAGCATGCATTAAACATATTTTTGTGCAGTTGGGATTGAAATAATTCATTCTTGTAATTATAAATTAGCTCTGGCGCTCGGTACCACAGGTTTCGAGTTCGAGTCCCGGCGGTGCCATGGATGTTTATAGTGGTTCGGAATCCCCTTTAAAACTGTAGATCCCAGTCTAACATGACTGTAGAGCGTCGGGCGTAGGGTGCAACCCTACCCCGTAAAAAAAAGGAGACATCTCATGTTTCGAAATCGGCCTATAGGCAGATGACCTTGGCCCACCATGGGGCTGTTGCGCCAATCATGATGATGAATTATAAATTAAGGTCATTCATATGTTTAGTTAAATCTGTATAAAACGTAAGTAAATCTGTATAAACATAATTAGTTAAATCTATGTATATACTTCTATATACATAGTACTTCTATAATCACTACTACTTCTTTAATCACTATTACTTCTATAATCACTCATATGTACTTCTGTAATGTATGTTATAATTTATGTATCTGTAATGTATGTACTTCTATAATCACTCATATGTACTTCTGTAATGTATGTACTTCTATAATCACTCATTGTTTTGTAACTCATGCAGAGGAGGATTCTTTTCATTCAAGAAAATTTGGTTGCAGATATTATTTGGCCTCATAAAAACGGAGGTTATTTTAAAGTTAATTTTTTCCAACAGAAAACGTAGGATGAAGGCAACGATTTTCCTATTTCCTTAATTAAAGAAATAAATCAATCTACTGAAAAATATTTGAACTACTAATTTTTAACTTCATGCTCGCGCAACAAACATAAGTACTAACAATACATTAAGTGCAAAACCTAAGCAACTATTTCTTTTTGCCCGAACTCCGCTAGAATTCACAGGGAGACATAACATTCAGAATATAGAGACAGAATATCTTATTTTAAGGCTGAAAAAAGCATACAAACCAATGAATGAATAGAAAACATATTATAAGGAATAAATGAGAAAGAAAGCTTTATCGAAAAAGTAGCGTTAAATACAAATGATCCTCTACCCAAGAATGAGTACAATAGATATGACATAACAGATATTTTTTTTTCTTTTTAATGCATCTGGCAAACACTTAGACGGCCTGGTCTTGGATGGCTTAAGGCAAGCGCTGCACAGACGTTACTCACTTTGCATTACCCAGGCGGCGCGTGTAACTTGAAGACAAGCCACGGACGGGAGTAACAATGCCCCCGCAACACTCTACGATCCTATTAGACTGGGACCTACAGTTTAAAGTGGATTCCGAACCACTACAAACATCCAAGGCACCGCCGGGACTCGAACCCGAAATCTGTGGTACCGCGCGCCAGAGCGCTAGCCACTCTGCCATTCAGGCCCAACATAACAGATATAACATGGTCCTTAAAAGTCTGGAAAGGCAGATATAATGCCTTCTTATAGAAACTATCATAGTAATTGTACCATATTTGTGCGTCTTATCCTGAAAATATCTAAATCAGGCAATTTTGACTATTAAAGCGAGACTGTACCAATCACCATTGAGTTGAACTGCTTTTCAAAGCTTTAATGTATCATAGACTATCAAATCAAATCTCCAAACTCGAATCAAATTCCCCACTAATTGACGAATTATAACACGGAACTATGGGATAAATCTTGGATTTCCTTAAACTGAATAGAAATTCTTTTGAATATATTCTTCGAATATTCTTTTGGATATATTCTTTGAATTCTTTTGAATATATTCCTTGAATATTCTTTTGAATATATTCCTTGAATATTCTTTTGAATATATTCCTTGAATATTCTTTTGAATATATTCTTTGAATATTCTTTTGAATATATATTTTGAATATATTTTTTGAATATTCATTTGAATATATATTTTGAATATTCTTCTGAAATAGAATATTTTTTTGAATATATTCTTCGAATATACTTTTGAATATATTCTTTGAATATTTTTTTGAATTCTTTTGAGATGGAATACTCTTTGAATATTCTTTTGAATTCTTTTGAAATAGAATATTCTTTTGAATTCTTTTGAAATAGAATATTCTTTTGAATTCTTTTGAAATAGAATATTCTTTTGAATTCTTTTGAAATAGAATATTCTTTTGAATTGTTTTAAATATATTCTTTTGAATATATTCTTTGAATATTCTTCTGAATTATTTTGAAATAGAATATTACTTTGAATAGAAATTGCACGGACAGTATCTTCATGACAGCATTTGTAAAACTAATGTGTGATTATATTTCTTATTTATTCTAGGTTTAGGTTTCTCACTGGGCAACACATTATTCCAAGTTGTGGTCAACCAGTACTTCGAGAAATATAGAGCAACGGCATCTGGAATCGTCCTCTCTGGAGCATGCGTGGGAAGCTTTGGCTTCCCTCTCATGATAGAATACGTCATGGACAACTACGGCCTGTTTGGTTGCTTCCTGATCCTCGGCGGGGTCTTCTTGAACGTTCTGCCACCCTCTCTGATTCTGAAATCTCCTTTCTGGATCGAAAACCCCGAGGCCTACGCCAGGCAACGTAAGCCAGAGTTCTGTACATCAAGATGGCCTCAACGCTGTCACTGATGCCATGCACAATTTAGCATGAGGTATGTGGCATCAGTGATACCAATCGGTAGGGTATGATTAATGTGAATGCCAAATTATATTTGTTTAATGAGTTATCGGTCGTTTTAATTATCATCACCATAGAAAAATAATTGAAATGGAATTTCCCAAAATATTAAATTGCATTCAAAAGTATTTCAGGGTTCTTTCACGTAGCACTGACTGAAGTCCAAACATGGATAGTGTGATAATCTATCAATGTATTATATAGATATTATTAATTATATATGTATTTTATATATACACTCGAGAGCCAAAACATTATGACCACCCCTACATTTTGCAATGAACTCGCCTGGATGACGTGGAAGGCACGTGATCAGGTGGAAGTGGTATTTAACTGGTATTAAGTGGTGGTATTAATCCATCCCAAGGCGGGTTGAAGCTGTGTTGCGCGCCAAAGGTGGGCCAACTCGTTATTGACAGGTGGTCATAATGTTTTGGCTCTTGAGTGTATATATATATATTATAAATTATATATGTATTATATAGATTTTCTAAATATCTATTATTTTTAAATATCCGTAATATATTATCCATTCATAATATATTATCTATATGTAAAATATTCATAACTATGTTAATATATCCTAATATATTAACATTAAATATCCATAATTATATTAATATATACCTAATATATTATCCTTAAATACTCATAATTAAAAATATCCATTTAAATATCCGTAATAAAAATATCCATACGCTTTCAAAGATCTAAAGCAGGTTACTAAATTACTTAACTTTAAAAACTTTAAAAAAAGTTGGGTTTGTAAAAATTCCTCCGAAAAGGAAAAAAACAAACTTTAAAATCTGTTTTAAATGTTGCAAATCATATAAATTTCTAAATTTTTTATTTAAAAAATTAATATTTTTTCTAAACATCTAAAGAATATTTAACCATTCCGTTGAAATGTTAAAATGAACAGTTCTGTTAGGAAGAATCCCTAACTTTTACTCCCTAACTTAACCCCTAACTTTTACTATTGACCATCTGGGAGATTTAACCAAAATATATCCAATTTACATCGATTTCTCTTTCTTTATACATAGATATATCATTTTTTAATAAATAAAAGTATACTCAGGTAGCTATAGCAAGTTTAAGGTAATGTACATGATTTTAATCCTACAACTGATAGATAATACATTCATCTGCCAGATGAGCACACACTTTTGAAAGCCGTGTGCTTATTATAAGCAATAAGTCGTGATTTAATCAGTTCTAAAGCGGTGTTTCCAATTCAATCTTGATTATGTCTTTGTAACCGTAGCAAGTATCGTGACATACTTTTATGTGTATAATTTAAATACAGTTTAAAAGTCAAACTAGTAGTCATGGAAGAAAATACTCAGAAAAGGTGAAAATTATACATGAATGTGACCGTTTTAAGAGAACGAATCATAAATTCCTTAATCCTCTGTTGGCCTAGTTAAACTGTAAATGAATATTAAAGGTTATTTAAGGAAAAAAGAATTGGTTTTTGATAAATATATAAATTGTTTTTATCTTCGAATAAACCAACTAATTAAATGTGACGAAAATTGTATCTGAAATGCAGAGAACTCAACGGTTATTAGTTAGAAAGTTAATGGGTATTAGCTACGAAAATTTATTTTTAAGGTAATTTCATGAATTGCAAGTGAAGAAATATATATATATCACCATCACTGGTGCAACAGCCTTATGGTGGGCCAGGGCCATTAGAGTCTGCCTACTGACAGATTTCGAGAAGAGAGTTGTTTTTATTTTACGGAGCTATCAGCCCTACGCCCAACGCTCTACAGCCATAATAGACCGGGACCTACGGTTTAAAATGGATTCCGAATCACTATAAACATTCATGGCACTGGCGGGACTCGAATCCGACACCTGTGCCACCGAGCGCTAGTCCCTCAGCCATCAAGTCCCCCTCCCTTTTCACACACATTATACATATAATATATATATATATATATATATTGTACTGAGCAGGTTGGCCACCCAAATTGTTGTTAGGTTGAGGTTGAAATACACGAGACACAGGTTTGAGAACTCGGAGCCATATTTACACACGCACAAATATTACACACGTACAATTAGAGACATACAATATAATACATTTAAAGATAGATAATTATAGATTCGTGAAAGGATTCTACTTCTAAGCCGAAAATCTGAAACTCAGCTACGCGCAGGGTGAGCTAAATATATTTCCTCTCGGGATGAGAGATTATAAACTAAACGTTTCTCAGCGGGAACGTAGGTTGCGCTGTACTTCCTCCCGGTTGAGAATCTGGAGATCGACTGACCATTTCTCCTGAACGCCACTTTTTCTCTATGTATAATTGCATATTTTTGATTATATATATATCTTCTTTTCATTGGTGCAACAGCCCCATGGTTGACCAAGGCCGTCTGCCTTCGAAGTAGGAGATGTTTTCGTTTTATGGGGTAAGGTTGTCAACTTTCCTCCCAACAGTCATATTAGACCGGGACCTACTGTTTAAAGTAGACTACGAATCACTACAAACAACCAGGGCCACTCCGGGCTGTCACGGGATTCGAACCTGAAACTTATGACACCGAGCACCAGAGAATATACACTCAAGAGCCAAAACATTATGACCACCTGCCAATAACGAGTTGGCCCACCTTTGGCGCGCAACACAGCTTCAACCCGCCTTGGCATGGATTAGTACCACCACTTAATACCAGTTAAATACCACTTCCACCTGATCACGTGCCTTCCACGTCAACCAGGCGAGTTCATTGCAAAATGTAGGGGTGGTCATAATGTTTTGGCTCTTGAGTGCATATACACAGTACAGTTAATACAAAAAAAAATACATAACTGTTTTTTGAGGGAATATATGAGGAGAAAGAGCCAAGTGGAAATGCAGAGTCAGGTCTATTACGAAAAGGATGGGATATATTGGCCTACACATTTTGTTGCTTCTGAGTAGGGATTTTAACTTTATTTTGTAACTATATGCTGGTCACTTGCTGGCACAAAAATTTACTTCCCATGCTAAATTTCTCAAATATTTTTCCAGGAGCTTTGGTTAAAGGTGTAAATGGTGAAGAACCTGAGGACATCGAAGCACTGAAGCGTCGACGGAAGGTTTCTCGTTCCTTAAGCAACTGTTCGATTCAAGAGTTCGATGTTCTGAGTATGACGAACGGATCTCAAAAAAAGTTTTATCCCGATACTAAAGGATCTTATTCCAGAAAAATGAAACTGAGTTCCGGCATACAAGCCAAGGACGGATGCAACGTCGTGTGTACTTCTTACAACACCAGAAACAGCAGCTTTCAACAGAAAAGAGATAGACTTCATTCTATAACGGTAAGTTAACATTATTAACTTCCAGGCTTTTGTAACCTCATTCAATTGTTTTTATTATCAACATGGGTTATTTCAGCAATTACAAGGATTTCTTTTAATTTGTAGTTTATATGTAAAGGAATAGAAATAAATGAATACAAGCAGTATGTTCAGAATTAAATACGGAAATTTAACTAGAAATTAACGACATATTTGTATATTTGCTTTTTTCCTATTTTCTTCCATTTTTTGTCCTAGTATTTCAATGATTAATATTTTATAGCAAATTAACAAAATTCTTTAAAATGCTTCCAGCGACAGTGTATTATACCCATAAGCATTCATGCAATATGTAGCAGAAACATTTTTAAGACGGCAAGTATTTTCCGAATAATTGCAATATTAGTTGGAATTCTTGCGTTAAAATCTACTACAAATAAAAATTTTCTGATAACAAAAGTTGTTAATTTGAGCAATTATGGTCGGCAACCAATTGGCCCATAAATTTTGTCCTATAAGCAACCAAGTGACCCAACTTAGCCAATAATTTAATGTTAAACTAGACTACTTTACATAACAATTTTTCTTAATATTTGTTAGATATTAATTACATTTAAAACAGAACATCATCATGATTTTAAAACTAGTGAATCCTAAAAGAATTTAATCTGTGAATAAGCAATCTTATGCAATGTTATATTAATTTGAAGAATTACAATGGATAATTGTAATTTAATTCCCATTTATGTAGGAAAATGAAAACAACGAAGTCGATACAAAATCAAAATCAACCGTATACCACATATACGGAAATAAGCAGAATCAATCGAATGAGAAGTCACCAAGCGACAACAGTGGAAATTCGTCAAGTAAGAAATCTGAAGCTAATAGCAGCCTATGGGAGATCATTAAAAACATTGCCCTCTTATACAAAAATCCCGTCTACCTGTTAATCAGCATGAACGTCGCTACCTACTTTTGGGTCTTCATACCCATTCTGACCGTGGTGGTGGATTTCAGCAGAGATAAGGGGCTGCCGGTTGAACAGGAGAAGTTTCTCATCCATGCATTGACTGCGGGTGATTTAATTGGTAAGTAATATCTTATCCTTTCGCGGAATAATTTAATTTATTTTTTAAGCTTTATACTACAGTCCAAAGCTTTATACTAGTGTCCAAAAAGTAAGACCAATATTCAATTTAAAGTTCCCGGGGTTTATGGAATTTCAATTTTTTCTTCTTTTTTATGTTGCTGGCACTGTCCTTGACATCTGTGTGAAACTTGACGCCAAAATATTCATTAGTGTTTCAGTTACGCTTGGCTTTGTGAGACGCTAAAACTGTTTCCGGCGATTTTTGAAATGCCTGAATTAGTTGAGCGAAGATCTTGCATTCAATTTTGTTTACGGAAATGTATAGAATGTTTCAGAAGGCATTCGGTGAGCATGCCTATATCGGAAAGAAATGTTTACAAGTGGTATAAACAGTTCAAAGAAGAGAGAGAATGTGTTGAAGACGAAGAGCGCTCTGGTCGACCATCAACTTCAACAGACGAAGCGCACGTCCAAAAAATTAAACTTTTGGTGCTTGCAAACCGTCGAATTACAATTAGAGACATTGTTGATGATGTTGTAATTTCAAAAAGATCGGTCATTTAAATTTTGGGCCTCAAACGCGTCAAATCTCGATGGGTATCGAAAACTCTGAATGCGCCAACTTACACTGCTTTGATTCTTCGTGCCTTTTTTGTCAAAAATGAAACCCATATCGTTTCAAAATCAACGTATTCACACCGTGTGACTTCTGATTTTCGGGTTATTACCTAAACTCAAAAGACCACTCCGAAGACACCGTCTTGAGTCGATTGAAGAGATTCAACGTGTATAGGTGCGCGCTTTGAAGGCCATCCCTGCCAATGACTTTTTAGCATGCTTTGAGGAATGGAAAAAAAGGTTGGCATAAGTACATTGTGTCCGGAGGGGATTGCTTTGAAGGCGATCGAAATAAATTTGAAAGAATAAATAAAGATTTTTTGAAAAAAAAATAATTGGTCTTACTTTTGTTCACAGTAGTATATTAAAGGATCATATATGTATGTATGTCAAACAGATAGGTACAGACATGTTACATTCTAAAATCGATCAATTTTGAGATTGAACACGTCACGACATAAGCAAAGAAAATACAAAGAACACATAATGTAAAATTTATTATGAAATGAAAAAAAAAACCAAAGTTGTAAAAAAATAGTTCTGAATTGTAATAAAAAATAAGTAAATTGTAAAAGTGCAAAGAAAGTTAAATGTAAAACAAGGGAAATGCAGTGGCTAGAAAAATAATTTTATGTTAAAATGTCCATTAAATTAAACACGTAAAATGTTTTTTTCAATTCCTTCTATTAGCTCACACTCTCCCTATATATATCTTGTTCAAATTTCCAATCGTTCATAAAATACTTTTTATTCATCCACTCAAGTTAAAATACATTTTTTTTAACTTATAGTGGATGACACTGGATGTTAATACAGTTTTTTCAAATATTAATTCAGTAATTAAATTTAATTAATTAATTTTAGTTTTTTTAGATTTAAATTGCATATATCTACCCAATAGATGGCCCCAGATAAACTTAAAAAAAATGAATGAAAATTATTTATAAAGGACTTTCTACAATATAGTGAGAAAAAAAAGTAGGAATTGACTTAAAAAAATTTTTTTTTATATGACTTGTTTACTTTTTATGCATGGCCAAAATTAGCCTATAGCGCCATTTCTGCCTCTGATGTTGAAAATGTAAATTATTTTTTATAAATGGATTCTTCAGATAGTATGTATATGAAATGTTGCTTTGTCTTAGAACATTCTTCATAATTCAGCTTAAACGCTCTAATAATTATAGCTAATCTGAATTTGGTTAAATATGTTGGGATCCTTAGGACTATTTCTAAGTTTATAACTTCTGTAATATCTCATTTTTCTTGAAAGAATACAGTAGAGTATACATTTCATCTTGCGCTGTAAATATTTAGTAAAATTAAATTTTAAAAATTAAAACAAGTAAATTTTTTGAAATGCTCAAATTTAATTCTAATGAATTTCAAATTTAAGAACAATTGTTCTCTTCAATATTAGTATGGAATCTTTGATTTTTATATAAGGAATATAAGGAATATTAGAATGGAGTCTTTGATTTTTTTAATCTTAAAATGTGCAAAATTCCTATTCCTTTTAGAGCAACATATAACAGTGAAACTTTTTTTATTTGGGTACTATCATACTGCAATCCATGTACAAATATTTCTAAATAAAGTTTCTTTTGGTACAACATCGCGTTGGAAAAAAAATTCTTTTTTTCAATGTAATGTAGGATTAATATTTACTTTTTAAAATATTTCTTATTCTACCATTTACGCATTTTCTATATGCAGAACAGAAGAGAAACAGAACAACAGAATCTTTTAGCAGAAGAGAAAAGTTATATTAACATTGATGTTGGTTGCGAGTTGTGGTTATTAATATTGACTGATACAGTTTACATTTTCTTTTGAATTGTTAAAAATTTAAAAATATAACATACATTGTTAAAATTGTGTTCCATAATATAATGATGCATTATATTGCATGTTGCATACAATTTTTGGCTAAATGTAATAAATCATTGTGTTACAAATACAATCAATGTTGCTCTTTTTTCAATTCCTTCTATTAGCTCACACTCTCCCTATATATATATCTTGTTCAAATTTTCAATTGTGAATAAAATACTTTTTATTCATCCACTCAAGTTCAAATACATTTTGTTTTGAACTTGTAGTGGATGACGCTGGATGTTAATACAGTTTTCCCAAATATTAATTCAGTCATTAAATTTAATTCATTAATTTTAGTTTTTTTTAGATTTAAGTTGCATATCCAATAGAGGGCTTCAGATAAACTTAAAAAAATGAATGAAAATTATTTATAAAGGACTTTCAACAATAGAGTGAAAAAAAAAGGTAGGAATTGACTTAATTTTTTTTTTTATATTACTTGTTTTTAATAAAAATCAATGATTTTCTTTTTTTAGGTCGCTTATCCTTTGGATGGGTAACAGACAAAAACATCCTCTCTTTCCCAATCTTTATGATGCTGACCCTTGTGCTCCAAGGAGTATTCGTTTGCCTTTTTCCATTTACTACGACGTTTTCGACCTACATGCTGGTTCTTGTGTTATACGGTGTGACAGCAGGGATTATCTTTGTGTACTTTCCTGTACTGGTGTACAAGTATGTGGATAAGAGTAACCAAACCATCGGAGTGGGTTGCGTTGGACTAGTCTCCGGACTGGTTACTTTTGGAATACCTCCCATTAATTGGTAAGATATCACAAGGAAATTCTTATATATGTATCTCTATGTTATATATACACGGTACCACTTAGAAAATGCAACAACATAAGGTTTACCACCATAAGGTAGTATAAATATGCAAATTCAAAGTTGAAAAGTTATGCAGATGATCTAAAATGCAAGTTAGTCGCATGATTATAGCCTAGGATAGAAGGGAAAGAAATGGCGTAAGAACCAAAGATCGTTATACAGTGTCTCCGACTCAATTGGTTAGCGCACTGGCCTTTGGGACCATATGCTTCAGGTTCAATCCTGGCGGTGGCATAGATGGCTGTTAATGGTTCGGAATCCACGTTAAACTGTAGGTTCCGGTTAATTAGCCCAATTAGCCTGAAGTCTGCACAAAATGACCGTAGAATGACAAACCAAACACCAAGCCGACGCAATTCAGAATTTCGAGAAATTTTAAATTTCAGGAAACACGTGTGGATTAAAATATGCCTGGAAAGACGATACAGAAGGCAGTTCCAATAATATGGCACAGTCGTATAAGTGCTAAAACGCACGTAGATATGTACATTGTGGATAAAATGTGGACCAGATGGGTTGATGAAGGAAATGTGAATCGTCGTTAAAGACCATGTCCACCCAGATGTACAACTGAACGCAGGGATCGACGCATCCTAAGGGAAGCGGTAGCAGCTCCACAATCAGCTACTCTCGACATTCTGCTGAGCGTGCAGGGAACTTTGGATGCCCCTATATCTGGGAGAATAGTTTCATAAAATTGGTTGAAAGCGCACACAAACCGCCTTTTGAGAAGATCCACAGAAATGAAAGATTACGCTGGTGTCAATAACCAGCCACTTGGAAGACTCAATGTAGTGTTCAGAGACGATCTCAGTTCCGTTCGTCAGATGATAGTCAAGAAGTGAGTATCTGGGCGCGTCGTAGGGATAGAGCCAATTCGACCACTATTATTTAAATTCATACAGTTATTCAACGTGTCATAATGATTTGATGTGCCATCAGACACTATAGCGATTCAATCCTGGTAGGCAGCAGAGTTAAACTGATGGCACCGCAATATCTTGATGATGTGCTGCAGCCGATTGCGTTACCTAACATTCAGCGGCAGCAAAATGTATTTTCCAGTAAGGAAACGTGAGGCAGCACATGGCATTCATAGGCAAACAGGCCTTGCAGAATGTTCACTTGTTTCCTTGGGCATTCCTTAATCCCTGAGAGGCAGAGCCCAGATAGAGTATATCTAGGACGTGATTGGCATTCGCTTGTCTACTCTGTGGAAGATGAAAGATGAAGAATGGTTGAGAGCATATAGGCTTCATTCCTAGGCACACTATCCGACTGTAATTGCATCTGTGTCATGTACGGTTGCTGCTTGTATCGCCGCGACAGCTTGTCGTACATCCTATTAATCGCCTTGCATATTTCATCTTCTTCTTCGTCTTCTTCTTCATTGGCGCAAAACAGCCCTATGGTGGGCCAAGGCCGTCTGCCTACTGTCAGATTTCCAGACGGGAAATGTTTTCTTTTACGTGGTAGGATTTTCATCCAATGACGGACATCCAATGAGTAATCTACTCATGGATGGAGGTAAAGAGGCAGCTTTTGTTGTGATGGAGCACCCGTAGGTAGAAGTCTGACTTTTGCTCCGTGACGCTCTTACAGTCACATGAGACCGCTTTACCACTTACTTCCGAACCACTACAAACATCCATGGCACCGCCGGGACTCGAACCCGAAACCTGTGGTATCGTACGCCAGAGCGCTAGCCACTCGACCATTCGGACCATTCAGACCAAGATGAGGTTCTACTTCATAATGATCACCGTGCATATTTCATCACGGTTTAAAATTATCTTCTTTGTACATAACATCACTTACTTATAAATGCATTCTATGTTTGTGTAGCAATTTTCATCCCATTCTAACCACATTTTTATAGTGTTGAAGTTCCTATGTCGGGAAGTTCGGACATTCACATAAAAGTATTAATTCATTATCTCTGAGAAAAAAATTATTTACTATATTTTTGAATGCAATATTTATATATTCACATTCGACACAATGGGATAATCCCATTTTCATGATTTTTTTTATTTTCCCTTTCGAACCGTTTTTGTTGAATTTTGTAATTTATAGTTTAATTGTAATAATTACATAAATTAAATTATATTGTACTGGCATAAATTTTAAATAATTTTTAAAAAGAAACTGTGCAGTCAAAAATATAATTTTTTTTTTTATGTTAACGCATTTATATTACATTAAATGATAAATAACTTGCAATGTTTCAAGGCGTGATATTTCTTCTCTTCCTATTCTAATTGATAAAATTTTCTTAATAAAAAAAAAATAATAATAATAATTTTAATAATAATATAATTATTATAATTTATAATAATATATAATAATTTTAATAATAATATAATTATTATAATTTATAATAATATATTATAATTTTAATAATAATATAATTATTATAATTTATAATAATATATTATAATTTTAATAATAATATAATTATTATAATTTATAATAATATATTATAATTTTAATAATAATAATTTTAAAATAGCTTTTGTAAAATGTTCTCTACGAATATAGATATCTTCAAAACGGGTCTTCCCAATGAACTGTCATGCTAATATATTCAACTTACCTTCTTCAATGGCACTACAGACCAATTATGGGCCATGGCCGTCTGTGTACTGGCAAAGTCTGAAAGAGATGGGTTTTTTTACGAAGTAGAGTTGTCAACCCTACGGCCAATGCTCTAAAATCATATTAGACAGGGACCTACGCATTAACGTGGATTCCGAACAACTACAAACATCTATGACACCGCTGGGACTCGAACCCGATACCTGTGCCACCCCGCGCCACAGAGCTATTCACTCGGATATCTGGCCCCAAATTCAACTTACCATCATCATCATCATCATTGGCGCAACAGCCCATGGTGGGCCAACGCCATGTGCCTACTGGCAGATTTCGAGACGAGACATATTTTCTTTTTAACAATAGGGTTGTCCGCCCTCCGCTCAATACTCTACAGTCCTATTTGACAAGGACCTACGGTTTAAAGTGGATTTCGAATGACTCCAAACATTCATGGCACTATCAGGACTCAAATTCGACATATGTTCTAACGAGTGCCAGAGAGCTAGTCACTCGGTCATCTGGCCCCAAATTCAACTTATGGAATATGTAAATTGAACAAATTGTAAATAAAAGGAATGTTATTAAACTTTTATTAATTATTAATAATAAAAGTAACGAGTAGCATCTGGAACAATAAAAAAAAATTACGATGTATCACAAACAATAAAGTACAGCAATATTTTTTCAATGAGGAAGTGTTTATACTTTTTTTATTATGAAAAAAACTAATTGGAGTTAGCAAGTTTATTTCGATAACATATAAATATATAATGATTTTTTTAAATATAATCTCATATTAATATAATAATTTTTCCTAACATTCGCCTATTAACATGGCAACTCAACATGATCGCATAATAAATAATATTTCTTTAAATGGTATGTATAAATATAATCGCATAGTTCAGTGTATATGCAAATATAATTGTATAGTTCAAAGTATATATAAATATAATTGCATAGTTCAAAGTATACATAAATATGGTCGCATAGTTCAAAGTATATATAAATATAGTCGCATACTTTAAAATATGTAAATATGTAAATATAGTCGCATACTTTAACATATGTAAATATGTAAATATAGTCGCATACTTTAAAATATGTAAACATAGTCGCATACTTTAAAATATGTAAATATAGTCGCATACTTTAAAATATGTAAATATAGTGCAATAGTTTTCAAAGTATTTATAAATATAATCGCATAATTCAAAGTATAATAAATATAGTCGCATGGTTCAAATTGTAAATAATTATAGTCGCATAGTTCAAAGTATAATAAATATAACCCCATAGTTCAAAGTATATATAACTATGTTGTTGTTACTAATCCCTCTGGTGCAGAAAAGCCTATACCAGGTTCTAAAAACTCTATAACAGGCGATTGGTCCAAGGCTAAGGGTAATATGCAGCTTCACTTTTAGCGAGAAACCACGAGAGCTGAAGACTGATTAAACCTCAAGACAAAGCTCTTACAATCATATGAGACGGGGACCTACTGTTTAAAGTGGATTCCGAAACTCAACAAACACCCATGGCATCGCTGGGACTCGAATCAGAAACATGTGGCATTGAGCACCAGACACTCGGCCATTCAGGCCCCTTATAAATACAGTCTCATGGTTCAAAGCGTATTTAGATATAGTCACATGGTTCAAAGTATAGATATATATAATCGCATGGTTCAAATTTTAGATAAATAGAGTCGCATAGTTCAAAATATATCTAAACATAGTCGCATAGTTCAAAGTTCATCTAACTTCTATAGTTCATCTAAATATAGTCACATAGTTCAAAGTATATACAAATATAGTCGCGTAATTCAAAGTATGCATAAATATAGTCGCATAGTTGAAAGTATATATAGTTGCAAGGTTTTCAAAGTATTTATAAATATAGTCGCATGGTTTTCAAAGTATTTGTAAATATAGTCGCATGGTTTTCAAAGTATTTATAAATATAGTCGCATAGTTCACTGACTCGTACCATGTTAAGAAACAACTCTTTTTGTGAATTAGTTTAATAAAAAGATTTTAATAAATTCTGACATAAGTTAGTAAAAATGATATTATAATTGACCAAAAATATTAGATAAGTTTAATGACCGTGTTGTATTTTTTCAGGATATTTCAGAGACCATATTGGATCCTATAATGGACTGTTCTATATCATCGGTTTGTTATCCATAATAACAGGCTGTCTGTGGTTTCTGGAGCCAATATTCATCAGACAGAATAACAAAGAGCAAGAAGCTGAAAGTATTGAAGAAAGCTGAAAATTATGACTCCCTTAATTAATGGATACCAACATATTACCATTTAATAGTGATGAATGATGAGAAAAATAAGTATATCTTTCGATGGAAAAATGTCATTACTTGCTTTGGACTCAACTACAGATTGCTTCAGCAATTTGAATCATTATTATCTGCTTTTTACCACGCTGTGATAGTTTGTATCTCCCCCTATGCATTTATATGTCTTTTTTTTTATTGTACTGGCATCGTATGGTTATTAGTTATTTTATGTAATTATATATCAAAAAGTAATTAGTAAGAGTAATTGAGAATAGTTAGGAAGTCATTATAAAGTGTCTTCTGATATTTTTATGTTACGTAAAAACATTATGAACAGAAAATGTGTTGCAGTAAAGCTTAAAAGATATTCTTTCTTACACCATATCAAGGTAAAACTGATAGTTGACTTAAATGGTTTCAAAATAACTAAAAAGTTCTTGAATTGGTGACATTTTTTATTGTTTCAAGATTTAATCACTAAATAAGACTTAAATATAAACTATAATAACATTCTTTTAAAATAGAAGTTATTTGATGAATAATATTTATTCATTGTCAAAATACAAAAAAAATTCTATTATTAAATTTATGCGACAATCACAACTTAATTACTAACAGTCATGTATATTGAAGCATCGAAATTAAATGAAATATTGAAGCTTTAGCATTGAAATCTGGAAATAATTTGTAATTATACATTGTTTTTTTTTAATGATAAATGTCGAAGCAGGCCATAGTATCAGCTTTCTTGAGATTAGTGCCATTAACTTATTCTTGATATGGTTTGTCCCTCTACGGTCATCTTGTGCACACTTTAAGCTAATAAGACATTAGCTTAAAGTGTTACACAGTTACACAGGACCTACAGTTTAAAAAAAAATATCGGTTCTGATTTCGGTCTTTTTTTTGTGTAGAAAATAACAATTTACTTTTCAGATCATTCGTCACGGCTCCCGCCGTTCAGCATAACCCTTTCAGCGTTGTTTGTTTACATTATTCTAAGCATCTGTTTACAATAGTTTTGCGGCATCGACAACTGTCCCTAATTGTACCGAATTTAAACTTAACTTTAATTAATAATATCTTAATTAAATTAATTAATTAATTATTAATTTATTAATTAATAATATAATAATTAACTTTAATATAATATTAAATTCTTTCATTTTGCATTTTCCTTTTATTTATTTTTAGTATTTTTTTAATTTTTTTGAGTACCACTTTAAACTAAATCTTTAAATTATTTTTAAATCTTTGAAACTTTATCTGGTATTTTTACTAACATTAATTAAGCAACCAACTATAATTATAAGCATATCTATGAATTAAGATGAGGAGGTTTAAGGAGTATTTCCCCCTGTTGGTACTCCGTAATCGGTATTCCAGTTGCCAGTACAGTTTAAAGTGGATTGCGAACCACCAACAAACATCCATGCCATAGCCAGGATTAGACCCTGAACCCTGTGGTACCAATGGCCAGAGCGCTAGACAATTGACAATCAGGATGCAACTCATTCTTAAGGTCAATGTCATTAACTCATTCTAGAGGTTAGTGTTCTTAACTAATTCTTAAGGTTAATGACATTAACCTCAAAAATGAATTAATGACACTAACTTATTCTTGAGTTTAGTGTCATTGACGGCAATTAAGTAAACGAAAACTACGGAGGTTAACAACCAAAGTGACCAGAGAGTTTCCTTTCTATATAACTATTGGAATATTCGTAAGTCATTAGAATAATAGCTTGCAAATTTTTTTTAAAGCAATATGAAGAAAAAAAAATCAGTGCAAACGTAGTAGTACGAATCAGTGAGAGAATAAACATTCAA
This sequence comes from Caerostris darwini, assembly GCA_021605075.1. Lineage (NCBI taxonomy): Eukaryota > Metazoa > Arthropoda > Arachnida > Araneae > Araneidae > Caerostris > Caerostris darwini. The sequence continues at coordinate 550,856 of BPLQ01012839.1, forward strand.
ACCGATAAGTTAAAAATAATTCATTATTAAATATTTATTTCTAACTTACTCTTCAGTTTTCGTGATTATTTTGCTTTCCATCTATCTCTAAAATAAATATTAATTAATAAAACTAGACAGAAACACTCTGTACAAAAAATATAAATAAGACATATTTTTAATTATTATCTTTTTATCACCTGGTCATGATTTTGTATTTGGTTGTGTAATATTTATAGTTAAATTGAATAATTTAATATGCTTTTTTAGATGCATTAAAAAGAAATTTTTCTGTAGTTTTAATATATTTTGTTTAGTAAATAAGCTCTAATTATCGATTTCACTGTGTTATTAAATAAATTGTTTTCGATTATCTGTATATTCTTTTTAAGTGTTATTACTTGTGTGTGCATACTCATAGATTGTCAAATTTATAAAATTAATTTATTTTAAATATTCATGACTTGTTAAGTTAATAATGATGGTTTTGTTTTGCAAATCATCATCATTATTTTTTATTAAGTGTTTCATAAATGACAACTAACGTGTTTGCCATTTATATTTGAATGTTTACTAAATTCTATGTATGATATAGCTAGAATAAATTCTAACTTCTCACATTGGGCTGCTGGACCTTCTGGAAATATACATTCCTTCAATTTAACACTTTGCTTGATTTTTCTGAAGATACTTTCAAGAGATTTATTACAAGCCTAATTTTTAAAAAAAAAATACTTTTGTGTTAGTGCCAGGGGGGGGGGGTTCAGCTTCCCTCATTTTTCATTTGGAGTACACATTTTTCATCTTGTGGTCTATCACTAGTCCTGAGGAAACAACTCACGGTCTAGTTCATATTCAGTCTGTAGTTGTTTCGACTTGTGAAGGTTGCACGGACATTTGCTAATTTCCTGAGTGACATGATACCGAATTATTCACATAACACCGAATATCTGCTGACAGAGTGACAGGTTGCTCTCATTAGTACAAAGCCCTAATTGCATGTAATATAACTACCCACAATACTGCTTGTATTCTTTCAAATTTGGGAGATGGGTTGTTATTATATACGTGTCAAATAACATACATTCCTCTCGCATGGGAATGAAATGCCAAAACACTTCCCGTGTGAAAAAATGTTACAAACACTTTTAAAGTGTGGGCAGAATGTCGAGGAAATTGATATACAAGGATCGAATTTATATGTAAATAAGTGATGTTATTTACAAGATAATTTTATACAGTGATGAAATATGCACGATGATTTGTATGAAGTGGGACCTCATCATCTACTGGCGATGCAAGCAGCAACTTTACGTGATACCGATCCAATTAACAAGCGAATAGTGTCCACAGGGATTGAAGCCCTACTGCTCTCCACCATCTTTGACAGTTTGTCATCAGATTAAAGCTACAGCAAACTAATTATGGCCAATCACGTTTGACATGTGCTCGATTGTTGAGAGATAAGGAGACATTGAGGGCCAAAGAGACTACAACTTGTCAGAACAACTTGGCCAAGAGAGGCTTATCTCTTAATGCGCAGTCTCGAGTTGTTTTTCAGGAAAATACCATTTTGCAATCGTGGAATGCAAGGCAAAATAACAGGCTGCTGCAGTTCCTCATCAACGTATTGTCTTGCTGTCAATATGGCGTTTTGAAATCTGATGATATATTTGCAATAACCATGTTCTTTAAAAAAGAATAAATAAATGAAAAGTATTTAGACAGTACTAAATAGTAAAAATAATAAAATCGTTGTTCTTGTTTCTTATAATCACTTGGTAGACAGCAACATCTAGACCGAGTCCAAGAACCCGTGTGGAAATGGAAAGCAGAAAAGGTGGGGGCAACTATTTTGTGATTGAGCCCTAGTAGGTAGAAGTCTAACTTGTCTCCGTGACGCTGATGAAGAATGGCTGTGCCTTCCAGGAAGACTTTTCGGGGAACATTTGCGTATAGTATGGGAGAAAACTCACACCAGGTAGTCCGACTCACGAGACAAGATACTGAACATCACAAAGTTAGAAGGCTCCCCGTTTTTTCCAACAGTGTCTACCACAAAACCGCCAGCATATTGAATATCTGCTCTAGTTTGGTTTGGTTTGTTGCTCTACGGTCATCTTGTGCACACTTTACGCTAAACAGATCGGGGCCTACAGTTTAATGGGGATTCCGAACCACCAACAAACATCCATGCCATCGCTAAGATTCGAACCTGAAGCCTTCGATCCAACGGCTAGAGAATATCTGCCCTAAGCAAGATAACCTAAGCCTGATAGCCAAATGGCTAACGCTCTGGTTTATGGTGCTACATGCTTCAGGTTCGAATCCTGACGGTGGCATGAACGTTTGTGAGTGTTTCGGAATCCACATTAAACTATAGATTCCGGTCTAATTAATGATAATAATAATAATAAATATAAATAGCGGAAAATCTGGTAAAAGCCTGCATGCTTTAATAAAAATATCTCTGAAAAAAATCTCATTACAAAAATTTAGGGTTGCTATAACTTAAAAAAAGAAAAACAATTGATTAAGTTATTAAATTAGAATATTATAATGTTAATAGTGACGTAATAGTTATTTGACACATAAACTATAACTGTTTACTATATTTGTAAACTATGTTTGTTTACTCGGCAAGGGCACAAAACTCTAGAATTTCAACAAATATAGAACTTATACATCTAAAAATCTTGGAACGTTTACAAATTTTTAAGAAAAACAAATTAATCTCAATAAAAGACTTAATTAATTAGCCACAAATTGTAATTTATTGGCAGGCAAAAATTTAAAATGCCTCATCTCTAGTAATTTTCTAAAAATGGTACATCAAAGTTTGGAATTACCGTTTTAGAAAAATTAGCATTTAAAGATAATGCTTTTAACTGCTTCTCTCTTTTGTGAAACAAGCTTAATGCACTTACGGTTGGAGTAGACGATTAATATATCGTTAATAAATATAATAAATTAGTGAATAAAATGAAACCAGAATCTTAAAATAGATTTTTTTTTGATACTGAATCTCTAAAGCATTGTGTAAAATTCTACTCATGAAATAATTTTAATGAAAAGCACACTAACCATTTTTTTTTTTTAGTTTATATTCCATTTCATCTATCATCTCAAATTTCAACCACCGGTATTCTCGAAATCATTCTCATTAAAGTTATCATTAAAGAAAAAACTCTGATCCTATATGAGAAATTAATTTGACCTGGTAATCCCTACTGAATTAATTATCCAACAATCACTAAAAAGTTAAAAACTCAAAAAGATTTTGTTCAATTTGTACTGGATGTCAGACAAGAATCTTGAATTGCCAGCTGATTTTCAGAAGTTGGAAAAGCTATCTAATCCATATTCAGATTGAATTATATTCAGATTGAAGTCTTCCAGATGAACTTCTTAAGGAGAGCAGCTCTATGGATATTTTGAGAGTTTATGCAATTGATACTATTGATACAAGATACCCAGAATCTGAATGGTTGCATGTATACACAGATGGTTCCTTTTATGAAAATCTCGTTACTGCAGGTTCAGAAATCTTTTCGAACTTCCTTTATTTCTTCTACGTTTTAGCACGGAAATATCGAACATTTGGAAAAGTGAAGGCTATCCGAATTGCTTTGAAATAGTTACTGATTTTTGAGGATAGATTCGATAGAGTGGTTATTTTGTCTGATTTCCAAGCAGCAATTCAGGCTATCAGTTCAACCAAGCCACCTTCATCAGAGGAAATCTCCCAGTTCCAACAAATGATGTCCGTACTGACTTTAAAAACAAGTAATATAAAAAAAAAAAAAAAAATTAAAATCAATTCCTACTTTTTTTCACTCTATTGCAAAAAGCCCTTTATAAATAATTTCCATTCATTTTTTAAGTTTATCTGTCGCCATCTATTGGTAGATACTTGCAACTTAAATCTAAAAAGAACTGAAATTAATTAATTTAAATTAATTACTGAATTAATATTTGAAAAAACTGCATTAACATCAAGTGCCATCCACTACAAGCTCCAAAAAAATGTATTTGAAATTGAGTGGGTGAATAAAAAGTATTTTATGAACGATTGAAAATTTCAGCAAGATATATATAGGGAGAGTGTGAGCTAATAGAAGGAATTGAATGAAACGAGTGGTACTTCAGTGGATACCTGACCACTGTGGCATTTTTGGGACGAGCAGGCCGATTGTCTAGATAAGAGAGCCTTGAGACTACTACAAATGAGATCTTCGTCACTGTCACTGCATTCTATAAAATTATATATCAAACAAATAATATCTTGAATTTGTAACTTGTGACTTTTAGACGAGATTAAGTCAAAGCATTGGAGAGCTGAAGATCTTTTAACAATGCCCAGCTATTCCGACAACATGCTGTCACCCAGTTCCGTCTTCTGACTGGCCATGACTGCCTATCAGAACATCTCCTTCGAATTAAAATCTTTTCGAACCTTGGCTGACCTCTATGTAATTCAGCAGACCCAATAAACAGAGACCACTCCAACGATGTGCGGTACTTGACGGCGACAGCGCTTTACTGGCGTGCGAGAGAACATTCAAGGCAATGACTTCGGTCATCTTTGCATGTTTATTCTTTTGCATTTTTTTTTACTTGTGTTTGCCTTTGCCATTGGAAATATATGTATATATATATATATAATTCATAGATATGATTCTTTTTTTAGCAAACTATTTATGCAAACTATTTATCAGAGCTATTTATTTAATTTTAATGCAAGTGGATTCAAAACATTTGTGTCATTAATGTATTTCTTCTTTGCTTTTTACAATTTTCTTCACACGTGCATGTAGTTCCTTTATTTTTTTTATCGTTAATATTAACAAGTAATATAAAAAAAAAATTTAAAAGTCAATTCCTATTTTTTTTTCACTCTGTTACAGAAAGCCCTTTATAAATAATTTTCATTCAATTTTTTAAGTTTATCTGGCGCCATGTATTGGTAGATACTTGCAACTTAAATATAAACAAAAACTAAAATTAATTAATTAATACTTGAAAAAGCCGTATTAACATCCAGTGTCATCCACTACAAGTTCAAAAAAATTATATTTGAACTTGAGTGGAGGAATAAAAAGTATTTTATGAACGATTGAAAATTTGAACAAGATATATATATATAGGGAGAGTGAACTAATACAAGGAATTGAAAAATCAAGCATAAATAAATTAATTAATTTGATAAACTAACTGATAAATAAAAAACTGATAATTGTTATATTATTTATTTAATAATTTTTGACTGAATGAAATTATAATAATTTTTTTTTTTAATTTAGAACAATTCTGATACCGAATAGAATACGTTAAACTATTGAAACTATTTTTGCAGAAAGCAAAAGGCTAAAATGTATATTTCTTATCTACAATTTTTTTCTTTAGTACATCTCCAATTAAAATTAAATACAAATTCATAATATTAACAAAGTTTCTTAAAACATTGTGGAATAGAATTATCGATTAAAATCTAATAAAAAATGAAGATATAGGAGTATAGTAACTATGCAATTATGTAACTGTAGTCATTGAACATAAAAACATATAATGGCAATAAATTCAATTTTTTGTTATATCAAAATGTATATAAAATTTTTGATGAATCGTAATACATGTGTTTACGATGAGTGAGAGATTCAATACGATGTATATAAAATTCAAGCCTGTAAAGATGTTTACATTGTAAAAGTTGTCTGTGAGAAAAATATTGAGCACGCACTTTTTTTAAAAATTCTATAAAGAGAAACGATAACATCTTGTAACTGTAACTGTGCTTCCTCCTATGCATTGCAAGAGCGATCCCTTTGAGACCCGAGAGGAAGTACAGCACTTCCCCAGAGGAAATATATTCAACGTAACGCTGCGTAATAATTGGCCTACAGACTCTCACCCGGAAAGAAAATATCTTGGGCTTACCTGGGGATCGCGTTTTCGGCTTAGAAGAGGAATCTTTCCACTAATCTATAATTATATCTTTAAATGTGTTAAATATTGTCTAATACTGTAGTACTTAATATTGTCTAATACTCTTACTAATACTGTATTGTCTAATACTGTAGTTAATTGTGTGTATGTGGTGTTTGTGTGCGTGTAAATAAAGCTGTGAGTCCTAAACCTGTGTGTCAAGTTTAAACTCAATCACACCCAGTTACAATCCAGCTACACAACACTATATAACAAATTTTTAATGATTCCAATAATTAAAGAAAAATAAAATAAATAGTAATAAAATATAATAAATCAATTGAAAAACAAATAAAATTAAAAAAATATTTTAATGCATCTTTAATAACAATGTTCAAGGCATGTATCACAGTCGTACATGTACGGATAGTTTCACAACTAAAATCCTGCATTCACATGACAGTGACCTTTCTACTATTTTCTTTCTTTTTAATTAATATTATATTTAAAAAAATTAAAAGGTGATAATATGTACATAGATAATGTGTTATGTTTATTATTTAATTATATGTGTGGTTTATCTTGCTTGCGATTGTTATACGATATAAAACATCAGATCTCGTATTTTTATTAATCATAATAGTAGATTGCCATGGATATAACTAATGATTTAATAATTTACAGCAAAATTTGTGAAAACACTATAAAAAAAAAGGATCATAAAGTTAAAAAAAGTCCATAGAAATAAAATGTTAAATAATAAATATATAGAGATCGCCTATCACTTTTTCACCAGTCATGCTCATGGATCAGATTATTTAAAGAATAACAAAGTCAAAATTTAAATCTGCATTGTATTTTTTTTCCCCATAGTATTTTTTAAGTAAATATATTGATTCTATAATATATTGATATATTAAGTAAATATATTTTTATATTGATTCTATGAGATTTTAGTACATTTTATTTCTCTTATTTGAATTCATTAAGATTTGTTAACATTTGTATCGAAATAAATGGTCTAAATAATCGCTGAGGTTTCAATCTGTGTCTTACAATGATTACGACAGATGGCAGCACATGCATAAACATTATTATTTCTAGCTTGTGAATAACTACTGCCAAAATGAACTTTCACTTCACATAATTATTATTTTTTTTTTATTGCCGAGATACAGTAAAATCTTGATGTCAGAATTTGAAGTTCACAACGCTGATGATAATTGTAAAAAACTAAAATTTATATTAGCCTTTAAAGAGAATCTGCCCTAAATTTTTGTTTTATTTATTATTCATTATTGTATTTATAAAAAAATGAAATATTTTATATAATAAGCAGTAAGTTGTAAATTATCTGGAGAAAATATAGTTTGTTATTGGGAAAAAAAAAAGAAAAATAGTTTTAATATCCTAAAGTAAATATACGATTTTTTGCATACCGTATTTTGGACGTCCGTTAGCTTTTTCTCCCTAGCGCGCATGCTCATAGGAAATTGCGCATGCGTATCTGTAATAATGTTTCCTATGAGCATGCGCGCTAGGGAGAAAAAGCTAACGGACGTCCAACATACGGTATGCAAAAACTCTCTAATAAACGATTTTTTTTTTGGTTAAAGTATAAAATGTAAAAGAAAAGGTCTTTATGACTTAATACCGAATAAAAAATTATCTGATCTGTTCTGAAAGTAATCCGATTTGTTCAGTTAGAATTATTTATGCATTGCGTAAACAAATTTCCCTTCCAAAAATAATAATTTAAAATATTGATAAAAAGTCTGCATAATTTAAATAAAAAAAGATTAACCCATTGTTAGACAAATCATTCAGAATACAACTAAACATTATTCTCTAGATTTAATTAAAACTTTATGGTTTATAAGTTTTATTTAATCATAACAATAATATATAAGTCATGATTTAGTTGCCCAGAAAAAAACAGAATAATAGCTGCAAGAAATAATAGTTAATAACAGCTAATAATTAGATACTCAGATAAAACAGAAAAAATCCAATGAATTTATATAATATTTCTAACATAATCAAGTAATATAAATATTTTTTTTTCTCTTATATTTTCACTACATATGAATACCTTTTTTTATGTCGCATAATTAAATAGAGCATTTAACGTATAGCAGTTTTAATAATTTGAAGTTTTCATATATTTAACATAGTTTCTCGATCACTATGGACATTCGTTAATATCGTAGTAAATAATGGGATTATAAATGTACGAACAACAAAATTTAAACAAAATAAAATTCAAATTCAAGTCAAATTTGGATCACTAATGTTCATATCAACAAGAATTTCACTATACTTTGAAAACATCATGATATAAAACGAAATGAAAACATTGATAGACATCAATTCATTTATTAGAAATAAAATAATTAACACGTTCCTATCTTGATTGATTTTATCTACTCTGGAAGAACAGGTAGCGGAATTTTTATGAAGACAAGTACAGGAGAATTTAGATATCGTTTTAGAAACCCGGACCACAGCTCAGTATTCCGCTCAGAATTAACTGCTATAAGCGAAGCTCTGAGCCTAGCTTTAGACTTTAAAGTACCTGATGTTTGGATTCTGACTGATAGTAAGAGCTCAATACAGTATTTGAAAGATTGGCCAAGCATCTTGGACAAATTGGGACAGATATAGTTTCTAAACTAGCTGTTTTGGACCAGATCGGATCGGTGTGCTTACAGTGGATTCCCGCCCATGTGGGCATCTACGGAAATGAAATTGCTGATCTGCTCGCTAGGGAAGGTTGCGAACTTCCCAAAGCTTCTTCTTCCAATGTGTTAGCTTCAGAGATTCATTCCATGACTTTAGCCAGAGTGAATACCTCTTGGAGGTCGCCACCAATTCATGCATGATATGCCGCTGAATATCCTGGTATGTCCTTGCAATGCTCCTGTCCTAGACCTGCTCAAACGGCTTTAGCTAGACTAAGGACTGGCCACACGAAGAGTTTGACCTTTCAATGGAGACGAAAAGACATATGCCCTTTGTCATTGTTCGGCCATCGCGTCTCCCTCTCATCTCATCGATTGTATTGGTGCCTCTGTGAGGCAACTGTTGAATGAGGGGAAGACAGTTTACGATCTATTGATGCAGCATGATCTACTGGACTTGGTTTAGGATTCTAAATCAAGGGGATAAGCAGCAACAACAACAACAACATGATTTTATCTTTCCCAATTGATCAGTATATGTAATAATAGTGTTTAATTTTAAATTATCCTTAAAGCTTCCACCAGCGCACTCGCGTTAGCTATACTTGGTGGTTAAATAATTTCGACATTAAAATGTTTCTAATTCCTAGTGTAACACATATTAAGCGACTTAAATAGTTCCCACACCCTATTTATCGGAAGATTCTTTCATCTTGCAATCCTATAACGATGGCTTTTCAAGTTCACTTTTAAAAATTTCAGTTCTTGACGACCTGACGAAGCTTAGAATAAGAAAAAAAGAGGAAGAAAAATATGGTACGAAATTCATTTGTTGTTTGGCAAATAATTAGCACTGATCGTGAACATATACGTTCTAATAATAATAAAAAAAATCTTAACCTTTGAAATAGAACTGGTTGCATCTATTTAGTTGCCTTAAATAATAACCACTGTGCGAATCTACATTAAAGACTATACATTTCAACATCATTATTAAACAGTTTTCCCTTAAAAATTTATCAAATGCATGAGTCTACATAGGAAATAATACTTGTCAGTTTCGTTATAAAACAGTGTCTTCACAAAAATAATTAATGTGCAAAAGGGCTAATAGTAAGATTCCTAAAAGAATTCATTGCATTTTATTATGGTTTTACTGTTTCAATTTTAAGTGTCAATCCCACAAAGACCTGAAAGTAAAACTTAAGTTTAAAAAGAGAGAAAAAAAAACAACGTACTTACAGCTTTAATCTTTACGCAACTATAGAAATGTATCGCATTTTCAGTGAATTCAATTTAATGATTGTACTCCAAAAGACTTTAAAAAAAAAAATCATATAAAAGGCTTTTAGAATCCTTCTTTATATTAATTTTGGAGATGGGCATTTTTTTTATGCAGGATAAATGCTTTGATTATTAATTTATTTTAACAATTTCACAACCACAGTTATTGTAACGTATTTTTCTCCTTCATGATGACTATTTAAAAACAAAAATTTAACTTGATCACAATTCAAACTTTGAACAAACTTCACTCCTACCTGCGCCAAACTTTTTCTCCAATTGACTTCCTCTATATTTATAACAATATTTATGGCAACCAGCTAGCAAACACAGACAGGCCTTAAAATCAACGATTTTGTAATTTACAAGTTAAAGACTTAAGGTTTACACTAACCCAAAAGGGTCAGATTAATATTAACCAAAAGCGCCAGATTTATACTAACCAAAGGTGCCAGATTTATACTAACCAAAGGTGCCAGATTTATACTAACCAAAGGTGCCAGATATCACAATTATAACAATATTACTTATTTCAAAATGTTTTTTATTGAACTTGTCTTAGTGAATTTAAAAAAAAAAAAAAAAAATATTTTTCAAAAGTGGCTAATAAAATGTTCAATTCTATCATTTTACTAAAAATTTATAATTGGAAAAAATAAGCATTTATTTTTATTTATTATTATTATTATTATTATTATTATTATTATTTTTTTTGATATTTCAAAGAAAATGAATATGAACAAAATCACCAGCCTTTTCACTGCACTGATCAGAATATAGATATTTGTGAAATGTTAATGCTGAAAGTGGGCCCACGACAAATTTTCTTTGACTTCCTCAAGTGCGAGGAAATAGTTGAAAAATTAAATGATTCGTATAATCATAGAATAACATTAACATTTATTAGCACGTCAATACTCAGTTAGAGATTCTCTGGCCGTTGGTACCAAAGACTTCAGGTTAGAATTCTGGCGGTGGCATGGATGTTTGCTAGTGGTTCGGAATCCACGTTAAACTGTAGGCCTCGATCTAATTAACCCAAAGTGTGCCCAAAACGACCGTAGAGTGACAAACTGGACCATACCATTAACCGGATGGCAGGTAAAACTTGAATAAGTGCATTAGATACTTAAATCTTTCATTGCGAATGAAGTCAAAAAATCGGGATTTGATTTGCCAACAATTTTGGTGCGTAGTGGATCTATGTTGACAAAAAGTATTTTTTTTTTTTTTAAATTTATTGAAAACCTGGTTTGTAATAAATCTCTTCAAAGTTACTTCAGGAAAGAAAAACCAACAATGTGTTAAATTAAAGGAATAGATCTTCCCAAACAACTCAGCAACACAATGTGAGGAATTAAAAGATTTTTTTATTTCTAAGCAGCTGGCAAACACAGACATTTTTGTATGCCTTATTCAAATATGAATGCACAGACGTTAAACTCTTTGCATTACCCAGGGGGCGCGTGTCACTTGAAGATAAGCCACGGACTTTCGGAGTCAAAATGCCCCTGCAACGCTCTACGATCCTAAGACCGGGAAACTTTTTAAAGTGGATTCCGAACCACTACAAACAACCATGGCACTGGGGCCTGAACCCGAAACCTGTGGTACCGAGCGCCAGCCACTCGGTCATTCAGGCTCGAGGAATTAAAAGTTATTCTAGCTATATCATACATAGATTTTAGTAAGTATTCAAATATGAATCCCCGTTAAACTGTAGATCCCAGTCAAATTAGCCAAAATCTTTCACAAAATGACTGTAGAGCGACAAACCAAACCAAATCAGTTACCAGACCCTCTAGGAATTAATCGTATTTCATAAATGAGTTAACGTTACCAATGTTATTATGATCTCACCTCATATTTCCTCAAAAAAGTTTTTCATATTCAATCAAATTTTACAGCAGTAAAAAATTTTTATACAGATTAGGATCTAAAATTGAGAATTATATTATAGCAATATTAAAAAAGTGTGAAGTAATGGATAATTTATTTTGTTTATTATAATAAACAATAAATATATTTCACACATATTTTTGCAACTATGGTGACTTAATATTAAAAATATTCTTCGAAATCAGTCATTTTTTCAAATTCCTTCAACCTTAACATTCATTAAAATACTTTGAAAAACCCAAAACTTAGATTTTAATTTATTATGAAATCATTTAATTTTTAGGCTATTACAGCACAGATTCAAGTTAGAAATACTAATGAAATAAAAATGGTGCTGAAATACATTTCTTACTTTATTTTTTATATCAATTTGTTTAAAAAAAAAGTTCCAGTAATAAAACAGCTAAATAAACAAACAAACAAACAAAATTCTAATATATATTACGTCATGACATTTTTATTAATTTAACACAATTATCGAATACATTATCTCGTCAATATTAAACATTAATTCAAATATTCAAAGGATCATCAATTGATAACCCTTCTGAAAATCTTCGTCATACTAACGTTAAACAATTTTATGTTAAAGTGGTGTAGCTACTCCAGGAGTGAAACAAATGCTCTACTTCAAACTCCATGTCGTTCATTGTCTGATTGGTATGTTCTTACAATGGTCATTGTTCATACATTAATTAGTGTCAATAACAAAATTGATTGTTATGTAACAACTTATTACTGCTATGCTTCTTTAGTCTTCATTTTTATTGAAATAGTCATGAATATGAATATAAAGATAAGTATGAACATGATATGCTGTTCAAAATGGTGAAATCTTCAATGCCATATCGTTTTCTCATTTCGTCAATGTACTGTTCGTAATTACATTATCACAGAAACAATATTTCTGACAGAAAATAAAATGGAAATATGTGTTAAACAAAATTCGTAAAAGTTTTTTAAACCATTTTGCAATCAATATTTTATTGAACTAAAAGTAAGGTTCAAATCAACAAGTCTCATATTTTTTGATAAATTTAAAATCAGTCAACTTCTTTTTTGTGTCAGACACACACACACACACACACATATATATATATATATAAGAATTCGAAAGCATAAATATTGAAAATTATAATTTACAAAATTTCAGGATTTAGAACAGAGTCAAATATTTTGGAAACATTGTTGACATTGTGCTTCTAAAACATTGCTATTGATTTAAAGCACTTCAAGTTTTCCTTTGTCTAAGATTGTCCAGAGATAAAATTCTTTTAAATAGCTGTCGATGATTCCATTGATGCAAAGTTTCTTTTTTCTTTTCCACAATGGTTACGGTTCAATAAAGAAGACAATCCATTTATAATAAAGCAACATTTTGAAGAGAGACTAAGTTTCTAGATCTATATGAAAAGCAGTACAACTGCGAAATAAAAGCAGTTATTGTCATGGATGAAAAAATATACCTGGAACATCCAAGCATACTTAGTTGGTCCCATACGTCTAAACACAGAGAAGTTCAAGACAACACAAAACATCTGGAAGAAGTACATTCTATGATATGATACTATGCTTCAGTGCAGAAGAAATATAAATGCCTTATATTTCTTTTGATGGAATCTCTTAGCATGAATAGAATTAAATATATCAGCTTATTCAGGAAACAGTTTCTGTTTAGATTTGCTTATCTCTCTAAACTTAAACTTTCCGGTATTTTTATGCAAGTAACTCTCTTATTAACACTATCATCAAGTATATTTCAGTATCTTGCTAATATATAACACCATCTTCTACTTGCTTTATATTATATTCTCCTTCATATCCTTCTGTAAAATCCATGCAACTATCATTCAACGTCCTACTGTCTGATGATACATTTCCACAATTATTATATATATATTTTACATTTGGTAAATTTCAAGACAAAGACATCACTCTCTGTCACAGATACATAGACGTTCTACAGTATTGTACAAGTATAGTTCTTCATTGACGTCGGAGCCACTTGTTGCCTGGTGGTCCTTTCATCCGAGGTCTTTGGTATGACCAAAATCCTCCTGACTGCATTTTTCAGGGACCTCTTCGTCTTGACAATCTTGAAAGGCTTGACTGGAGCCCTCATCTGGCATGGCTGGTGTTGGCAACACATACAGTGGACATTGGACCCTTGATTGCTGTCATCCCATGCTGTGGATGGTTGAACAGAAATGTTCTGGGGGGAGAACCACGAAGCACTGCTGGCGAATCTGACCCTGCTATGCCTGTTTTCATTGTTACCAAGATGGGAATCGTCCTTGACTGTGCTGAAGGTTGGACTTGCTGGAGAAGAAGGTCTGTTGGAGGAATCGTAGAGTAGAGATGGGGCCAGGGATAGAGCCCTGGACCGACTAGCCCCTAGAGTGACCGGAGAGTAGTACTGGTGTGAATCGCCAAAGTGGTGAGGTATCTCGGGAATGGTGGGAACGATGTCCAGAGAGGCCTTTTTGCGTGGAGTGCCTTTGTAACCATTAAGCCAATAAGTTTTCATGTGGCCTTTGCCCTATAGATGAAAATGCATAACATTAATTAATTATTGATTGAATACAATTAATGGGATTATTTATGGGTTGCATATATATTACAAAAATTTCTGGTTTACTGCATGGAAACGAAAGGGCAGATCTTCTGACAAAATAAAAAAGAACAGAAGTTCCTGGACAGAGTCCTATTCCTCTTGACTCTTTTAGGAGAACTATACGAGACAAAATTATGTCACCATATATTAGTGAATTGTTATCTAACACCAAAGGGAAAGTCTGGGAGACAATAGATGATGACTGGAAAACATTTAATGGAAAACCTCGCAAAAAAGCTGTTGCCAAGTTTAGATTAAGATCTGGACGCAACATTTAACATGGAACATTTACGAACATTAACGAACATTTAGCCAAAATAGGAATTGTGAACTCTGATATATGAGTTTAATGTAAGACAGAGAAAATGAATAAGGCCCATCTATTTGTTGGCTCGGGACTAGATTCTAAACTTACAACAGAATGGTGATTTGTGTACTCTTTACATGAGGGCCAAAGAAAACATGTTTTGATCACATGGACTTTTATTATGGTGCTTCTATCTTTTTTAATTTTTATCCTTACAACATTTAACTTGTTTTAAACTGTTTTTAAGGCCTTTTGGTCGTTTTTGTTAAGAATCTCTGGTCCTTTCCTTTTGTAATTTTGATTTGTTTATATGCCCTTTTTGTTACTACGGTAAGTCACCAAATTTGTATGGATTGAGTTCCAATAAAGTCATAGGTAACAACAACAACAAAATCTTCAAAAGAAATATTTATTACAATTATAAATGATGACGGAATATTTACTTTTGCAATTTTTCTTATGCAATTTATTAAAAGAAATTTTTGAGGATACTTGAAAGTCCAATTAAGTAAAACTCACCTTCACTGTAATAGTTCCTCTTTCAGCTATATCCCATTGATCTGGAGATAACCTCTGTGCTGTCTCTTCACTGATGTGAATTTTTAGGGCCTGTCAAAAATATTAATTGAGAAATAAATAGAGGGAAAAAATATTTTAAAGTTACACTTTCTTAACATAAATAATAAATAATTAATTTTTTTTTTTTGGTTTTGTCTGTCTACAATCCCTTTAGACTAATCAGACAGGGACCTGCAGTTTAATGTTTATTCCGAACCACTAGAAAACATCATGCCACTACAAGATTCATACTGTGGTGGTATGGATGCTGAATATATTAAACAAACATATACATATTCCATACCATATATATATATGGTATGGAAACCTGTGGTACCAAAGGCCAGAGCGCTAGACAATTGGCCATAATATTAATAATTAAGAAATCTTATAATTAAGAAAATTTTAATTTTAATATTATTAAGGAAGCAATTAATTGAATTTTCTATGAAATTTTGTGTATGAATTTTACCATATACAAAATCTATAATAATAAGTTCAATCTAGTATTCTTACTTGATTTTTTAATCTATTTAGTACCAGACATTTTACATCAAAGATATTTTATTTTACAATTAGTTCATTATTATAAAACGGTAATATATCAATTAAGTGTTTGAAATTTGATGTAAAAAATCATGTACAGAATATCTTAAAGATGCAGTGAATAAATATATTTATGAGTGACAAGCATAGCCAAACTTCGATAAAATTTTCTACATTATTCACTAACAATTAATGCATCTTGGCTTGATGGCCGAGAAACTAGCGCTCTGGCGCATGGTGCTACAGGTTTCGAATTCGAAACTCTGCAATCTTTTTTTTTCCTGCTAATGCAGCTGGCAAAAAAAACCCTGCGATGCTTAAAATGTTGTGATCTTAAATGTGTTAATAAATTTCAATAAGTTTCTCATTTTAATAAACGTATTCATTATTTAAATGAGATATTGGCTAATGAGAAAATGAACCCTCATTAAATGAGATAAATTAGATTTACAATACCATTAGATTGGTTTGGTTTGTCGCTCTACGGTCATCTTGTGCACACTTTAGGCTAAATAGACCGGGACCTACAGTTTAAAGTGTATTCCGAACCACTACAAACATCCATGGCCCCGCCGGGACTCGAACCCGAAATCTGTGGTACCGAGCGCCAGAGCTTAGGCCCCATATACCATAAGAAGAAAGAGATTGAAAACTCACTTCGCTGGTGCTTTCCATCCTAGAGGCAGTATTGACTGTGTCCCCAAACAAGCAGTATCTGGGCATCTTCAAACCCACAACTCCAGCAACAACAGCACCCGAATGGATACCTAAGAAACAAGGAACTTATAATGAGGCATAATATTCATTATTCTGTAAAAAAAAATAAGTTCTGAATTTTAATTATTTATTCTAAAGAAATAATCAAAGTTCAATGGATGCATCTTTAAAAAGGAAATATTTGCAATTTTAATGATTTGCGAATGAATTTCATTTGTCTTTTTCAATTCCTACGATTAGTTCACACTCTCCCTATATATATTTTGTTCAAATTTTCAATCGTTCGTAAAATACTTTTTATTCATCCACTCAAGTTCAAATACATTTTTTTGGAACTTGTAGTGGATGACACTGAATGTTAATACAGTTTTTTCAAATATTAATTCATTCATTAAATTTAATTAATTAATTAATTTTAGTTTTTTTTAGATTTAAGTTGCATGTATCTACCAATAGAGGACGCCAGATAAACTTCAAAACTGAATGAAAATTATTTATAAAGGACTTTCTGCAATAGAGTGAAAAAAAAGTAGGAATTGACTTTAAAAATTTTTTTTTTATATTACTTGTTAATAAACAAATGAAATCCGTCCAATAAATAAATTTCTAAAATAGTTTTTAATTTCTGGTGTGATTGCAGGTTAAAGATAGATTTTCACCAAACACGAAAGACGTATTGTAGTCGTGCTTCCCCATACGCCACTACTATTTCTCCACCCACTTTGTCAGTCGCTTCACTTAAGAAAAACGTTGAAACAAACATAAATTGTGGTTAGTTTTACAATGATTTTTTTATTTTTATTTATTTTTATTTGTAACTGTGCTTCCTTCTATGCACTGCAAGAGCACCTGTGGCGTTTAGGAGAAATGGTCAGTGGGTCTCGAGACTCTCATCAGAGAGGAAGTACTGCGCTCTTGTTGAGAAACGCTTAGTTTGTGATTCTCTCATCCCGAGAGAAAATATATTTAAAGCAACATGGCGTAATAGTTGGCCTACAGACTCTTACCGAGAGAGGAAGTATATTTCTCGCATCCAACTCATACCTGAGTATCGGGTTTTTGGCTTAGAAGTGGAATAATTCCACAAATCTATAATTATATATATTCAACCGCGTTATAGTAAATATTGTATGTCTCAAATTGTTTATGTGTAGTGTTTGTGCGTATGTAAATCAAGCTGTGGGTTCACAAACCTGTGTCTCAAATCTCAATCCAACCACACCCAGTTACAATCCAGCTGCATAACCTGCATACTACAGTATAGCAGCAGCCAATCTCACATCTGACTCTAATGTCGCTTTTAACTTGAACTTCTTTTAACTTTTCGACTTAAGACTTATAGAAAACTCAAGAAAGAAAACTCTGGAACCAATAGAAACTTTTGATTTGTAAAGTGCCGGTCGAAAAAGTTGGCTTGGGGTGTGATTCGCGCAAGAAAAAAATTGTTCTTTCCGCTATCCACTCGATTCTTCTATTCTCGGTGGATTAAGAGCTAACAAGATGAGCTCTGAAAAAATTGTAAAGACTAATTGTAAATATTTTGACGGCAATCTTATGTGTTCCCTACTCGAGGACCAGCAGCAACGCGCGAATCAAGCGAACAAGAGCAGGCTCTGGATTGAATTCATTTGTGGGAGAGGTTGCAGTCATTGCTTTACGAAACGAGGGGACTCGATAGCGAATCGGATATTGTGTGTAAAGAGCCTAGCATTAATAATAAGATTGCCTATTGAGATTTTAGAATATTTTCTCTCATTCTTCTTCTTTCTTCATTGACGCAACAACCCCTCGGTGGGCCAAGGTCACCATGTTGGCCTACTGGCAGATTTCGAAGCAAGAAATGTTATCTTTTTAAGCTTAGGGTTGGCATCCCTACAGTCATATTAGATCGGATCTTACCGTTGAAAGTGGATTCCGAATCACTGCAAACATCTATAGCACCGCCGGGACTAGAACTCAAAACTTGAGGCGCCGATAGCCAGAGCGCAAGTCACTTGCCCATAGGCTCCGCGTTTTCTCTCATACAGCACAAAAATGCTCAGCAGTAACTCTTAAGAGGTTCCTTCGACGACAATGGTATTTTGTGGCAGACAAAAGTGAAACCCGAGCCTTTTTAATCTTCAGTAACAAAAAATTGTAATGAGTCTCACACAACACGACGAGTCTAACATAATTAAATTGCTTACCAAATCTGAGAATAGTTTCTGTTAAAAACAAATTATAATGTCTTTTATCCACAAGTATTTGAATAAAATCTACGGATATAATAGTTTTATTACTAAAGAAGAACTACTTACCGACTCTTATTTTGAGGCTCTCGCCCGTAGAAGGATCCTTGAGTCCTCCGATCACATCCACCATGTCCAGAGCCATGTGGCACACTTTGTCCGCTTGGCGCTCTTCTTGGTCGGGGGCTCCCGAAACTACCATGTACGCATCGCCAATGGTCTCCACCTGCCAATGACAAAATATCAAAAATGTTCATATAAAGGAATCCAACGGGTTTGACAATTAAATGTATTTTAACCGATTCTGAATATTTTCTGTAAGTTATTTTTTTTTTCAGCATTTCAGCTACAAAATAGTTGCAACAACTTTAAAAGAGGTCTTGGAATATGAATTCTTTGCAAAGTTCATGCTGTATTTTAAATATCGCTTTATTTCTTTCTCTTTAATAGACATCTTATCCATTATAAAGCATATTCAATATTTTTTTCTCTCTAATGCAGCTGGCAAACACTTAGACATTTATCTTGGATGACTTAGGCAAGCGCTGCACTGACGTTACTCAGCACTACCCAGGACGTGCGTTTAGCTGGAAGATAAGCTACGGACGATACCCCCTCAATAACAATACCCCCTCAAAGCTCCACGATCCTGTTAGACCGGGACTTACGGTTCAAAGTGGATTCCGAACCACTACAAACATCCATGGTACCGAAACCTGTGGTACAGAGCGCTAGCCACTCGGCCATTCAGGCCGAATATTCAATATTTAATAAGCCTATTTCGACTTACCTTATAAACATCGTGCTTTTCTGTGAGCTGGTCAAACAGGCTGTACATGCAGTTCAACATGGAGACCACTTCCATGGGGGCAATGCGGCTACAGATTTCGGTGAAGGTCACCACGTCGCTGAACAAAACAGTCACACACTCGAAATACTGCAATAAAATAAATATTTCACAAAATTTTTTTTTTTATCAATTTATGTAAAATGCCGATTGATCAATAAAATAGTAATTTTCGGAATAGAGAAAGGTATTATCAAAACACTAGGTTCGGTTTTGTTTTGTTTTGTTTGTCTCTCTACTATCAGTTTTGTGTACACATTAGGCTAATTAGACCGGGACCTACAGTTTAACGTGGATTCCGAACCATTCACTAACATCCATGACACCGCCAGGATTCGAACCTGGAGCTTGTGGTACTAAAGGCCAGAGCGTTAGCCTATTGGCCACCAGGCCGTCCAAAACACTAGGAGAATATGTCAAATACAAAAAAAAGTTTGAATTTAAAATGAAATTGCGGTAAGAAGAATAATTTGATGGTTAATAGTCTTTGGTCATAGGTTTGATAGTCTTTTGTTTAAAATAAATCAACACTATTTTAAGCTAAGTAATCCTTGGCTACTTTACAAATTAGTCCATATGAATATGAAATATAGAATCTGTAATGACAAAAGATTAATTTATTATTACAGATTCTATGTTGTTATATCATACATTTGCATTATATAAATTTAATAGTAAATAAAAAAAATTTAAATTGCAAAACAGTAATGCATATAAGAATACATTTCTGAACAAAATTTAAAATTCTACAATACTTTTTGAAAACTAAAATAATTTACTCCTCGATAATTTACAGCACTGTATGACTTTTTAGTTTTTTGCGTATATTAATACGCATAAAACTAAAAAATATTCTTATGAATTGTAGATTTAAATTGGCTAATGCAATGACAAAAGAACTACAATATAAAAGGCCTATTTACAGAAAAATTATTTTAGTATGAATGATGGTAAAAAGAGAAAATAACATTTATTTGACCTGATTTATTTTATTCTATTTATTTATTATTTCATTCATGAATGCCTGTAACCCCTACAGGGTGCATCCCCGGGTGGAGAATTGAGGAATACCTCCATCTGTTTTTCATTGAGTGGTAAGAGGGTAATAAAATACCTCCCGCTGACCAACAGGTTGAAGTCCAACCTCTCGAGGCAATGGCAACCCTTCTCCTAATGAGACTTCATGGGAGCCATTCAAAAGACATTTGAGGTCTATCTGAGTCTACCTCCATCACAACAAATGAATGGAATTACTATCTTCACTGATTCAAGGTCTGCCTTACAAATGATAATCTTGCTCGTAATAAAGGTTTTTACAAGTATGATCTTGAACATCATATCTCTTTTAGAACAAATATCCAATGCTTGCACAGAATGTGCATTCTGCAATAGATCCCTGCTCATGTGGATTTGGAACTTAATGAAATTGCAGATTCTTTGGCAAAGAATGACAGAAGTCTGGATCAGACTGCCATTCCTACTTCCCTTGCAGATG
Organism: Caerostris darwini; assembly: GCA_021605075.1. NCBI lineage: Eukaryota > Metazoa > Arthropoda > Arachnida > Araneae > Araneidae > Caerostris > Caerostris darwini. Next base: position 571,936 of record BPLQ01012839.1, read on the forward strand.
CAAATGCCTTGGCAAAATCTAAACTTATAATTCCTTTTAAGATAACTAAATACCAAATTACTACTCTCACGATATTAAGGATGAATTAAAAAATACCAAAAATGTGGCACTCAAATTGCACTTCCGAACCACTAACAAACATTCATGCCACCGCCAGGATTCGAAGCTTGTAGTACCAAAAGCCAGATTGCTAGCCAATTGGTCATCAGGCGCTTTAATTCATTTGGAGCGTGCATAAAGTTAATAAATGCGATTTTATCACACTTTTTAGTTTTATTTTTAAACTATAATATTACTAGTATGCTCCACCAGTTGGATAAAAGAAGTATGGGATATAAAAAAATCATTTAATTACAGCATATATTTCTTAATATCATATACAGAAGAACCTCTCCAACAACCTTATTGAGATATTCTAATGTGATGTTTATAAAATCACCAGTAATCATCACTAGTTTGTATAATCTAACATTAATCATCAATAGTTGATATAATGTAGCATTAATCATAACTAGTTTATATTATAAGCACTAGTGCTATGTTTATAAAATTAGCACTAATGAGAGTTTAATGATGTTCTAGTGGTTTTTGATGTCCAACCAAGTCAAGTCCGAAAATTAAGTAATATATATTAAATGGAGATTTAGACCACATGGGAGGAATGACAAATGCAAAAACATGATAAAGCTAATTGCCTTAATAATTTATTTTTATTGTGACAGTACTGGCCAAATACAAACAAAGTAATTTGTTCAAGTAACACGATGCGTTTCCCAATTAAAAAGTGCTCTCAACTTAATTAAGTAAGCAAAAGTTGGACACCAAGAGTAATGAAATAAAATTCTTCCAATGATACTTATCGAAATCTCCATCCCTTTTGATAATAATATCCCAATAAATCATACACATAACTATGTATTTAAGTCTTTTAATGCCAGTGTTTGCTGGGAATGAATGCAATATTTATTTAAGATAATGACATAAATCAGTTAAATCATTTTGACATACATAAAAAAAGAAAATGTGTCATGTGTTGGGTTGACTTGTTATTATCTATTTACGTTCAAGTTGATTGCGTTTTTCTGAACGCATGCAACATATCGAGTTTCTACTCTGCTGGAATTCTTATTAAGGGCAATGAGTGGAATAAAAGGCCATCTCACCTGGCAGGTGTCCACCGCTGCCTCCCCCCTCCTCAGCCTATCGGCCACCTGTTTTGGAATCATCTGGTAGAGAAGCTCGTCCGTCCGCTTCATTTCGATGTCCAGCTTCCTCATGGATTCTTCAAGTTGGCGACTCTTTTGCAGCTCCTGCAATATAATGGGAACTCTTAAATGGATGGTACTTTATAATAATAATGATAATGAATAGTATATTTAAGCAACAATGTGGGTAATAAATGTTTAACGATTTGCAACATGTCAATTTAATGTAATGGTATCTTATATAAGATGTAGTACATAGGTGCCTTTATAGCTTATAAAAAAAACTGAAGTTTATTTTGATAAATATTCACCAATTTATTATGTTACTATGCAAAATTCAAAACATTTGTAATTTATGAAAATTAGGCTCATTTTTAACCGTTACATATTTAGGGTAGACAGGACATCGTATTTGTTGTTGTTGTATATGTGTTATATTACAAATCCGTCATAAATACTTAAATGCTTATAAAAAACAGAAGTTTAAGTTTATTAAGCAGTTTATTTGAGAAACAATGCAGCTCCTGCAATATAATGGGATGTCCTAAATGGAAGGTACTTCATAATAATGATAATTAATAGGATATTTAAGCAACAATGTGGGTAATAAATGCTTAACGATTTGCAATACGTCGGTGCAATTAATCTTATGACCTCTTACACAAGATGTAGTGCATAGGTGCTTTAATAGCTTATAAAAAAGTAAAGTTTACTGCGATAAATATTCACTAATTTGTTATGAAAATTAGGCTCATTTTTAATCGTTACATATTTAGGGTAGACAAGATTTAGTATTTGTTGTTGTTGTACATGTGTTATATTATAAATCCGTCATAAATACGTAAAAGCTTATACTGATGAATGTTCACATATTTATTATGCTACTATGCGAGAATAAAGAATTTGTAATTTATGAAAATTAGGCTCATGTTTAATCGTTACATATTTAGAGTAGACAGGACATCGTATTTCTGTTGTTTATATGTGTTATATTACAAATCCGTCATAAATACATAAAAGCTTATAAAAAAAAAAGTTTAAGTTTATTAAGTAGTTTATTTAAGCAACAATGGGGATAATAAATACTTAATGATTTGCAATGCATCGATGCAATTAATCTTATGACCTCTAATGCAAGATGTAGTACATAGGTGCTTTAATAGCTTATTAAAAACTGAAGTTTACTCCGATCAATATTGACTAATTTGTTATGTTACTATTCCAAAATAAAGTATTTGTAATTTACGAAAATTAGGCACGTATCTAATCTTAGCATATTTAGGGTAGACAGGATATAGTTGTACATGTGTTATGTTACATATCAGTAATATATACGTAAAAGCTTATAAAAAACTGAAGTTTACTCCGACGAATATTCACTAATTTATTATGTTACTGTACAATAATAAAGAATTTGTAATTTATGAAAATTAGGCTCATATTTAATTGTTACATATTTAGGGTAGACAGGACATCGTATTTGTTGTTGTTGTAAATGTGTTATATTACAAATCCGTCATAAATACGTAAAAGCTTATAAAAAAAAAAGTTTAAGTTTATTAAGCAGTTTATTTAAGCAACAATGTGGGTAATAAATGCTTAATGATTTGCAATATATCGATGTAATTAATCTTATGATCTGTTGTGCAAGATGTACTGCATAGGGGCCTTAATAGCTTATAAAAAATTGAAGTTTACTCTGATGAATATGCACCAATTTATTATGTTACTATGCAAAAATCAAAACATTTGTAATTTATGAAAATTAGGCTCATTTTTAACCTTTACATATTTAGGGTAGACAAGATATCGTAATTGTTACTGTTGCAAATGTTTTATATTACAAGTCTTAAAATTGTTCAATTTATTTTATTGTGTTAAATGCTTTTATTTTGCACGGATATCACAAATTCATGTTGTAAAAGATAAAAAAAAAAAAAAAAAAAAAAATGCAATGGCTCCACAATTTTTGTACAATAAATCCTACGTTAAAATTCTACGAATTTCACTGCAATATTCTAGCTATTAATACAAATTAAAATTTCAGAAGAGAATTTTTTCATGCTACCTATAATTTTTTCGTAACAAAGCTACGTTAAATATTTTAAGTAATAATACTAATAATATTTTAGGAATACTTTTTTTTGGAAAATTAATAATCGGAAAGTAGCAAAAAGTTACTTCCCCAAAGTATTCGTACTCTTATAAAAATCTCTACATATTAGCAATTGTAATATTTCGAATACTTGTTAGAATATCCTGCAGCATCCACAGCAGTTTTTTAAAAGTCTGACGAATGAGTGCACCATTTTGTTTTATTTATTTATTTGTAATTTTTGCATCAGTATTCCTCCATTCTCCAATCATTACTGTTTTTTTATTCGGTTTTCGTTTTAATGTCAGATCCTAGTAGTCTAATTATTACTTCTCTCCAAATGTGTTCGATTGGGTTTAAATCCTGTGATTTTTGTGGTATTCTCAGAACTTGTAGACAGTTAAAGACATTAAAGGCGAACGTTGAGACTGGTGTGCTTAAAATTGTATTAATTAAAAAACAAAGTTGGAAACAACTTTGATTAAAAACCAAATGGATTTTGGTTTTGATTGGAAACAACTTTGATTAAAAAAAAAATGGATTTTCGTTTTGATTGGAAACAACTTTGATTAAAAAACAAATGGATTTTGATTTTGATTTGAAACAACTATGAATAAAAAACAAATGGATTTTGGTTTTAATTCCAATATTCAAATTTTGAGTGGATAATTTAAAATTGTTTTTAAACGCTGAAATCAGATTAGAAGACGTTTTAGTAAATTCTGTAGCAATTTTTGCAACATTCAAACGTGGACATTTCACAAATTTTTGAACTATCAATTTCTTGAAAGTTCAGTTAACTTTTTGTATGAACTTTTTTTTGTTAACTTTTTTTTTTAATATCTTCTATCCTACTTCCTTCTTTAAAGCATGTTTTTAGCTTAGAATGATATAAATTTAGTAATTTAGAAATATTCCTAATTGATTTACCACTACTGTGATGAAAAATAATCTATTTTCGACTTAAAACTACGACACATTTAAAAAATAAATAGAATATAAAAAGTAATATATATTAAAGATAAAGCAAGATAAAGCCAAACGATATTTTAAACGTCACCAAAACGCAATTAAAAAAAGAGGCAAACGATAGTTTTTATTTATGAATTTGCCCGGTTTTATTCAAAATCGCATAAAGATGCTTTGAAAATATTTTTTTTTTGTTCTAATGCTGCTGGCAAATGTTTGACAGTTTAGGTCTTGGATGCCTTAAGGCAAGCGCTGCACAGACGTTACTCACTTTGCATTAGGGGCGTGTATCTTAAAGATAAGCCACGGACGCGGGGTAACAATGCCCGTAACGCTCTACGATCCTATTAGACCCGGTCCTACGGTTTAAAGTGTTTGCCAGCTGCATTACAAAACATTCGAAAATGTGTCGGGACTCGAACCCGAAACCTGTGGTAGCGAGCGCCACAGCGCTAGCCACTCAGCCATTCAGGCCCGCTTTGAAAATATGTTGGATATAATAAAGTAAGCAACCAAAGATTAAAGCCAAACGATATTTTACTTGATACCAAAATGCAAAAATTAAAAAAAGAGGCAGACGATCATTTTATTTATGAATTTATTCGAAAATGCTTCGGTGTATGATCATTTTATGACTTGTTTTTTCTCTACCTCCTTGTATTTTCTTTTCAGTAAAAAGAAAATGAGTCGAAATGTTTTTAAACATTGCTCGGTTTTATTCGAAATCACATAAAGATGCTTTAAAAATATTTTTTTTGTTCTAATGCAGCTGGCAAACACTTAGACAGTTGTGTTGGATGCCTTAACGCCAGCGCTGCACCGACGTTACTCACTTAGCACTACCCAGGAGGTGGGTGTAGCTTGAAGATAAGCTACGGACGTGGAGTAACAATACTCCCGCAATGTTCTACGATCCTGTTAGACCGGGACCTAGGATATAAAATGGATTCCGAACCACTATAAACATTCTTAGCACCGCTGGGACTCGAACCCGAAACGTGTGATATCGAGCGCCAGACATCCATCCACCCAGTCATTCTGGCCCACGCTTTAAAAATATATTGGATATAACAAAGTAAACAAGCAAATATTAAAGCCAAACGATATTTTAAACGTCACCAACACGTAAAAAATAAAAAAAAGGCAGACGATAATTTTATTTATGAATTTATTCAAAAATGCTTCGGTGTACGATTATTTTGTGACTTGTTTTTTTTTTTTTTCTCCTACCTCTTTGTATTTTCATTTCTATAAAAAAAATGAACCGATGTGTTTTAAAACATTGCCCGGTTTTATTCAAAATCGCATAAAGATGCTTTGAAAATATATTGGATATAAAAAAGTAAGCAAGCAAAGATAATTTAAACGATAACGCCAAACGAGAAAGTAATTGCCAAACGATATTTTAAATGTCACTAAAACGCAAAAAATTAAAAAAAAAGAGGCAGGCGATTAATTTTTTTTATGAATTTATTCGAAAATGTTTCGGTATACGATCATTTTGCGACTTGTTTTTTTTTTCCCTGCCTACTTGCATTTCCATTTCTATAAAAAGAAAATTAGCTGATATGTTTTTAAATTGTTCAGTTTTATTCAAAGCCACATAGAGATGCCTTGAAAATATATTGGAACTCTATATTCGAATTCAATTCCAGCTACAGCGCATTTTATGGAAATTTTTAATAATACACGAACACTTTTGGGAGACAATTTACATAGGTTGGTGCTCTGGGCAAACAGGCTTAGCAAGTTGTTCGGCAAAGTCGGTCCGTGGGTCTTTCGCAGTTGTGAGAAAAGACATGGAAAAGCACGAGACAGCTATTATTTAGTCACGTGCATGACGAAAAATATCACTCGAAGGCCTCGGGGCATTCTATAGGCCCTGCCCAGAGACCAAACGGTGACGCCAAAGAATAAGTTCGGACGTTGATCTCGTTCGTTAAAGTTACCGCTGTGTTTTATTAGCAATTGTTTTTGAGTTGTCATATTCCTTTTAATTATCAAAGAGTTTTAATAAAACCATGTTATTTTTGAAAATAAACTAAAAATATTTTCAAAAAGTTCATATATAAATAAAATTATAATAATAAATCTTTTAATATTAATAATGCTTTTAAATGTATAAAGAAATATCTTTAAAATGTCATATATAAAGAAAATTGAACGAGCTACGTATAATTCGTTTTAACCAAAAGCTATGTGGTCATATTCATTACTATCATTGCCAAAGTTATCATAAAATTTACTACTAAGCTTCTACAACCTTATGCGGCTTGATGGCCAATTGGCTAGCGCTCTAGCCTGAAGTCACAATCTTCAGGTACGAATCCAAACTATTCGAATCTATACCATTTTGATCGTTCTTTTTTTATTATTTGGTTTGATTTGTTGCGCTGCGGTCATTTTGTGCACACTTTAGGCTAATTAGACAGAGACCTAGAGTATAACGTGGATTCCGAACCACTAACAACATTCCACACCCCAGCCAAGATTTTAACATGAAGCCTGTGGTGTCAGAGGCCCAAGCGCTAGTCACTTGGCCATCAGGCAGCTTTTTATTGTTTGATCAGAGTTTGAGGTATAGGAAACACAAACGAGTGGCATGTTGGTTGCATTGCATAATTTTTTTCTGTTATTTTTTTGAATAAAATCGTTGCTAACTTTATTTTCGCAACTTTTTTTCTATGATATCATCATAAATGATAATTTATGTTGCATTAGTGATAGAAAAATAGGTTCACTTACTTGGTCCAGGGCCAACTTCAATTCTGCTGATTGTTGCTGACCAGCTAAAACCATATCCCGGCTGAAATCATGCATACTCAGGTCGTTTATGTAGAGTCCAGTGTGCAGCATAGCATCTAAACTACGCATGCTGAAAAGAGAATTATTTATATATTAAATTATAATTCAACGAAATAAATTATTTTCTTTTAACGTAATATTTACTGAAAATAGCTTGTCCCATAGCAAATTTAGGCATATTCCGACGATAATATTTTCCAAGGATGCTGTTATAATGATGATATTTTCCAAGGATGTTATTATAATGATGATATTTTTTCAAGAATATTATTATAATAATGATATTTTCTTGGTTGATACAATTCTGGTAAACCCATGCAAAAATTGTAAGAATTTGCCCAAAATATCACAAACTGCATACAAAGACAATATATGTTCACACATAATGATATTGTTGTCCATTTATAAATAAACATTGAATTTTAAATAATTATAAGTTACAATTATTTTTTTATAGTTTATATTGTTAACTAGCTTTTATTTATTAAATTTTATACAGTTTTTACCTCATTAGAAATTAAGCAAAAAATCCTGAACATACTCGTAATCCTGAACAAAAAAATCATAATCAAAAATCCAGATAAAAAATCCTGAACATACTTATCAAACCAATCCTGAACATACTCTGAACAAATCATAGAGATTTTTGCTCAACCAGAATTTAGGAAAAGTTCTAGAAGACTGGAAATTGCAATTTCAACATCTTTCTGGGTGGTGCAAAAACAGAAAAATGAAATGATATTTAGAAACCCGCAAAATGAGCAAATTTTCTTTGAATTGAAGACAGCGGAAGCGGTTTAGGATAGACGTAAAACAAGTAATGGTGGTCAATCTTGAGAGACCTTCTCTCAAGGATTTCAACTAGTGATATTTATACTCTATGGTTTCGATAGACAGTAGAGTAGAAGAGATTTCAGATTCCTTTGGAACTGATATCATAACAAAAACTAACTAATTAACTAACTCCCGGCACCACAACCCATGGTGGGCCAAGGTCGTCTGCCTACTAGCAGATTCTGAGACATGGGATGTTTTTCTTTTAGGGACATAAGGTTGTCAGCCCTACTACCAACAGTCATATTAGAGCGGGACCTACGGTTTAAAGTGGATTCCTTATTACTACAAGCATCCATGTCACAACCGAGATCGAAGCCAGAGCACTAGTCACTCGGTCATCAAGTCCTATCATTTGAAAAAGAATAGATAATTTGTAAATTGTTTCTAATTTAAGATCTTTCAGCAATTCAAAGTTATTCAATCTTTTTCCAATTATTTTCATTCAGTTTCGTTTTTACAACTAATACATTTACATTTCAAGGGGGCATTAATGGCCGAATGACTAGCGCTCTGGTGCTCAGTGCCACAGGTTTCGTATTCGAATCCCGGCGGTGTTATGGATGTTTGCAGTGGTTCGGAATTCACTTTAAGGCATAATTTCCTGTCTAATATAACTGTTGAGAGTGGGGCTGACAAACATACACTGTAAAAAAGGCTTCGTCATGTCGGACTTCTACCTAGGGTGCTCCATCACAACAGAAGCTGCCCCCTTTTCCTTCGACCATGAGTCCACAAGCGTTCGTGGGCTTGGTCTAGATGTCTACTAAATGGGATAAGAAACAACAACTACATTTCGAGATATCGACTTTTAATCAGCTGGTAATCATCAAAATAAAAATAACAAAGATGTAATGGCATACAAAAAAATATGTATGCTGACTAGCTAAGGGAAAAAAAGGTCCAACATAAAGCGATTTACATTAACTAAAAATTGAATCTATCAGAAATAGATTGGAAATTAAATGATTTAAATACTACTCGTAGATATAAAGTACACAAATAGAATTATTTAACACTTAATAAATGCTAAAATTATTTATTGAATTTTCAAAATCCTCTTACAATGGTGTTCCCAAGTACGCCATGCTCTTCCATTCTTCCATATACAGCATTTGTCCTTTTAAATGCAACAGTCTGTCTTCCATGCCTGGAAAAAAATCAAATTGGTTATTTTGCATCAATCTCTATATAATAAGTAAACAAAAGATTTATACTAAGGTTAAGTAAGTTTTTAATTATTCTATTTTAGATTAACTAAATCTTAAGGTTAAGAAATACAGTAGAATAATCATATTCTTTTTCTAGTGTATCTGCTTATTTTAGTTACTTTAGCTAATAATTTATACCCTATGTAAATATATACAAAGAAAGGTTTTGACACGTATTAAATAGTAAACAATTAATCTATTAGAGTAAGCTGTTATGTTTAGGAATACAACTAAAAACATTGCCTTCGATTCAATAAAAATCTCTCACAAAACAATATAAACATTTATTACAACTATACAATATAATTAGATACAACTATTCATCAAATTCAGGAACTACGCATGTTTAGCTTTTAAAACGAAATATTTTTGTAGATTTATCACCAGCAATCTTCCCACAAAATTTTTTTAAAAAACTTTATTCACACACAGAATTATTTTCTTAGAAAGAGAAAATTTTGAAACAGCATAAAGTTTGAATAAAATAATGAAATGCTTTTTTAAATATGTTGTCTTTCTTTAATGAATCATAAATAACAATAAAAAATAATATTTTTAATTGATTTAAATGAAAAACTGTTAATATATATGACATAATTTATAGCCATTATACAAATTGAAAGTACATTTTAACCTAGATATATTTTATATCAATGCTAAAAAAATTAAATAATGAATAAAATAGCAACAGTTTTGATTATTAATTGATAAAGGAATTATATTCAAATGAAAATGCACATTGAACGTCCAACTCATGAACCAGTCATAATGTGAGCAGCTAGTGTTCAGGAGGATTGTGGTTCGAATCCGCTGGTGACGTCACCTTTCAGAAGCGAGGAGATTTGATAGCAATTATGATATCGTGTATAAAGCGTCTTGTATCGATAGTTAGGCGAATTTTACAGATTTTCTGTGAAGCAGTTACTCTTTAATGTCACCCCCTCACACACACACACTCCAGAAAACAATAGCATACTTTTATCGCATATCTGTAGGGCTATTCGTTTTATACATTAGGAAAACATGTCAAAATCAGTGCATCAGTGTTCAAAAAAAAAAAAAAAAAAATGAAAAATATTTCCAATTCTACAAGAAATGTTGTCATATTTAATAGCCTAAAGAATATATAAAAGTTTAAAAATTCTAGTCGTAAATGAAGAATAAAGTATTTCAAATTGTACAAGAAACGTTATTGCATTCAATGGCCAAAAGAATGTATCAACGTTTGAAAATTCTGTTCAAAAATGAAGAATGAAGTATTCCAAATACAATAAGAAGCACTATACAGCTCAATGGACATGGGAAAATGCCAAAAGTGATAAATATCAAACTTCAAAAAGAAAGAATTGATCAACGCACTATAAGTACTTATAGTGTAAGTGTAGTATAGTATGTGTTGTTGTTGTTGTTTCTTATCCCACTTGGCTGGCCAAGCCCACGAGCCCGTACGTACTCATGATTGAAGGGGAAGGAAACAGCTTCTGTTGTGATGGAGCACCCGTAGGTAGAAGCCTGACTTTTGCTCCGTGACGCTCTTACAGTCATAGGAGACCGGGACCTACGGCTTAAAGTGGATTCCGAACCACTACAAACATCCATGGCACCGCCGGGATTCGAACCCGAAACCTGTGGCACCGAGCGCCAGAAGACACTCGGCCCCACTCAGGTCCCCAATTTGCCAAACGCGGTGTTCCCAGGTGGTCACCCACCCAAGTACTGACCGCGCCCAATGATGCTTGACTTCGGTGATCTAACGAGAACCGGTATATTCAGCATGGTACGGCCGTTGGAGTATGTAAATTGGCCGGAGTATGTAGTATGTAGTAGTAGTATATTTAAAATCCCAAGCCAAAACATGAGAAGTGTTTCAAAACCATACTGCAAAACACTTTAAGCAAAAGCAAAATTCTCCAGAAAATGCCTGAGGATTAACGTTATTCATGAATCATTTCAAGAGTTAAGGGGCGCCAAAGTACCATTTTTCGGCCAAAATTTGCAAATTTGGAATATCACTTTATTTGCTTGTTGCACTTTTTGGATTGAGCCACCAACTTCTAACCAGGATAAAATCATGTTCATACATGATAAGAAATAGCTAAATTAATTTGTGTTTATTTATGTTAATGTAAAATGTTAAATCTATTGAATGGATATGTTACTCTATTTTTTTATAGTTGTTTACACAAACATCATTTGGAACCTTCACTGACTGGTATGTAGGTTAGCTTGTGACACAATTAATTGAAAAGTGATTGATGAGTTGGGGACGTTTGCAACATTTTTGTGTGAGAGCGGAATTTTCTCTTCGTCATCGTAATGTTATTGAGGGACGAATCGTCCGCCAGAGAATTCCACTACAAGCGAGACGTACTCACTGACATCATCGTCCTCTTCGTCCATCCCCGTCAGCTTGTGGTTACCCTCGCCGTTGTTCTGACCCAGGATGGGCATCACGGAACTCAGTTCGAAGATGTTGTTCGAATGGACTAGAATCTAAATAGAATATAAAAAAGGGAATTATTATAATATAAAAATTGTTTGTAATATTAATGAGAGAAAACTGTAATAAATTAAATTAAACTACTGCGCCCAAAAAGTAAGACCAATTTTTTTTTTCAAAAACTCTTAATTTATTTCATCGCCTTCAATCCAATCCGGACACAATGCACTTATGCCAAATTTTTTGTCCAGTCCTCAATGCATGATAAAGAATCATCGGCAGGGATGGCCTTCAAAGCGCGCGGCGTTTCACGTTGAATCTCTTCAATCCACTCAACACGGTGTCCTCGCGGAGTGGACTTTTGAGTTTAGGGAATAGCCAGAAGTCGCACGGTGCTAAATCTGGTGAATACGGTGGTTGTGGAACGATATGGGTTTGGCGAAAAAGTCACGAAGAATTAATGCAGTGTGAGTTGGCGCATTCAATGTTTTCGGTACCAATCGAAATTTGACGCGTTTGAGGCCCAAAATGTAGTTGACAGATTCCTTTGAAATTCTAACATCATCAGGAAGGTCGACGGTTTGCAAGCACCAAATGTTTACTTTTTTAAATGTGAGCTTCGTTGGTTGAGGTGGATGGTCGACCAGAGGGCTCTTCGTCTTCAACCAGTTCTCTGCCTTCTTTGAACTGTTTATAACACTTCTAAATATTTCTTTCCGATATAGGAATGCTCACCGAATGCCTTCTGCAACATTCGTTTCCGCAAACAAAATTTAATTCTCAATTACTCTTCTTTGCTCAATGAATTCTGGCATTTCAACAATCGCCGGACTCAGTTTCAGCGTCTCACAAAGCCGAGCGTAATTCAAACACTAATGAATATTTTGACGTCAAATTTCACACAGATGTCAAGGACAGTGCCAGCAACCTGAAAAAAAATGAAATTCCACAAGCCCCGGGAATTTTAAATTGAAAATTGGTCTTACTTTTTGGACACAGAAGTATATAGAGAAAAAACTGTAATAATTGAATATATATATATTAATTAGAGATAAAACTGTAACAATTAAATGTGAAAATTTTTTTATTATGTATAATTTATTTTATACAGATTTAAGTGCACTAAACTTAAGTGTTACTAAACTTAAATTAAAATTTATTGGAAAAATCGAAAAGTTCGAATGGACTACAATCTAAATAAAATATAAAAAGAAAATTATCATAATATAAATATTGTTTGTAGTATTAATTAGAAAGAAAACTATAACAGGTAAATGTGAAAATGTTTTTCAATATGTTTTTCAATATTTTATACATACTAGATTTATTTTATAAGAAATATATTAATATTTTGTAAAAAAAAATTAAAATCCTTTTTATTTTGGTTTTTGCTTGCCTATACATTTTCAAGAAAAAATTTATGTAATATTTGAAAACTATGGTTTTAGGAGTATATTGGTGGAACCGGGAAGGATTTGCTTAAAAGAACAAGTTATGGTTTATTTAAAAGTTTTCTTGGTCTTTAATTGGATAGATTTTAAGTAAAGATAAAAGTTTACTGAAACATACTTCAAAAGAAACTTTTCGCAGATTTTTTAAAACATAAAAAATCAAATAATTTGTTATATTTATTTCCGACAGTAATTTGTTCTTTATCTTCAAATGCTGTCAGAGGCTTATAATTTAAAAATAAAGTACAGAAATTTCTTTAAAAAAGCATTTGAAACTGAATAACCCATTTTTAAATACTTGAATTGTTTGGTATTCTTTCCATAAAATTCTTGCAATCTTTGCTAACAAAGGTAAAGAAGTTCTTATAACTTATAATAAGCTTATGATAAAAAAATGGATTCATAAATCAATGATTCGAATAAACCTTAAACATAGAAGAAAGAGATAAATTTAAAAATGATGTACTGTTATGAATCTTTGCTTTCTACAACCTTCTCAATAATAATCTTTTAATACGTTAAGTAGCCTAAAAGTTTTGCAGTTTACGAAGAATCTTCTTTTGAAAACTTGAGATTTCATAAAACATATCATACTATTTTATTTAATGATTGAAATAGTAAGTAACTATGAAAGTAAAAAATTGAATTATAGAAATTATATGAGTTAAAACACTTGAACAAAATTTACATATGAAAACTTTTTTAAAAACATCTCGACCTAGTTTTACTGTGAGTCTCTTGGTGAACTAATGGCAAATGACCATTGAAACATATAGTTGCCAATTGGAGAGTTTTTACGACATCCCTGTATGGAAATGGGACTCGTGTGTCAATAGTTAATGTATGTATGCCAAAAAGTAACAATTGCAAATGCAACTGCTAAACTTGAACATCAAATAATTCAATTTGGATTATATCTTTCTTTGTTGGAATACAGAGATTATGTAAGTGGATCTAAGTCGGCGGTTCTTAAATCGAGATATGGCAGTAATAAGTTTCAGTTTATTAAGTCGATCAGATTTAGGTAGGTGAGGAGAAGATTGTACAGATACTCACAGCTTCCCACGTGCACTCTATAAGGGGCCGTGTGAGATCGAACACCTCTGGAAGTCTGCGGCCAGTGATGTCTGGCATGATGGCCCGCAGGCTCTTGCCGATTGTCTTGATGTGCAGATGAGAGTCAAACACGAGACAGAAGGGAAATATTTCTAGGAAGAGGAAGGCTTTTATGGGCAGCATGGTGCGGTCGATGCGAAGGGTCTTCCGTTTCTCCTCCAAACGAAAAGCTCGGTTGTCGAACGATAGTTGTAGGATGACGTGGTACACCCCCACGGAGCTCGTCTGCTGTAGAACGTGCACGTCTACGTCTGTGTTGTAGAAGTGGTGGCCAACTTCCTGTAAAGAAGAAGGATTTCGTAAGAAAATATTTTTCTTTTTATTCTAAAAAAAGGAAGTACATTTAATTAAATCGAACATTTACGAAATGTAAATTGGTTATTAAAAATCTCTTCTTAATGTGAGAATGCTTGCCTTTTCAACATATGAACCCAATAACACGTCAGTTGATGGTTTATTCTCTATGGTGGACAAAATAATGTCAGCCTAAAAGATGCCTGCCATCACGAACAATATGAAGAAAAAAAGTAAAAAATGAGAAAAAATAAGTGGATGAGAAATACTCTATCCCAATCGCTACACAATAGACTTCCATTTTGAAACCATAGTTGCAACGCTTGTCAATAGAAAGTAATTGATGGAAAATATTCCTCTTTTTATTCTAAAAAAAAAAGTATGTTCAATTAAATTGAACATTTATAAAATTTATATTGGTTATTAAAAATTTTCTTTTAATGTGAGAATGCTTGCGTTTTCAACCTCTAAGCCCAATAACATGTTAGCAAATTTATGAAGGCTTATTCTTTATAGTGGAGGAAGTAATCCCATCCTGAAAGATATTTAGGAGAATGCCTGTCCTCACGAACAATCGAAAAAACAAACAAAAGCCGGGTGGGCTTTTGTTTGTTTTTTCGATTGCTAACATGTCGATCGACACTCAGAAAATTGGCGCATGCCCCTTATCCTCCCAATGCATCAGAGTGGATATGAAGCACTTTATCCCAAACGCCGTAAAAATGTGCCTATTTTAAAAAAATAAAAATGTGCCTTAAAGGTTTGCCGTTTGAAACAACATGCGTTGTTTAAAACAGCAAACCTTTTAATCGAAAGTAATTGAATCGAAATTTTGTTGCATCGTATGTCAATAGAAAGTAATCGAACAGAAATTTGAATTGAATAGAAATTTTGAAATTTTGAATTAAGTAATTGAATAGAAATTCTGTAATTTTGAATTAAGTAATTGAATAGAAATTTTATTGCATCGCATATCAGTAAAAAACAATTGAATATAAATTTTGTAATTTTGAATTAAACAATTGAAATAGAAATTTTGTTGCATCGCATGTTAATAGAAAATAATTGAATAGAAATTTTGTTGCATCGCATGTCAATAGAAAGCAATTGAATAGAAATTCGTAGTGAATAATTATTGCATCGATAAAAAAGTTCTAAACAGTAACTACGATTAAAATGGGTTCATTTTGTATTAAGAATGACATAGTTTATTGTTGAAAATTTCTACTTATTGTGAACTAAAACGTTACTTATTTATAATTAATATGAAAATATGGGCGTCATTTTCGTAGACATTAACCCGCTGGTTATTAAAAAGAAATGCAATTTAAGACATAATAATTATAATTGATATCTGCTTGCTGGTTAAAAATTGTGTATAATTTGAAAAATCTGCATTTCATTTCATTTTAAAGATGCAACATTACGTTTATCTAATCAAAGCTATATACTTTATGAACAAAATCATTATTATCTATTTTGCTTTGATGATCAAAATAGTGAATGCTAATTGCATTAATGTAAGCATATCATAGATATGCTCAGAAGCATTTTCTGATATCAAAGATTCTTATTGATGAAATGTCTTCGAATTATCTCAGATGGCTGTAGTTCATTATTGATGTCAATATTAATGTATTCATGAGGATTTGTGATTATTATCATTATAACCTATCTACCAGTAACGTTCATAACCCATCAACCAAAGGCACTAGGTATGGGGGAAAGAAACATCTAACTGAAACATCTAACCAAAACATGTAACTGGATCCGTTAAGGGAGGAGTGTAATTAACATATTGATTTACAGATAATGAATTCTCCTGATTTCTATCATAGTATACTACAGTCTGCGCTTATGGAATTTCAATTTTTTTTTTCCTTCTTTAGGTTGTTGGCACTGTCCTTGACATCTGTGTGAAAGTTGACGTCAAAATATTCATTAGCGTTTCAGTTACGCTTGGTTTTGTGAGACGCTAAAACTGATTCCGGCGATTTTTGAAATGTCTGCATTGATTGAGCAAAGAACTCGCATTCAATTTTGTTTGCTTAAACATATAGAATGTTGCAGAAGGCATTCGGTGAGTATTCCTATATCGGAAAGAAATGTTTACAAGAGGCGGAAACAGTTCAAAGAAGGCAGAGAACGAGTTGAAGACGAAGAGCCCTCTGGTCGACCGTCAACCTCGACCGACGAAGCTCACGTCCAAAAAATTAAAGATTTGGTGCTTGCAAACCGTCAATTTACAATTAGAAACCTTGCTGATGATGTTGGAATTTCAAAAGGATCGGTCATTTCTATTTTGGGCCTCAATCTCGATTGGTACCGAAAACACTGAATGCTCGATTTCTTATGACAATAAAGATTATTATGAATGATTATTTATAATAAAACAATTAAATGCGAATTTTATCTGTCCTGATAGACTAAAAGATAAATATGTTTTTTCATCTTATTAAATAATTATAAATTCAACAACTTTTTAAACTTTCATTAAGGTATACATTAAGTTAATTATTATTAAAAAAATTTGAGCAAATTTTTATCATTCTTCAATCAAGTAAATGCTCTGAATTTATCCATTCAAGTTCATCATTATGCCATTTATCAAGCTGTATTCTATACAAATCCAATTTCCTACGATGAACTGCTGTTGTACTGGGAATATTGTTTTTCAAAGGAGGTTTAGTTTCGTATGTCACTCTACGGTCATTTTGTGCATACTTTAGACTAGTTAGCCAGAGACCTACAATTTAACGTGGAATTCGTACCACTTACAAACATCCATGCCCCCGCCAGGATTCGAACCTGAAGTACCAAAGTCCAGAGCGCTAGCCAATTGGCTATCAGACAGCTGTGAAAGGAGGAGATTGAATTGACAGAATATGTTACTACGGAAATAAATCTCGACTATCAAAATTGTTAAAAATTAAGAGGATGTAAAAGTAAAGAAACACTTTATAAAGATTTAATTTTTTTTTTTAATTAGTTAGAATATAAATAAAAACAAATTTTTTATCCAAGTTCTACAATTGTGAAGTTTAAAAGTAAGATATGAAATAATACTATTTCACTAGATAATGAGTTATTTGTGGATGAGAAAAGATTGCTTTTAAACAAAAGTCAATATTCGAGTATTTTTAATATATGATGATTTTTAAATGTGATTTAAATATACATGTGTCACCTATTTAGAAAGACAATGTAAGAAATGGGTATCTGTGAAACGTGAGAGAGAAGACCTGCTTAAAGTAATCCATTTTTCATTTTATACGTGGTCTGAAAACATCATTAAGAAATAATCTGTTCGTGCTAGGATTTATTTGTAGTCAAATTAAAAAAAAAAAAACGAATTCTTTCACGTATATGCATGATTATAAAAGAAATCAAAATATTTACTGATTATATAATGAACAAATTTTTCTTATTATGAAATAGTTTTTAAAGGTTGTGTCCATCAATAAGCTATTCCTTGTTATTATTTTTTATTTCATTTAATCAAGATTTTATTTCTGCATGCAAGACTTGCATGTCACGCCCTGCAAAACTACTACCCTCGATATTCTTAGTTTATTTTGTAATTTAAAACATAAAATTTCTGTACAAAATTATTTGTAAAAAAAAACAATTAATTATTATTTTTTAAAACCAATTAACTTAACTATTTTATTATTCTTAAAATGATTGGTGTTCAGTAATCAAATGCGTATAAATAATCTATATTAAAAAGGCTAGTTAAATTACCTAGTTAAAAAAGCTAGTTCTTTTATGACGAATTGTAACACGTTTATCAACTGTATCTCAATGTCTACATGAACCTATTATTAAAGTTTAAAATATTTTCTGAAAATAATTATGATAATGATTGTATTTGCATTAAATTGTTTGTCATTTAAATATACTTGTAAGTAGTCAATAATTTTGCAGCATTAATCATTTTGTTATATTGTCTTTCTAAATAAATAGGCGCCACATGTATATTTAAAACATATAAAAAATTATAGTGTATTGGGTATTATCTTTTGTTTAAAAGCAATCTTACTCATTCACAAATAAATTGTTATCTAATGAAACATTACTTTCATATATTTCGAAACTTCATAATTGCAGAACTTGATTACAAGATTTGGTTTAGATTTAAATTCTAATTTATTTAAGATAAAAAAATTAAATTTTTATAAACTTAATTATACTTTCGCATCATCCTAATTTTTAACTATTCTGATAGTCGCCATTTATTTCCGTTAATAACATATTCTGTGATTTCAACCTCCTCATTTCACAAAACATTACCTCAGTAAAAAGCAATTCATAACAGAAGTTTCGACTTGTATATGATAATGAGCTTGAAGAGATAATTTCCGAGCATTTATTTGATTGAAGTATGGTAAAAAATTCTTTAAAAATTTGCTTTAAAATTTTTTTTATAATAATTTAACTTAATATATTCTTTATTGAAGGTTTAAAAAATTGTATGATTTACAATTATTTAATAAAATAAATTTATCTTTTAATATCTCAAGACACACAATTG
The DNA here is from genome assembly GCA_021605075.1 of Caerostris darwini. Lineage (NCBI taxonomy): Eukaryota > Metazoa > Arthropoda > Arachnida > Araneae > Araneidae > Caerostris > Caerostris darwini. The sequence continues at coordinate 590,890 of BPLQ01012839.1, forward strand.
CTTTTTTTGACGTTGGTATATGAGTTGGAATATTTCGACACTTTTTTTACCCTTTCGACTTTTTTGTTTGTAATTTAAATATAAGTAGTCATTTATTTTGAAGCATTAATCATTTTTTATATTGTCTTTCTAAATTAGATAGACAACACATATATATTTAAAACACATATAAAAAATTATAATATTTTGAGCATACTCTTGTATTGTCTTTTATTTAAAAGCATTCGTACTCATCAATAAATAACTCATTATCTAATGAAACATTACTTCCATATCTTACATTGATGCTTCATAATTATAGAACTTGATTAAAAGATTTGGTTTTGGTTTAAATTCTAATTTATTTAAGATAAAAAATTAAATTTTTATAAAGGATTAGGTTTACTTTGCATCATCATAATTTTTAACTATTTTGATAGTCGCCATTTATTTTCGTTAATAACATATTCTGTGATTTCTACCTCCTCATTTCACAAAAAATTACCACAGTAGAATAGCAATTTATCGTAGAAATTTGGAATTCAGAATATTTACTTAATTGAGGTAGGGTAAACATCTTTAAAAATGTTCTTTAAAAGTTTTTTATAGTAAATTGTAATTTTCTATAGTAATTTTAAAGTAGTAAATTGTAATAGTAGTAGTAGTAGTAAATAGTAAATTGTAGTAGTAGTAGTAGTAAATAGTAAAATGTAGTAGTAGTAAATAGTAAAATGTAGTAGTAGTAAATAGTAAAATGTAGTAGTAGTAGTAGTAGTAAATAGTAAATTGTAGTAGTAGTAGTAAATAGTAAAATGTAGTAGTAGTAGTAAATAGTAAAATGTAGTAGTAGTAGTAAATAGTAAATTGTAGTAAAAAGTAGTTGTAAATTGTAGTTTTTATAGTTCATTGTAGAAATTTCGTAACACCATAAAACGTTAAAGATGTTTACCATAGAACGTTAAAATTTTTTTTTTTTTAATGTTTTATAGTAAAGTAGCAATTCATTGTAGAAATTTCAACATATATATATTACAGCTTGATGACTGGCATGATGATTAGCATGAATAGGTAAATTAAGAATATTTACTTAATTGAAATGCGGTAAACGTCTTTAAAAATTTTCTTTAAAATTATTTTTCAATAATCAACTTAATATATTTCGTAATGAAGGCTGAAAAAGTTGTATGATTTATAATTGTTTTTCAAAATGAAATATAAATTTATCTTTTAATCTGCCAGGACGCACACTTGCTTTTTTTTTTGTCGTTGGTATATGAGCTGGAATACTTCGACTCTAACTTTCGAACTTTTTACCCACTTACAATACTATATCAGAAATAACAAAATATTGTCAAATATTTAACAGTTGAGTGATTTTACATTAAATACAAGTTTAAGTTCTTCCTTTAATCCGAAAAATATCAGTTTGAGATCAATCAGAGAGCTCTTCTACTTTGGTATCTTTGGGAACAGATGCTATGCGTAGGTTTGGTTTGTAGCACTACGGTCATTTTGTGCACACTTTAGGCTAAACAGACAGGGACCTACAGGCTATCCTAAGAGTTTTGTACTAAATTATGATGGTAAAATGTGTGGGAAATGTAACAACCGTTTGATGAACGGCCTGATGGCTAATTGGCTAGCGCTCTGTCCTTTGGTACTACAGGCTTCATGTTCGAATCCTGGCGGTGGCATGGGTGTTGTGAGTGGTTCGGAATCCACGTTAAACTGTAGGTCCCGGTCTGTTTAGCCCAGTGTGTGCAATCAATGACCGTAGAGTGCCAAAAAAAAAATCTCTGGAAAAATTCGTGAAAATGTCTCACAGCTTTTGCTGCAACATTTGCTCTCAATAGGTCCTTATGTTAAATGACAATGCGAAAGAGAATTCTTATCCCTAAAGTTGTAAAAGGAAAGAAAACAGTCTAAATAAATGTCATTGTTACATTTTTTATGTCATTGTGCAATATATTCATTTTTTCTGTCACTTAAGAATTTTGACAATTCTTTGAATTCTCTAACTTTCGAAATAACTACACATTGGCAATACATCAGAAATAACAAAATATTATTAAATATCTAACAGTTGAGTGATTTTGCATTGAATACAAGTTTAAATTTGTTCATTCAATCCGAAAAGTATCAGTTTGAGATAAATCAGAGAACTCTTCTACTTTTCTATCTTTGGGAACATTCGTAAGAATGTCTCACAGCTTTTGCTGCTAACGTTTGGACTCTATAGTCCCTTACGTTAAATGAGAATGCAAAAGATAATTCCTATCCTTAAAGTCGTAAAAGGAAATAAAAAAAAGTCTAAATAAATATCATTGTAACATTTTTCCTTTCATTGCGCAATATATTTATTTTATATGTCACTTAAAAGAGTTTTGAGGATCCTTTAAAATTCAAAAAATTAAGGACTTTAAATTCCTTCCATAGCACGTGATTAGTTAATTAGTTTATTTAAGTAACTTAATCAGTTAATTTTCTTTTATATTTAAAATTAAAAATAAACTCGAATAAAGGCTTCGTGTACCTATTATTAAGCTTAATAATTTAAATAAAGATAGTTAAATATAGATGCAAGTATTTATAACTTTCCATTCATATTTCGATTCAGTAACTGATCGCAGAAAATAAAAAAAAAATAATAACATGAGCAACGAATCCTCACTGAATTGATAAATAATTGCTTCTATTGTAGTTTTTAGGGATTGCGTTCAAGCATATTAATTTTAGGCCTTCAGCAAACCGACGATAATTTTGTTTGGCTATTTGAGCAGTATCGATAGTAAAAAGTGTCTTTTACTCTTTGTTCAGCACGTGTATAAGTGACTATAAGAAATACCAGCAACTCTCTCTTAAAATAGACTTTATTTTAAACTTCATGGATCAGTGCACTTCTAAGACAAAGGAAGAGCGGAAAACGATACGAAATTCATTTGTTACAGACAAGTAGTCTACTAATTAATCACCAGTATGAGCGAACAAGGCTAAATATGTATGTTTATCTTCGAGATACGTCGTCTCCCAAAAATTTATTAATATGCTTTTAGGATTCATTGCATACTACAGTTTCCAAAAAGTAGGACCAATTTTCAATTTAAAATTCCCGGGGCTTACGGAATCTCATTTTTTGTTTCTCTTTTAGGTTGCTGGCACTGTCTTTGACATCTGTGTGAAATTTGAGTCAAAATATTCATTAGTGTTTGAGTCACGCTTGGCTTTGGGAGACGATAAAAATGATTCCGGCGATTTTTGAAATGTCTGGATTCAATGAGAAAAGAACTTACATTCAATTTTTTTTTTCGATATAGGAATTTTCAGAAGGCATTCGGTGAACATTCCTATATCGGAAAGAAATGTATAAACAGTTCAAAGAAGGCAGAGAACGAGTTGAAGATGAAAAGCCCTCTGCTCGACCATCGACCTCAACCGACGAAGCTCACGTTCAAAAAATTAAAGATTTGGTGATTGAAAACCGTCGATTTACAGTTAGGCACCTTGCTTATGATGTTGGAATTTCAAAAGGATCAATTCTAGATAAAAGAATATCATTTTGGGCAATTCCATTTTGGGCCTCAAACGCATCAAATCTCGATGGGTATCGAAAACACTGAATGTGCCAGCTCATACTACTTTGATTCTTCGTGCTGTTTCGCCAAAAATGAAAACCATATCATTCCACAATCACTGTATTCATACCGTGCGACTTCTGGCTATTCCCTAAACTCACAAGTCCACTCCGGGGACACCGTTTTGAATCGATTGAAGAGATTCAACGTGAATCGCAGCGCGCTTTGAAGGCACCCCTGCCAATGGCTTTTTAGCATGCATTGAGGATTGGAAAAAACGTTGGCATAAGTGCACTGTGTCCGGAGAGGATTACTTTGAAGGCGATGAAATAAATTTGGAAGAATAAATAAAGAGAAAAAAAATTGTGAAAAAAAAGTTGGTCTTACTTTTTGATCAAGATATACTACTGTGCCCAAAAAATACGACCAATTTTTTTTCAAACAAACAAAATATTATTAATATTCTTATTCTTAGGAATAAGAGTATTAATTATGTTTTGTTCAGCGATAGAAGCTTTTTCGAGTAACTATCTAATATTTAGAATATTTAATATGTAGTTATTATGATTTTGTATAAGATTAATATAAAGGATTAATTTTCTAATGATTCAGCTTTGTGTTTGACTAAATATATTTTGGCATTCATCAAGCTACAATTTTTTGGATATCCCAAAGTGTTTCACTAAAACTAATTGTCATGCCATAAATGTAAATATAGAAACGTATTTTTTGTATCCTGAAGGTTTTTCTTATTGTTTTGAAATGATGTAAAATAATAAATAATTTATTATAACAAAGTGTTGTTATTGTTAACATTCAAATAAAAAATTGTTAGGTTTGAAATAAATAAAATTTAGTTGAGAGAAAAATTAATTTCAATTTTTGTACAATTTGTATAAATAAATTTAACTTCACTGATAAATTTTTTGTATTATATATACAAACTATAAGGGTTATTTATTGATAAATTTTTTAAATAAACTATTTTATTAAAATAATTCATTTCTGTCACTATAGAAAATTTTTATGAACAAAATAAGATAAAAAATATTTCAGACGGGGAATTAATCTACTTTTTTTAATAACTGTATTTATATTAAAAAAATGTTTGTGTATAAAACAATTCAAGGTAGATTCATAATGTGGTTCAATTGGCTTAAATAAATATTTAACGTTAAATACTATTTCTAAAATCAAATATTTACCCTGGAAAAAGGAACTGTGACGTCACAAAATCGGCATTCATTCCCTGAAGAACGCGATGAATGAACAACCTCGTCAGCTCCGGTTTTATTCAATTCCTTCTATTAGCTCTCCCTCTCCCTATATATATCTTGTTCAAACTTTCAATCGTTCATAAAATACTTTTTATTCTTCCGCTCAAGTTCAAATACATTTCTTTTGAACTTGTAGTGGATGACACTGGATGTTAATACAGTTTTGTCAAATATTAATTCAGTAATTAAGTTTAATTAATTAATTTTAGTTTTTTTTTTTAGATTTAAGTTGCATGTATCTACCAATAGATGGCGCCCAAATAAACTTTAAAAAAATGAATGAAAATTATTTATAAAGGACTTTCTGCAATAGAGTGTAAAAAAAGAAGGAATTGACTAAAAAATTTGTTTTTATATTACTTGTTTGTTTGGTTTGTCGCTCTACGATCATTTTGTACACACGTTAGTCTAAACAGATTGGGACGAACCTACGGCTTAAAGTGGATTCCGAATCACTACAAACATCCATGGCACCGCCGGGACTTGAACCCGAAACCTGTGGTACCGAGCGCCAGCCACTCGGCCCCTCCGGTTTTATCCCAAGAGATTGCGATGTTAAAACAAATTAGCCACTCTCGAAATTAGAAGGGGTTGGATTTACACAGTCCAGTCACATTAATGTGACCACCACCTACTTTCGACGTCCATGTGAAATAACCCATCCCAAAAGGCAGGTGACAGCACATTGCAGTGGAATGTCATTACATACTCCACTTATAGTCTGAATATACAAGAGTGTATATTCTGGCTTTTTACAGGTGGTCACATTAACGTGACTGGATTGTGTATTTAGCTGCTTCGACAAAATAATCAGAGATCTTACATTGAAAACTGTCTTTTCAGTTTTAGTTATTATTAAATTTATCTCAAATCCCCTTAAGGCACGAGACATTGCAGTGAGACATACCTTGATCTGCCCGATGGTGTACCACAGGAAACCCCTCCTGGCGCTCCTGTAGTGCAGCGTGAGGCCCGAGGGGGTCTCCCTCTCGCAGAAGAAGGATGGGGCCTTCATGCGCGGGTAGCTGAACTTGAGGTACTCGTGCAGGTTGTCCAGCCCGTTCAGGAAGTCCCGCATGTGCCGCCCCAGCACCGACAGCACGCGATCGTACCCGTAGTGCCCCACGAAAGAGACAAAGTACACGCCCATGCCCTCCAGGAACTCGCGCTCCGACACTCCGAGGATCTGGAAGAAAAATTAGAACGAGATTAATGTTTCCATTCAAAATAGACTATTTTCAATATTTTAATACAGTGGTAATCATAGAATCCACTTACTTATTGACAACGTTACTTATGTATGTTGAAGTTGCCAATGATTTTCTAAAGATCGAAGTGATTCGATAAAATTCACATTACTCATAAGCTTTAAGTGACCAAAATATTTAGAAAATAAGTGATACACTAAAATTAGTAACTCAATCATGACAATAGTTTTCTGATTAGCTTGTGCTCTTTAATCTATGGTTTAATGTGAGTAGGTATGAATTCATACCTACTTACCTATTTCTATACTATACCTATTTCTTATTTTGGCCGGTCTGATGATTATGGCCTTTGACCTTGAACCTGAAGCCTGTCAGAAGGCTTCAAGTTCAAATCCAGGCGGTGGCATATATGTTTGTTAGTGGCTCGGAATCCACTTTAAGCCTAAGTCCCGGTCTCATATAACCGTAGAGCGTCACGGAGCCCAAACTGCATAGGGGTAATTGAGTTCTAGGCACAGTGATGTGGTGTGGTGTAGTAGTAGTAATGGTTCGGAATCCACTTTAAGCAATAAGTCCCGGTCTAATTAGTTCTAGTGTGCAAAAAAATGACAGTAGAGCCACAAACCAAATCTAAATATTTTGACCACCTAAAGTTTATGAGCATTAAAAGTTATGGGTAAAATTGTTGTAAACATCAACGTCAATCATTTGCACTCTAGTAAAAAAAAAAAGCGACAAGCTGTATTGTATTGAAAATGAACAACATTTTTGAAAAATAGGAAAATTAATAAACAAGAGAGTTATTATAATGTGGGAAACTATTGTTTAATTGAAATATATGCTATATATTTTACTATGTATGCTATGTTTTAAAATTTTATATATGAAAAATTACATAAAAGTATATAAGTTTCTCCTTTTTCAATGGCGCAACAGCCCATGTTGGACCAAGGCCACCTACCTACTAGCAGATTTCGAAACAAGGGATCTTTTCTTTTTAAGGGGTAGGATTGTCATACTTCCAACGCTCTATTGTCATATGTCCAACACTCTACTGGGACCTACAGTTTAAAGTAGATTCCGAAGCACTACAAGCATCCGCGGCACAACCGGGACTCGAACCCAAAATCTGTGGCACAGAGTGCCAGAGAATATATAAGTTTACCTTTATAATGAAATCAAATAACGAAAGATAGAGATATTTATTATGAATATGATTATCGTAAGAAAAAAAAATATATTAGAAAGCTCTTCATTCCGTTATAATGACTCTAACTTTAACCTTGTATTGGAAACAAACATAGGTGCAGTGATATATAAGACTTAAAATGTATCATTAGCATCACTACAGCATAACTCAAAATCTCACTAATGATTCGCAGCATTTAATATATATTTAAGATGTCACATTTTTTATAGCATTCCCTGTGTATTTTGAATTGCTGATTAGAAAAAGAAAAATGCATTCGAATGCATTAACAAAGCGATTTGTCCGGCAATATGTTTTCTTATGATTGAGCATTTATCCATTGATTTGATGTAGCACGTGATAAAACATCCATTAGGTTCAGCGGTTTTATGGAGGGCAATTTACTTCATCGATGTCTTAACTGCATCAGCTATTAATCTATCTGATGTTACATCAGTTTTACTGAGTAATATGTTTATGTAAGGTGATATTTAGCAATTCTGGCAGCCATACATAAACCTTAACTCTTATATTCCAAAGGAATGTAATATGTTTTTTTTTTTTTTAATTTTGGCAAATATCATAGCAAATCTATGTTACTTTTCTATCATTTGCCAGAAATAAGATGAAAAATTTCAAACTCTTGTAAGAGAAGTTGATGTTTTATTTTTGATCGCTTAACTGTTAGAATTGTCCCAATCTGGGGAAATTATGGAAATTTCAGATTTTGGAACAATCGTGGTATAAGGCTTTTTTAACCATTTACAATAATTTTTTTTTTATGTTTTCTCGCTCCATTTATAAGAATGGATGTAATGTTTATACTAATGTAATGGATTTTGTTGTTGTTCTAATGCAGATGGTAATATAGAGACAGTTAATCTTTATGCCATAAGCAAGGGCTGCACCGCTGTTACTCATTGAGCACTACCCAGGGGGCACGTGTAGCTTGAAGATATGATACGGACGTGAGTAACACTACCACCACAACGATCTACGATCCTATTAGACCGGAAACTACGGTTTGAAGTGGATTCCGAGCCACTACAAGCATTCATGGCACCGTCAGGACTCGAACCCGAAACCTGTGATACCGAGCGCCAGAGCGGTAGCCACTCGACCATCAGGTCACTTGTAATGGATGTAATGTTTATAATAATGCCATGGTTTTTTTATTTTTCAATAAATAAGAAAGACAAATTATGATAATAAATTGGAAAGTAAGTGAAATGTTCTAGGACTTCAACAATTTTCTTTTCATATTCTTGCTAAAAGACAAGATAATTATCTCAAAGCTTAATAAAATAGGACAATTATAGCCGTTCTGGTAAATCATATTTACTTCAATAGCTAATGTTAATGGTGAGCCGAGGCCATGTGCCTACTGGCAGATTTCGAGACAAGAGTTGTTTTCTCTTTACGGGGAAATGTTGTGAGCCCCCTACGCTCTACATTCATATTACGCCAAGACCTACGGTTTAAAGTGGATTCCGAACTACTACAAACATCCATTGCACCACCCGGGGCTCGAATCCAAAGCATGTGGCACCAGAGCCAGAGCGCGACCTGATGGCCAATTGGCTAGCGCTCTGGTCTTTGGTACCGCAAGCGTCAGGTTCAAATGCTGGCGGTGGCATGGATGTTTGTGAGTGGTTCGGAATCCACTTTAAACTGTGGGTCCCTGTCTAATTAGCCTAAAGTGTTGTCGTAAAATGACCGTAAGGAGACATACAAAATTAAAAAAAACAAGCAGATAGAAACCAAAACAGAACTATTCACTCGGCCGTCAGGACCCAATAAAAAAAACTGTATAGCTTAAAAATTAGAGCAAAAAACTGTTACACAATCCTACGGTGGAAGTAGTTTTTTTTGTGTGTGTGTGTTTT